>CM075977.1:348258753-348519795 GCA_038087875.1 Malacoraja senta
GTTGACGTTTTTCCTCCTTATTTTTCGATTAAAAATTAAAAATAGATACTTAAAAATGATATTAATATGGTATTTAGAGAATAATAATGTTGCTTATTAATGAATTATGAAATTTTTTGGTTTAAAAATGTTTTGTTACTCCCCAAGAAATTGTCTTATTGTTAAAAAGATTTTCTTTTTTTGGAAAGCATGGAGCTAGGATTTTTTCTTTTACAAAGGCTACGGAAGTCTTTAGAATGCTAGCCACGCTAGTGTGGCTATCACTAACTACACTAATTGTAGATGTAGTTTTCTTTCTTTCACGCTTCACTAATCTATTATATTACTTCTTTCACTTTAAATATTATTATAATTTTAAGTTTGAATGGAACCATAAGTTTAATTTAAGGAGATATACTCGGAAGAGCGATGCGCGAAATTTAAAATTCATCTATCTGATGTTCGGGGGTAAGGTCAGGTTTTGTGTGTTGTTCCTTCTGCGCTACTATAGACCACCCTAGAAATAATATGCAAGACGGTAATATGACAAGAGGGGGTGAAGGAATAACTTTTTGTAGTTGGAATGTTAAGGGCATTAATGAACCAATTAAGAGAGGTAAAGTTTTAGCACATTTAAATTCACTTAAGACAGATATAATATTCCTTCAAGAAACCCACCTTAAAAAGGAATCACAACATAGACTAAAAGCTAAATGGATTGCTGAAACGTATCATTCCTCTTTTTCACACAAATCCAGAAGAGTTGCAATATTAATTCGTAAAGGGATACCTTTCAAACATACATCAACTATAGCGGATATTGACGGTAGATATATTGTATTAGTTGGAGAGTTAAATGCAAAAAAAGTGATTCTTCTTAATGTTTATGGACCTAATTTTGATAGTCTAATGTTTTTTAAGAAAACATTTAATACAATCCCAGAATTTACACAATATAAATTAATAATTGGAGGAGATTTAAATTGTACACTAGACCCTTATTTAGATAGATCATCAAGGCAAAAAAAAGTAAAATCTCAATCAAGTGAATTTCTAAACTCATTCATTAATTCCACTAATATTAAGGATGTCTGGAGAATCGAAAATCCAACCGGACGGGAATATTCATTTTATTCGCCGGTACATAAAACCTACTCAAGAATAGACTATTTTTTAGTAGACTCTATGCTTATCCCATTTACTTACAATTCGAAATATCATAATATTATAATCTCAGACCATGCACCTTTAACATTTATGATTAAATTAAATGGAATGGCCGAGAAACAAACATATTGGAGACTTAACCCCAAATTTTAAACGAAAGATCGTGTCAGGAATATCTTACTAAACAGATTCAAACATTTTTTGAGACTAATGATACCCCTGGAACATCTGCCTCTCTTATTTGGGAAACATTTAAAGCGTTCGTACGAGGTGCATTAATTTCCTCCCAAGCATTTTATAATAAAGAGAACTGGATTAAACAACAGACACTGGAAAGGGAAATAAAGCAACTAGATATAGAAAATGCGGCAATGCCATCTATGATAAAACATAATAAAATTGCTGTATTGAAATATAAATTAAATAAAATGTACTCAGAACAAGTAATAAAACTTTACCAGCACACTAAACAATTACATTTTGAATTTGGAGACAAACCACAAAAACTATTAGCACGTCAGCTTCGAAAACTGGAGGGGGAAAAAACAATCCACAAAATTAGATCAGATACGGGAGAATTACTAATACTGCCCAAGGATATAAATGAGAGATTTCTCCAATATTATCAAAATCTTTATTCAACTAAAACTATAGAACAGCCGGAAGGAATAGTAGAATTCTTACGAAAATGCAATCTAAAAGGTTTAGACTCAAAAGACAGAGAAGTACTAGAAGCTGAAATCACGGTAAAAGATATTGAAGAGTCTATTAGATCTTTAAAAAACGGTAAAGCAGTAGGCCCAGATGGTTTAGGTTCTGAATTTTATTTTAAAAATTACAATTTGGTCTCCCCACGTTTACAAACACTGTATGAGTATACTTATATTCAACAGAAATTGCCAGATACCTTAAACGAATCTATAATAACACTTATACCAAAGGTTGATAAGGATCCCGAAGATCCAGGATCATACAGAGCAATTGCACTTTTAAATACAGATCAGAAAATATTAACTAAAATTCTAGCACACAGATTAAGTACAGTGATGAATAAATTAATACACCCTGACCAAACAGGCTTTATTCAGAAACGGTATTCATATTTTAATTTGAGACGATTATTTAATATAATATATTCAAAGAGAAACACTAACGAAGACCTAGCAATAATCTCACTTGATGCTGAGAAAGCATTTGATCAGGTTGAATGGCCCTATTTATTTTCGGTGATGGAAAAATTGCAATTGGGCGAGAAATTCTGTACATGGGTAAAACTTTTATATACTAACCCAACAGCTAGAATATAACAAATCAAAGGTTATCATCTAAATTTAATTTATCTAGAGGTTGTAGACAAGGATGCCCATTATCTCCGTTATTATTTGCGCTTGCTATTGAGCCACTTGCTGAAAGAGTTAGGACCCACTCGGAAATATACGGGTATAACACTAAAGACACAGTGAATAAAATGTCTCTATACACAGATGATGTATTAATTTACATCACAAAACCAGAAATTAGTATTCCAAATGTATTAAATTTAATAACTCAATTTGGTTTACTCTCTGGATACAGAATCAATTGGAATAAAAGTGAAATTATGCCAATAAGGGAACATAATACACATATACTACAACAATTCACGTTTAAAATAGTAAAAAATAAAAAAAACAGGAAGGAACAATTGGATTTAGAAGAACAGATTAGACAGCTTGATTCAGAAAATGCTACCGATCCTTCTATTGATAAACACAATAAGATAGCAGTATTAAAATTTAAGTTAAATCAAATTCTCTCTGCAAGAGTTATCAAGTTATTTCAAAATACTAAGCAAAAAAACGTTGAATTCGGTGACAAACCGCACAAACATCTGGCACGTCAGTTGAGAAAAATGGAAAAAGAGCATACCATTCAAAAAATTAGATCAGAAAAAGGTGAGCTGCTTACACTCCCTAAAGATATCAATGAAAGATTTTTACAATTCTATCAAAATCTATACACATCTAAAACTTCAGTAGAAACGATAAAGATTAAAAACTTCCTTGACAATTGCAATCTTCCGTCACTTAATGCTGCGGAACGTGAAGAACTAGGAGCGCAGATTACAATAAAAGACATTGAAGAGACTATTAAATCACTGAATAATGGTAAAACGCCAGGCCCAGATGGATTTAGTAACGAATTTTATAAAAAAATGTCATGAATTAATCTCTCCTCGTTTACAAGCCCTTTATATACACGCATTTAAAGAACAGACGCTACCACAAACTTTAACCGAATCAACTATTACACTGATACCCAAAAAAGATAAAGATCTCGATCAGCAAGGATCATATAGAGCAATAGCTCTTCTAAATACAGACCAGAAAATATTAGCTAAAACCCTGGCAAGAAGACTAAGTAAATACGTTAGTAAATTAATACACCCTGATCAAACTGGGTTTATACCCAAGAGACTCGTTAAATAACTTAAGACGCCTGTTTAATATAATGTACTCAAATAGAACGATAAAAGAAGACTTATCGATCATTTCATTAGACGCAGAAAAAGCATTCAATCAAGTAGAATGGGAATATCTCTTCACAGTATTGCAAAACTTCCAACTAGGAGAAAACTTTATTTCATGGATAAAGTTGCTATATAACAAGCCGACTGCCAGAATACTGACTAATCAAACACTCTCACCTAAATTTCAATTATCCAGAGGCAATAGACAAGGGTGTGCATTATCACCACTGTTATTTGCCCTTGCGATTGAACCCCTAGCTGAAAGTATAAGAGTACATCTGAACATTCATGGCTATAATACTAAATACTCTAATAATAAGATATCGTTGTATGCAGACGATGTACTATTATATATTACCAACTCCCAACTTAGTATTCCAAATATACTAAATTTCATAGAAGAATTCGGCTCCTTTTCAGGGTATAGAATAAACTGGAACAAAAGTGAAATTATGTCGATTAAACCTCAAGACCCGACACACCTTCCAAAATATCCCTTTAGAATTGCTACGGAAAAATTTAAATATCTTGGAGTTTACGTGACTAGAAAATATTCTTCTTTATTTCAAGCAAATTTTCCACAATTAATCACCAAATTAAATGCCCTTATTCATAGAAACATAGACATAGAAACATAGAAAATAGGTGCAGGAGGAGGCCATTCGGCCCTTCGAGCCAGCACCGCCATTCATTGTGATCATGGCTGATCATCCGCTATCAATAACCCGTGCCTGCCTTGTCCCCATATCCCTTGACTCCACTAGCCCCTAGAGCTCTATCCAACGCTCTCTTAAATCCATCCAGTGACGTGGCTTCCACTGCCCTCTGTGGCAGGGAATTCCATAAATTCACAACTTTCTGGGTGAAAAAGTTTTTTCTCACCTCAGTCTTAAATTCAATTTTGGAAAACACTTCCGATCTCCCTTATAGGTAGAATAAATGCCATAAAGATGATTTTCCTTCCACAAATCCTGTACCTATTTCAATCAATACCGATTTTTCTCCCTAAAAACTTTAAAAAAAAACCTCAATTCTGCGATTACAAACTTTATCTGGGATTACAAAACTCACAGAATTCATAAACAACATTTAAGCAAACCTAAAGAAATCGGTGGACTGGCTTTCCCTAATTTTCTTTACTACTACTGGGCAACGAACATTAAAAATTTAATTTATTGGATGGACGATACATGCCAACAAGTAAATTGGCTAAAAATGGAGAGGGAAGATTGTTTGCCTTTCAATATAGGCGAGATTCTTCTCTCTCCAATAAATCTGAAGAAATCAACGTATGAGAAAAATCCGATAATCTGTAGCACCTCACGAATCTGGAAACAGGTGAAATCAACCCTTAAATTGAGAAATGTATCTCTCCTTTTACCAATCGCCAACAATCCCTCGTTTAAACCGTCTACTTTAGACAAGGTGTTTATACAATGGGAAAGCTTAGGAATCAAAAAGCTGGGAGATCTTTATGAGATGGGGACTCTCCTCTCATTTCAAGAATTACAGTCGAAATATCATCTGAAGGTAGCTAATACTTTAGATATCTTCAAAAACACACACTCAAGACTGTCAATATATGGGTCCAGATATACTAGATGAATGCATGAATAGAAAGTCAGATTAAAATAAGTTAATATCGTACCTTTATAATACCCTTTTAAATTTACATATACCACTGTTGGAAATAATTAGGCGAGCTTGGGAAGATGAACTGGGTCTAACAATTTCAAAAGATAGTTGGGAGGAAAGCCTGCTATATATACACAATTGTTCTCTTAATGTTAGGCACTCGCTAATAGAAATTAAAATACTGCATAGACTTTACTACTCAAAGTCTAAATTGAATAAGATCTTCCCAAATGTCTCCCCTATTTGTGATAAATGTCTCCTCCAAGAAGCAACTATAACCCATTCCTTTGCTTCCTGTACAAAATTACAAAACTTCTGGAGGGAAATTTTTGATATATTTTCTAAAATACTTTAAATAAAATTGGACCCCGACATTAAATTCATCACACTAGGTATGTAAGAAGCCTGTTCTGAGCTAACACTATTTCAAAGACGTTTCCATAACCATGACCTGATAACGGCGATAAAACTGATACTTAAATTTTGGAAACAGACAACAGTCCCTACAGTGAAGATGTGGATTACAAACATGTCCGAGACACTACATTTGGAAAACATTAGGCTTGTCTTGGCAGAAAAACCAGATCAATTTCTCAAGACATGGACACCCTTTACCGAATTCTTACAAGAATAGCATGGCGCAACACAAATCTAAATTTAATACACCCTGATCAAACTGGGTTTATACCCAAGAGACTCGTTAAATAACTTAAGACGCCTGTTTAATATAGTACTCAAATAGAACGATAAAAGAAGATTTATCAATCATTTCATTAGACGCAGAAAAAGCATTCAATCAAGTAGAATGGGAATATCTCTTCACAGTATTGCAAAACTTCCAACTAGGAGAAAACTTTATTTCATGGATAAAATTGCTATATAACAAGCCGACTGCCAGAATACTGACTAATCAAACACTCTCACCTAAATTTCAATTATCCAGATGCAATGGACAAGGGTGTGCATTATCACCACTGTTATTTGCCCTTGCGATTGAACCCTTAGCTGAAAGTATAAGATTACATCCGAACATTCATGGCTATAATACTAAATACTCTAATAATAAGATATCATTGTATGCAGACGATGTACTATTATATATTACCAACTCCCAACTTAGTATTCCAAATATACTAAATCTCATAGAAGAATTCGGCTCCTTTTCAGGGTATAGAATAAACTGGAACAAAAGTGAAATTATGTCGATTAAACCTCAAGACCCGACACACCTTCCAAAATATCCCTTTAAAATTGCTACGGAAAAATTTAAATATCTTGGAGTTTACGTGACGAGAAAATATTCTTCTTTATTTCAAGCAAATTTTCCACCATTAATCACCAAATTAAATGCCCTTATTCATAGAAACATAGACATAGAAACATAGAAAATAGGTGCAGGAGGAGGCCATTCGGCCCTTCGAGCCAGCACCGCCATTCATTGTGATCATGGCTGATCGTCCGCTATCAATAACCCGTGCCTGCCTTGTCCCCATATCCCTTGACTCCACTAGCCCCTAGAGCTCTATCTAACTCTCTCTTAAATCCATCCAGTGACGTGGCTTCCACTGCCCTCTGTGGCAGGGAATTCCATAAATTCACAACTCTCTGGGTGAAAAAGTTTTTTCTCACCTCAGTCTTAAATTCAATTTTGGAAAACACTTCCGATCTCCCTTATAGGTAGAATAAATGCCATAAAGATGATTTTCCTTCCACAAATCCTGTACCTATTTCAATCAATACCGATTTTTCTCCCTAAAAGCTTTTTTTTTTAAACTCGATTCTGCGATTACAAACTTTATCTGGGATTACAAAACTCACAGAATTCATAAACAACATTTAAGCAAACCTAAAGAAATCGGTGGACTGGCTTTCCCTAATTTTCTTTACTACTACTGGGCAACGAACATTAAAAATTTAATTTAGTGGATGGACGATACATGCCAACAAGTAAATTGGCTAAAAATGGAGAGGGAAGATTGTTTGCCTTTCAATATAGGTGAGATTCTTCTCTCTCCAATAAATCTGAAGAAATCAACGTATGAGAAAAATCCGATAATCTATAGCACCTCACGAATCTGGAAACAGGTGAAATCAACCCTTAAATTGAGAAATTTATCTTTCCTTTTACCAATCGCCAACAATCCCTCGTTTAAACCGTCCACTTTAGACAAGGTGTTTATACAATGAGAAAGCTTATGTCAATATATGGGTCCAGATATACTAGATGAATGCATGAATAGAAAGTCGGATTCAAATAAGTTAATATCCTACCTTTATAATACCCTTTTAAATTTACATATTCCACCATCGGAAATAATTAGGCGAGCTTGGGAAGATGAACTGGGTCTAACAATTTCAAAAGATAGTTGGGAGGAAAGCCTGCTATATATACACAATTGTTCTCTTAATGTTAGGCACTCGCTAATAGAAATTAAAATACTGCATAGACTCTACTACTCAAAGTCTAAATTGAATAAGATCTTCCCAAATGTCTCCCCTATTTGTGATAAATGTCTCCTCCAAGAAGCAACTATAACCCATTCCTTTGCTTCCTGTACAAAATTACAAAACTTCTGGAGGGAGGGGGAGGGGCAGGTATATCTCCACTTTTCTTTTTCTCTTTTCTTATCTTTATTTTTTCGGCCACACTAACTTGGTAGATTAGGGGTCTTTCCTTTGTGCTTTTTTGAGCTATCTTTTCACTTCTCACTTTTTCCCTCTCTTGTTCTCTCTTTCTTTTCTTTTTTTCATTTTCAGGACATAAGGTTAAAAATGAAGCTGTACAATAATTGTATAATCTTAGATGCCAAATGTTTTACCTTTGTACAATTGATTCTAATTTAAAAAATAAAAATAACCCCCCCCCCCCCAAAAAAAACAGTTTTATCTTCTGCTCACAGCAGTGAACCAGGCCTTCACTCAGAAGGTCATAAAACCCGAAATTCTCTTTCCCAGAGACCATGGATATTCAGTCTTTGAGTATATTCAAAACAAAGGTTGATAATTTTCTGGACATAAGGGGTTCAAGGCAAATGGAGATAGTGCAGGAAGATTAAATTGAGGTAGAAGATTAACTACAGGTATGATCCAATTTAGTTTAGTTTAGTTTAGAGATTTTGTTTAGAAATACAGTGCAGAAGTAGGCCTTCGGCCCACTGTGTCCGTGCCAACCAGCGATCACCGCACACTAACACTATCCTACACATAGTAGGGACAATTTACAAACTTCACCGAAGCCAATTAACCTACAAACCTGCACGTCTTTGGAGTGTGGGAGGAAACCGGAGCACTCAGCGAAAACCAATGCAGGTCACAGGGAGAATGTACAAGCTCCGTTCAGACAGCACCCTTGGTCAGGATCGAACCCAGGTCTCTGGCAGTGTGAGGCAGTAGCTCTACAGTTACACCACCATGTGTCAATGAATGATGGAATGGGATAAAAAGGTCAATGGTTCACTTCTGCTCCCGCAACATATAGTCCTGTTTTTTTAGAACCTCCATTTGCGTTGGATGAACTTCACTTGCACTGTTGTTGTTGTGTGGGAAACTTGAACATATCATTGCAAAAGGTTTCGGTAAAGCATTGAACATTTCAAAACATCATCATGTTATTAAGAATGCTGTTACAAAGCTCACTTGTGTAGACCAGTTTGGTGGTACTGGTGGGTTTCATCATTAATGTGGCGGCGCTGTTGCACAGCTGCGGCTCGCCTGCAGTCCGTCTGTTTTTACTTTTTTTGTTGTTTTCTTTTGTCCTGTTTTAGTCAAATTTTTGTTTATTGGGTTGTGTATGTGTGGGGTGGGGTGGGGGGGTGGTTGAAACATGACTTTTGTCTCTTCCTTCGGGGCAATGCGACTTTTTCTTGTTGTATCCCCCTTCTCTGCCTCCGTCTGCGCTGAGGCCAAAATGGCGGAGCTGCCGGCCTCCAACTCCAACTGCGACCGACCGACCTCGAGGCTCCGGAGGCAGAGCCAGGACTTACCAGCGCGGGGCTGGCCGGCTTCGGGGCTGCGGTGGCATTCCGGCGGTGGCGACCGAGGACGCTGGTAGCGACCAGAGTCCGGAGGCCCGGTGGACGACAACGTCGGGAGCTCGCAGGTCACAGGTGGGCGACCTGTATTTCCGGAGCTCCCGCAACTACAGCTGCGTCCGCTGGACTGGAGGGCGGCAGCTTCGGCAGCTTCGGCCACCCCGGGCCGCGGAGTTTGAACCGTCCCGTCTCGGACGGAGCACGGATTCAGCCGCGGGACTGACTTACCATCACCCGGCGGGGTCACAACATCAGAAGCCTGGATCGCCTCAGCGCAGAGGGAGAACAAAGAGGGAAGAGACAGAGACTTTAAGACTTTTGCCTCCATCACAGTGAGGAGGTGTCTGGTGAACTCACTGTGGTGGATGTTAATTTGTGTTTATTGTGTGTTTTGTTATTTATTATATGTATGACTGCAGGCAACGAAATTTCGTTCAGACCGAAAGGTCTGAATGACAATAAAGGAATCTAAGTCTATCTAAGTCTAAGTCTAATGATACATTCATCTTTAGATAGAATCTCAAACCACTGGCCAAGGGACATGTGAAAATTCAAATGCAGTACATTTCGCTGGGTAAGAGACACTGCAAACCAACTGCTGTGGTTTTCCAACCAAAGGAAGACTCAAGTTTTCTGATCATCTGCAATTAGACCTGCAATATGTTTGCTAGATTTGCTGTTTTTATTGAAGTCTCCTGCATTTAAATTGTTGAATTGCTGAACATAATTTGAAATTGATGAATAGCATTTGCTTGCTGAACAAAGTGTATTGTTAAAATGATTTGGTACGTGGCTTTGACAATGATTAAATGGTGGATATAAGGAAAAGCCGATATTGGAATCTTGAGCAAAGTGCAAATGGCAGTCTGAAGATGGGTCCCAACCCGAAACATCACCTGTCCATTTACCTCCACAGATGCTGGCTGACCCGCCGTTCCCCAACGCAATATTCCACCACTCACCCATAGCCCCCACGGGAGACATGGTCCCCCAACGCAACGTGTTCCCCAACGCAATATTCCACCACTCACCTGTCCCCCCAACGCAGCACACTCCTCCAACGCAATATTCCACCACTCACCCATAGCCCCCAATTGCGCAGGGGCAGCTCATTTCCCCTTATTAAACCCCCTCATTTTTTAAACTTTTAAAAAATCCAACTGCTGCTGTAATAAAATCCAATTACACTTGCTGCCAGGACTCAGTGTCCTGTGATTTGCAACATCATAACGGGCAGGGCCAGCAATTGGATTTGGATTTTTTATAGTGAGAAGTTAAGTGAAAAGTTAAATTTGTAAAGTTTAAAATGTGAATAACTCGCAAACAAACAAGATGAGAGTTTTATTAATATATAGTTAAATTGTATATGGTTTGGCCTGCACATAAGCAACTTGTTCAAAAATCGTAGGGCAGCACCATGGTGCAACGGTAGAGTTGTTGCCTTGCACCGCTCACAGTGCCAGAGTCCCGGGTTCAATCCCGACTACAGGTGCTGTTTCTACGTTCTCCCCATGACTGCATTGGTTTTGTTTGAAATCTTTGGTTTCCTCCCACACTCCAAAGATGTACACATTTGTAGTTAATTGGCTTGGTATAAATGTAAATTGTCCATATTGTGTGTAGGATAATGTTAATGTGCAGGAATCGCTGGTTGGTGCGGATTCAGTGGACCGAAGGCCTCTTTCCTTGCTGTATCTCTAAACAAAACTAAATCTGTGAGGAAAACCGAAGAAAGAGCTGAATCATCTTGGGAAGGATTCTGTAATCTTGCACTGCACATTGCACGTGCAATGAAATTGCCACACTGGACCATGCTGCAATCAGTCAGGATACTTTCTACAGTTCACATGTTAGAATATTCTGTGACAAGACAAATTTCTTTAAACTTCTAAGAAAATAGAGGCATGACTTGCCTTTTTTGTGATTATGTTCATGTGGTGAGCCTAGGACAGGGGAACTGAGATGTTAATGCCAGAGAATAGGAAGCTGCTATTTCTCTCTGCCAACCCACAAACAAAAACTGGTATGTAGGGAGGAACTGCAGATGCTGGTTTATACCAGACAGACACAAAAAGATGGAGTGACTCAGCGGGCCAGGCAGCATCTCTGGAGAAAAGGAATAGGTGATGTTCGGGTCGAGACTCTTCTTCAGACTCGTCCAGTCACCTGATGCATTGTGTGTTTAAATTCAGCACTTAGCTCCTTAATCTGGCCCACATTTACCCCCTCTGCCTTAGGATATCTCTTCTGAGAGTTTGCTCTCTTCTCAATCTTCCAATCAGCATTAACACTCACAATTCCTGCCTTTTGGTGCTGCTCTCTGCATTAATCTTGAATGTAGAAACAAGGAACTGGAGATGCTGGTTAATACACAATAGAACACAAAGTGCTGGAGTAACTTAGAAGGTCGAGCAGCAGCTCTGGAGAACATAAATAGATGAGGTTTCAGGTCAAGATCCTTCTGATTGTAGGGTGGGGAGGAGAACACTGGAAGATGGGAAAGGCAGGACAAAGCGTGGCAGCTACACAGGCGAGGGCGGGGGGAGGGGGGGGCGGGTGAGGGGGTTTGATAGGCAGATGGTTGGTACAAAGGCCAGAGATAAAAGCACAAAGTGTGGGACAGGATTGAAGAGTTGCGAATTGTGAAGCCAGAGGGAGCGGAGCAGAAGGAAGGTGGAGGGAGGAGGGAGCTGGGGAGGGGAGAAATAGGTGGGAATACAGGTGGAGCACAGTGTAGGAGAGGGGGGAGAAAGGGGGTGCGGAGGGACAAAGGGAGCGGTGTGGTAGGTTAGTTAGAGGTTCCCTAAAATTGGAAAATTCAGCATTCATACGTTAGGTTGTAATAATAATAATAATAATACATTTTATTTATGGGCGCCTTTCAAAAGTTTCAAGGACACCTTACAAAGTTTAACAAATAGTAGAAACATGTAAGCGGAATGAAATAAATAGTAAAGACATCACGAGTACACTAAAGAGAGAATTCAATCCAAAAACAAAAATCAAAAGCACAATATGGAAGAGAGAGCAGCGGCTGCTAAAGCGTGCCAGCGTCCACTCTCCCCTCCGGCAGCCATCATTATCACATTAAAATATCATTAACACACAAAAAAAAAAATCATCCCCCCACAATGATTACCACTGTGGGGGAAGGCACAATGTCCAGTCCCCAACCCCAGTTCACCTAAAGTCAGGCCTATTGAGGCCTCCACAGTTGCCTCTACGGAGGCCCGATGTTCCTGGCCGTTCTCGCCGGGTGGAGTTGCCCCGGCGTCAGGACAGTCCTCGCAGCGGCGGGGACGGCTGGAACGGCCGATCTCCTATTGGAGTCCGTGGCACCTGAAGCCAACAGGGCGGCGCCGATTTGGAGCTCTGAGGCTCCCGATGTTAGGGTCGGCGCCGCCGCCCGCGGCTGGCTGCTCCACAGTCCCGCAGCCCGGAGGTGTTGAGCTCGGCGGTCGCAGCTCACCGGAGCTCCAGCGCGTCAATCCAGCGCGGCGACCCAGGCAAGACATCGCCCGCTCCGCGATAGCACTCCAGCGCTGCGCCGCCACCGCAGCTGAAGGTGCTGGGCAGTACCCGCCAGGAAAACGCCGCTCCACGCCGCTCCACGCCCGCTGGTAGGCCACAAGGACGGGTCAACGGGGCAGCCCGGAGAAAAAGCTGCCTCACCGACCAGGTAGGGACCTAGAGATAGTTTCCCCCTTACCCCACATTAAAAGTCAAAATTCCCCCTAGACATAGACAAGAAAAAAACTAAAAACTAAATAAAAAAGTGAATTTAACGGACGGCTGCTGGTTAGCAGCCGTTCCCCAAGATAGCTCCTCCTCCGACCAAGCAGATTATGAGGTGCTGTAAATGTCACAATCAGGCATCCCCCATCTTGAACACAGTCATGATCCCGGAGGAAGCCCACGCAGGTCACGGGGAGAACAGACAGCACCCGTAGTCAGGATCGTACCCGGGTCTTTGGCGCAATAAAGCAGCAACTCTACCGTTGCGCCACCGTTACGCCCACGTGTTCTGGGTTGGACTCAAGAATATTCTCAATATCTTAACTGAATAACACAAAGTGCCGGAGTAACACAACGAGACAGGCACATCTCTGGAGAACTTGGATAGGTGATGTTTCAGGTCGAGACCTTTCTTCAGACTGTACATATTCAAAGTGCTCCCTCTAGTGGGTATTGTCTGTTTCTCTTCTTCTTTCGTGTGGCGTGCACAGCCTAAAGTTGTTGGACAACTTGTTCTATTTGATCTTCCGTTTGTGCACGTCGAGTTGATTGCATTAGTCGAAACAAGGCGGACCACGTTAAGGTTGCAATCTTCCACCCCGTCTGTTTCTCTAATACCGATTAACTCTCCTCCATTCTCCAAACCCTCACTAATGTGGAACCTTGGTACAAATATGGTCATGATTGTGAACAAAATTCCATGCATGCATTCTGGGATTTCCTGTGGTCCTTCCACCCACTGGAAGGGTCATAAGTATTTAATTGGGCTTCCTTCCAAGTAGAGGCCATTTAAAAACTGCCGACTAACCATGTTTATTTTATATCAGCTTGCCCTTTTTTAGGCAGAATCCATATGTACATTCTGCAAGGACGCAAAATCTACCCAAATAAAGAAGGTATCTACTGCATAATATTGAGAAACCAATGGAGAAACCTTACCCCTTTACTAAGGGATCTATACTCAGAGGATGTGGGTTTAAAGTAAAAGGCCTGTCTCATGAGTCTGCGGTCATTGGCGGTGATACAGGAAGTATCTACCGCTCGTGGACCGCCAGAGACCGCGGGTTCGGTCAAACGCACACTGCCGGGGCCGTGCGGCGTTGGTCCCAACACCGCACGGTGCTCACAAAAAGTCAACAATGTCTAAAAATATTTTCCTACCGCACAGCCGCCGCCAGTGAGGCACGAGTGCGGCACGGTCACTGCCACAGCCGCCGCCAGTGCGGCACGAGCGCCATGAGTCGAACTCTCACCGCCACAGCCTCTGCCAGTGAGGCACGTGTGCGGCACGTGCGCCGCCACAGCGCCGCGATCAGCACTACCGCCGCCACAGCCCCGCTTGTCTTTTATAAAGCAAATTTTTATAACACAAGGTGTTTTAGGAACAAAACTATCATATTATAGCAGAACCACCTGTAGTCTAAATCAGTGCAGGTAGTTATACTATAATGGGACAGTTGTGTTTCTAAGAAACCTCTTGGTATAGAAAATCAGGCTATAAATCAATTATATTAATAGTGGTTAGAATGTTTCAGACTCTATATAATAAAGACCTTTTCCCAGCATGATTTTCAAAATTATATATCTTTTTGATAGCCAGCGACTTTGATTACCTGCAAAAAAATGGCGTCAGGCTCGAGCTTCACGATTCCGCTCAAAATGGCGTCAGGCTCGAGCTTATTTAGACTTATCGCAAAATGGACGTCCGCGCACCCCCCCGCTTCCGGTAAGTCCGCGTTCGCATGCTCGTTGGACAGGCCGTGCGGTGGTCACCCGGCATACGCGCAGCAACAGCTTCCGGTAAGGCTACATTTTTTTTTACTTACCGCAAGCTCGTGGGACCGGCCGTACTGAGATCACTCGGCCCCCGCACAGCATCCGTGCGGCGCTCCCGTGGCATAGGCTCGGCGCTCTCACGGTTGACGTGCGGTCCCTTCTTCCGGCGACGCCGCGCTTCACCGCCAATGACCGCAACACCGTGAGACAGAGCCCTTAGGGAAAAGAGATCTAGAACGAGCTGAGAAAGAATGTTTCAATCTGAGGTTGCAATGTGGAACACACTGAGAGGATGTTGGAATAGGTATTTTCGCAACATTTAAGATGTGTAGTAATGCAATTTATTACTTTAAATGCTAGCAGGATGAATGTAGTAAAGGGCAGGGACCTTAGAAGTGCTGATATATCCCCACATCTTGGGATGCATGTTCAAAATGTGGCCTTATCACCCTCTTGGGACGTTGCCATGATTGTGGTTGACAGTGTTTAGTTTAGTTTAGTTTAGTTTAGTTTAGTTTAGCTTAGCGATAGAGCATGAAAACAGGCCCTTCGGCCCAATGTGTCCGCGCCGACCAGCGATCCCCGCACACTAACACTATCCTACACATAGTAGGGACAATTTACATATTTCACCAAAGCCAATTAACCTACAAATCTGTACGTCTTTGGAGTGTGGGAGGAAACCGGAGCATTCAGCGAAAACCAATGCAGGTCACGTACAAGAACGTACAAGCTCCGGATAGACAGCACCCTTGGTCAGGATCGAACCCAGGTCTCTGGTGCTGTAAGGCAGTAGCTCTACAGTTGCACCACCATGTGTCAATGAAAGATGAAATGGGATCAAAAGGGGAAATGGTTCACTTCTGCTCCCACAACATATAGTCATGTTTTTTTTAAACCTTCATTTGCGTTGGATGGACTTCACTTGCACTGTTGTTGTGTGGGAAACTTGAACATATCATTGCAAAAGGTTTCAGTAAAGCAATGAACATTTTAAAAAATCATCATAAGTTATTAAGAATGCTGTTGCAAAGCTCACTTGTGAAGGCCAGTTTGGTGGTACTGGTGGGTTTCTTCATTAATGATACATTCATCTGCAGATAGAATCTCAAACCACTGCCCAAGGGACATGTGAAAATTCAAATGCAGTACATTTCGCAGGGTGAGATACATTGCCAACCAACTGCTGTGGTTTTCCAACCAAAGGATGATTCAAGTTTCCTGATCATCCGCAAATAGGCCTGCAATATGTTTGCTAAATTTTCTGTTTTTATTGAAGTCTCTTGCATTTAAATTGTTGAATCGCTGAACATATTTTGAATTTGATGAATAGCATTTGCTTGCTGAACAAAGTGTACAGTTAAACTGATTTGGTACGTGGCTTTGACCATGATTAAATGGTGGATATAAGGAAAAGCCGATATTGGAATCTTGAGCAAAGTTCAAATGACAATCTGAAGAAGAGTCGCAACCCGAAACACCACCTGTCCATTTACCTCCACAGATGCTGACTGACCCGCTAAGTTTCACCAGCATTTTATAATTAAATGGTGTATGGTTTGACCTGTACATAAGCAACGTTCAAATATTGTTGGGCAGCACCGTGGTGCAGCGGACGAGTTGCTTCCTTACAGCACTCACAGCACCAGAGACCCGGGTTCAATCCCAACTATGGGTGCAGTCTGTACGGAGTTTACGTTCTTCCCATGACCACGTGGGTTTTGTCTGAGATCTTATACTCCAAAGATTTACAGGTTTGTAGTTAATTGGCTTGGTATAAATGTAAATTGTCCCTCTTGTGTGTAGGATAGTGTTAATGTGCAGGAATCGCTGGTCGGTGCAGATTCAGTGGGCCGAAGGCCTCTTTCCTTGCTGTATCTCTAAACTAAACTAAATCTGTAAGGAAAACCGAAAAAAGAGCTGAATAATCTTTGGAAGGACTGTAATCTCAAGCACTGCACATTGCACGTGCATAGAAATGGCCACACTGGACCGTGTTGCAATCATTCAGGATACTTTCTGCAGTTCACCTGTAGAACAATGTTAGAATATTCTGTGAGACTCCAATTTTTTTTAAACTTCTAAGAAAATAGAGACAAGGCATTGAGTATAAGAGTCGGGACGTCATGTTGCTGCTGTACAAAATGTGAGGCTGTTGGAGCACAGTAAACCCTTGTAATAACAGTCCATTATATCACTGATTTGGGTTATAGCGGACCGAGGCTCCCATTGCACCACCCACCCCACCACCATTTACTCAACAAGCTGGTTCCACGTGGGTTACTTCTGGATGCGGGAACAGAGAGAGTGAGAACCATGAAGGCAGCGTGAGAAACCGGCCCATCTCTGGGCACCGACTGCGTTGTCGGGGGCTCTGCGGCTCTCCGGCCTGTGAATTCCTGCTTGATTAACTCCCTACAATGCCACGTTTCTCTCCCAGCCTAGGGTTACATTTTAACCCCTTCACTCAGTTATAGCGGACAATCGGGAATAACGGACACTATCCTTCTCCCCGTGGTCCATTATTGCGAGGGTTTACTGTATTACTGTGTAGAGTTGTGATGACCACACTGCAAGAAAGCTATGGAGCTTCAGATAGAATTCCAAAGAAACATTGCCTGGACTGGAGGGCTTTAGTGTAGATGGTGAGGGGCGACTTTATAGAGATCTATAACATTATAAGAGGTCTGTAAAGGGTAGATAGTTGGTCTTTTCCCAGGGTAGGGCAAATCGTCTTTTTCCTGGGTAGGGTAGTCTAAAGCAAAGGGGCATAGGTTTAAAATGAGAAGAGAGTAATGCTTAAAAGAGATCTGAAGAGCACGTTTTACTCACGGAGGGTGTTGGCTATAGGAAGTGGTAGAGGAAGTGGTAGTGGTAGAGATGCCAGAGGAAGTGGTAGAGGCAGAAACAAATATAATGTTTAAAAGGCATTTGAGTAGGTACCTGGACAAGTAAAATGCTTAGAGGGATACTGACATAATGGCAGCAATTGCGATTGGCATATATGAGTTTTGGCTGTGAGGCCAATTTCCGTGCTGTACTGCTCTATGACTACATACTTGGATGAATAGCTGAAATACTGGTAAATAGGCCAAGAACATAGGAAAAGTGTGAAATAGCATGGCATTCAGGATGGATAGGGTGGGCAGAAGGGCCTCTTTCAATGCTGCATGACTATGACTATCTCTGAATCCAAGAGATGCGTCAGCAATGACCATCAGCAAACACAACTGCATTTTTTAAAATCTCACAAGCTTGTATTGATGGCACTGTCATTGTCTATTGGATCATTGTGTCTTCTATTTGCTTTTTGATTAACAAATGAAAACTGTTAATTAAAGTTGTTTTTTCTGTGGTGGTGCTTTTAATGCTCAGAATTATTAAAACACATGAATGGAAATATACATAAAACCTGGAAGATCAAGGTATTGTGTTGCACCACATGGCATAAATGTATTAAATTAATTGAAAAGGCAAGACACCACACAAAATAAAATAGGTGGAATTATGTTTTGCAACTGGAACGTAAGGGGTATGAATGACCCAATCAAAAGGGGTAAGATCTTGGCACAATTAAAGTCATTCAATGCCGACATACTTTTTTTACAGGAAACACACTTGAAATTACAAGCACAGATAAGGCTGAGGGCTAATTGGATTGGTCAGACATACCAATCCTCATATAGTACTAAATCTTGAGGTACAGCAATCATAATTCGAAAAGGAATACTATTTAAACTAAAGAATAAAATAATAGACAAAGATGGGAGGTATGTCATAGTTACGGGAGAGATAAACTCGACCACAGTTACCTTAGTAAATATTTATGCGCCACATTTTGATAATCCTCAATTTTTTAACAACATTTTGAACTTAATCTTAGAGCTTAATTATCAAAATGTAATATTTGGAGGAGATTTCAATTGCGTTCTTGACAATTATTTGGATAAATCAACACAAAAAAGATTAAACAATAAATCTAAATCTTGTGAACTCTTAAATAAATACATACATAAAAAATACAAATATAACAGATGTATGGAGGATTGCAAATCCAGCTGGACGGGAATATTCTTTCTACTCAATGGTACATAAAACCTACTCACGAATTGATTACTTTTTAGTAGATACGAAATTAATTCCATTTACATCAAATCCAAAATACCATAGTAGTGTCATTTCAGATCATGCGCCGTTAACTTTCTTCTTAATAATAGAAGGAATGACCAATAAAAATTTGTTCTGGTGATTTAATCCCCAAATTGTAAACAACCCACAGGGTTGTGCATATCTAAGAGAACAGATGGAATTTTTCTTTGAGACCAATGATACACCAGGTATATCACCCTCATTATTGTGGGAATCGTTTAAGGCATTTATCAGAGGATCGATAATTTCATATCAAGCGTTTCAAAATAAAAAAAATAAAATGGAACAGCTGAATCTAGAAGAAAAAATTAGACAATTGGACTTAGACAACGCCAAAGACCCAACTAGGGATAAACATAATAAGATATTAATATTGAATTATATACATCAAAAGCATCAACAGATAATGTCAAAATCACAAACTTTTTGGAAAAATATAATCTCCCAAAACTTAATATGATGGAACAGGAAGAATTAGGAGCTCAAATTACAATTAATGAAATAGAAGAGTCAATAAAGTCTTTGAAGAACGGTAAAACACCAGGACCGGATGGATTTAGTAATGAATTCTATTAAAAAAATTATGAAATAATTTCTCCACGTCTACAGAAACTTTACATATATGCATTATTTATTTATTTAAAAAAATATTTATTAGAAGTACATTAAATTACAAACAATTACATTGGTACACATCACGTATACCTTATTACAATTAATGTGCTCCTTCGTTTTTTAAAGCTAATAAAAAGAAAAGGTTGAAATTAAGAAGAAAGTGAAAGTGAAAGAAAATAGTGATAGTGTAAAAGTGTGTCAAAAGGAAAGAACAAAGACCCAGTAGAAGAGAAATTAGAGAAAATAGATTAAGAGATAGACCCCAGAGAAGAAAAAAGAGAAAGAAGAGAAAAGAGAAAAACAAGTACTCTATTATGAACATCACGCAAATGGGATATACCAACTCGCCACCTTTCATCCCCCTTTACCAAGTCCTGACATCGGTACCTTTTTAAAGTACTTTTGTACTTTATGCTTGTAATAGTTCTATAAATGAAGACCACGTCCTATGGAAGTGATCTGATTTGCCTGCCAGGAGGAGTCTTATCTCTTCCAGGTGTAATGTTTCAAACATGTTTGAAATCCACATGTTTATAGTTGGTATTGGAGCATTTTTCCAGAATTTTAGGATAAGCTTTTTTCCAGTTATTAACCCGTAATCAAATAGGTTCTTTTGAAACACATTTAGTTCAGGGCTACCTTCCGTTGTTCCGAAGATAATCCATTCTGCATTTGGTATCAGTTTTATTTTAAATAATTTTGTAAAGATTTCAAAAATTTCAATCCAAAATGTTTGAATTATTGTACAAAAAACAAATGAGCTATAGTAGCTTCTTGAGACTGACATTTATTGCAAATAGGTGATACATTGGGGAGAATTTTACTAATTTTGGTTTTTGAGTAATATAATCTGTGTAAGATTTTGAATTGTATTAAAGTGTGTCTTACATTAATCGAGCATTTATGCACATTTAATAAATGTTCATTCCACCTCTCCTTTGAAATTTTAATAGCTAATTCTTGTTCCAAGTCTCTTCTAATACCTTCCGTAGTTGGTATTTCTACATTTAAAATAATATTATACAAATAAGATATTAAGTTTGCTGATTCAGTTTTTATCTGCATTGCTTTGTCCAGTAAATCTGGTGGCATATTATAATAATCTTTTGTATATTTTTTCAGATAATCACATATTTGGAAATATTTAAAGTATTGATTGTTTCCCAGATTATATTTTATTTGTAATTTTTGGAATGATAGTAATTTTCCAGTTTCATACAAGTCTCCAAGCGTTTTAATTCCTAATCTTTCCCATTGTATAAATGATTTGTCTATAATGGAGGGTTTAAACAAAGTGTTATTAACTATTGGGGATAAAAGCGATAGATTTCTTAATTTTAAATTTTGTTTTATTTGTTTCCAAGTTCTAATTGTACTATGTATAATTGGATTTTTGTTATAATTTATATTATTCAATTTCATTGGTGAGAGGAGGATCTCTCCAATATTACAAGAGGAGCAGTCTTCTCTCTCCATTATAATCCAATCTACCTGCTGGGCAGAGTTGTCCATCAGTTGAATCATATTTTTAATATTAACTGACCAATAATAGTACATAAAGTTAGGGAGTGCTAAGCCACCTAATACTTTAAGTTTGTTCAAATGTGTTCTTTGTTTTCTATGGGATTTATAATCCCATATAAAATTAGTAATGTCTGAATCCAATTTTTTTTTAAACTTTTTTGGTAAATATATAGGAATTGATTGAAATAGGTATAGAATTTGTGGTAAAAAAATCATTTTTATTGCATTTATTCGGCCTATTAAAGACATCGGAAGCGTTTTCCAGAATTTAATAAAGGTATTTAATTTCTTAAATAGAGGATTATAATTTGCTATGAACATGCCTTGATATTTTCTGGTAATTTCAATACCCAAATATTTAAATTTTTCTGTAGCTATTTTAAAAGGGAATTTTAAGAGATGTGTTGAGTCTTTCGGTTTTGTTGACATAATTTCACTTTTATTCCAATTTATTCTGTATCCAGAAAAGGATCCAAAATCCTCAATTAGAATTAATATGTTTGGTATAGTAATTTGAGGTTTTGTGATGTACAATAATATATCATCCGCATATAAAGATAGTTTATTATTTGAATATTTAGTGTTATAGCCATGGATATCAGGATGTATTCGAATTTTTTCTGCTAAAGGTTCAATTATAAGAGCAAATAACAGCGGTGATAATGAGCATCCTTGTCTATTACCCTTTGATAATTGGAATTTCGTAGATAATATGTTATGTTAATATTCTAGCTGTAGGCTTATTATATAATAATTTAATCCATAGAATGAAATTCTCTCCCAATTGAAATTTTTGTAATACTTTAACCATATAATTCCATTATACTTGATCAAATGTTTTTTCAGCATCCAACGAAATAATTGATAATTCTTGTTCTTCGGTTTTGTGTGAGTGCATTATATTGAGCAGCCGTCTCAGATTATTAGATGAATGTCTCTTAGGGATAAACCCTGTTTGATCTGGGTTTATTAATTTACTAACATACTTACTTAATCTTCTAGCTAATGTTTTCGCTAATATTTTTTGATATGTATTTAACAATGCGATAGCTTTATATGAACCGGGTTCTTCTATATCTTTGTCTTTTTTGAGTATTAATGTGATCGTTGATTCAGCTAATGTATCAGGTAATATTTGTTCTTTAAAGGCATATTTATACATTTTCTGTAAACCTGGTATAATTTTGTCATGAAAACTTTTATAAAATTCATTACTAAATCCATCAGGACCTGCCGTTTTTCCGTTCTTTAATGAAGTTATTGTATCTTCTAATTCCTTAATTGAGATTTGTGCACCCAGTTCCTCTTGTTCCTTCAACTCTAACTTTGGAAGATTACAGTTATCCAAGAACTCTGTGATTTTATTGGTGTCCGTTGTCGTTTTGGATGTGTACAAATGTTCATAAAATTGCGCAAATCTTTTATTAACGGTAAAGTTAATGATTCCCCTCTATCTGATTTAATCTTTTGAATCGTGCGTTCTTTTTCTTGTTTTTTTAGCTGACGAGCCAAGAGTTTGTGTGGTTTATCCCCAAATTCAAAGTGTTCCTGTCTTGTAATTTGGAAAAGTCTTATAAGTTTGGCTGATAATAATTTATTTAATTTAAATTTCAGAATTATTATTTTATTGTGTTTATCCATAGTTGGATCTTTAGCATTATCTATGTCCAGTTGCCTAATTTGTTCTTCTAACTGTCTTTGTTCGTTCTTATTCTTTTTATTTTGAAAAGCTTGGTATGAAATTATAACACCTCTAATAAATGCTTCGAAAGATTCCCATAGTAAAGTGAGCGATATATCTGGAGTGTCATTTATTTCAAAAAAGAGGTCCATTTGTTTTTTTAGATATATATTCCCTTGCGGGTCTTTTAGAATTTGAGGATTAAACCTCCAAAACGATTTGTTCTTAGACCTTCCTTCCAGTTTTAAAAAGAAAGTTAGCGGGGAATGATCTGAGATTGAGTTGGTATGGTATTTGGGGTTCAAAGTGTAGGGGATTAATTTTGTATCCACCAGGAAATAATCTATACGTGAGTATGTTTTGTGTACCATTGAATAAAACGAGTATTCCCTGCCAGTCGGATTAGCGATCCTCCAAACATCTGTTATATTGGTATTATTTATGTAAGTATTTAAGAGTTCACTAGTTTTAGATTTCGTATTACCTCTCTGTTTTTGGCTAGATTTATCTAAATACGGATCTAAAACACAGTTAAAGTCTCCTCCTATTATAACATTTTGGTAATTAGATTCTGCGATTATATTCAGGATTTTATGGAAAAAATGAGGATTATCAAAGTTAGGCGCGTATATATTTACCAAGGTAACTGGGGTAGCGTGAATCTCTCCGGTAACTATCAAATATCTCCCTTCCTTATCTGTTATGGTATTCTTTGCTTTAAATGGTATGCCTTTTCGAATAATGATTGACGTACCTCTAGATTTCAAAGTATATGAAGAATGATATATTTGGCCTATCCAATTCGCCCTCAATCTAGCCTGATCCTGGGATTTGAGATGGGTTTCTTGTAGAAAGATGATGTCAGTATTGTACAATTTCAGCTGAGCTAATATCTTACCCCATTTAATAGGTTCATTAACACCTCTTATATTCCAACAGCAGACTCCTCCTAGTTTCTTTTGTTTAACGTCTTGCATTTTGAATGGTTATAATACCCTTAAATCTTACGGTGCATCCATACCTCAGGTCTTTAGATATTGGGGGAACCTTTGCGTTACTAAGTTCAGTTGGCATATCCCTTTTACGCTTATCCCTAAACAAAAAACACAAACATGTGACTTGATGTGATAGTAAAAAAAAAATTGAAAAAGTGAAAATACAGTGTCTAAAATTGTCGACACTGTAACAAGTGGCCCACCTGTAGGTGGGTAAAAACCTTGTATCGACTTCCATTGTCGATGTTAAACAATTAGCTCTGCTCCCTTGATTACTCATAACATAATGGGACGGGACCTCGAAATCAGATATATAATACAAATTTACCCTATATATTTCGTTATAACATATCATATATATATAACAATTTTATCTACTAAGTGTTAAAAGAATGATTTTTCCTTCAATAATAATCAACTGTTGGTTGAAGGGGTTAACGTGAAACGTGCTCCTGGATCTAAGCCAGGTGCTCGTTTCTCCTCCCTTCCCCCCAATTATAGATAAGGCTTAGATTTAGTGAATTTTTTTGGTTTTAGTTCTTAAATTTGTTGATTCTTGTTAGCGTCCATTACTATTTCTATATTGATATTGTTAAATTGTTAAATTGTTAATAGGATTAGTTCTTTACAATTTAAATTAGTATTTTAATCTCTTAAACAGTCAATGCTTCTGGTGTATTCCACATTCTGCTCTTCGGATCGACGTTCCCCTGTTATTCTCTGTTTGCTTCGTTTGGAACACAGAATGTCCTTGAGTTAAAATTCCACAGATAAAGAGTCTAGACAGACGCAGATGGAAGCATTCACCATCTTAGTTTTTTTTTAGTACTAAAAGAGCTGTTTCTTCCCTTCTGATCAGCCATTAACTGTGGAATAATAAAGAGAAAAATGTGTCCATACCATCCATATATTCCCGCTACTTTTCCACGATGCTCTGGGCATGTTTGTACGCATCCTCCAGGTTTACAAATGATTTCTCCTGCCCCTTATAGGTAATTTGCATCTTAGCCGGGTAGAAGACACCGTATCTAACATCTTGAATTCCCTTAAAAATCTTTTGCCTTTGTGAACTGATTTCGCTTTTGTACAATTTCATGAGGATAGTCCCTGAATATTTTGATAGTGTCGTTATCAAACCTCAGTTGCACTCCATATTTGATTTTCCTCATCACCTCTTCAAGTTCTAAAATGTCCCGAAATTTCACGATAATCTGTCGTGGGTGGTCTGGTCTTGTTTGTGATCTTGGTATAAATCTCGGTACTCGATGTGCCACTTCAATTTTCGGTTCAGTGGGGAGATTAAGCAGTTGTTTGAATAAGTCCATAGCAAACTCATAAATGTCCCTTCCCTCAGCTCCCTCTGACACTCCAAGAATTCTTAAATTTTGGCGTCTTGAACGAGCTTCCAGGTCAAAGCATTTGTCCGAAACTTTCCCCAGATGAGTCCCCATCTGTCTTGTAGTTTGATCATGTTCTTGCCTCATTCTCTCCATATCTTCAGCCATTTGAGCCATATTTCTCTCCATTTCTATGATTGTAGACATATTTGAAGCCACTGTTTCAAGCACAGCCGGGAACCTGTCCGTGGTAGATTCTTCCACCTTATCAATTCTCCCCGATAATTTTCCTTTCACATCATCAATTCGTTTGTTTATAGTGCCAATTGAATCAATAACTTTCTGATTACCAGCACTCATATTCTCCATCATCTTTTCGATTTTTTCCATCATTTTTCCCATCATTTTATTATTTTCATCCACAATTTCATCCTTCATATCTCTTACCGATTTCTTTAAATCCTCAAATTCTTTATCTTTGTCCTTAGCAGATCAATCTTGGATCTTGTAGACATTTTTGCAGCCACTTCAGGGACCCCTTCAGAGGTAAATTCCTCAGGATTCTTCAGGCTTTTCAGCAGCTGTCTTGTAACTGTTCTCTGAGGACACTGAGCTGGAGACAGTTTTTTTCATTTAAAAGTCTTTAAACCACCGTTAAATTCACAGCGCTTACTGATTTTTCGGGAGTGGAGCTAGGTGTGCGTCTGTTAGTGTAACATGGCGCCACCGGAAGATGCATTTAAAGAACAGAAACTACCAGAAACACTAGCGGAGTCGACTATAACACTAATACCTAAAAAGGATAAAGACTTGGAACACCCCGGGTCATATAGAGCCATTGCATTATTAAATACAGATCAGAAAATATTAGCTAAAACCTTAGTAAGAAGACTAAGTAAATATGTTAGTAAATTAATAAACCCGGATCAAACGGGGTTTATAGCTAAGAGACATTCATTTAATAATTTGAGATGTCTCTTTAACATAATGTATTCATATAAGATAGAGGAAGACTTATCAATTATTTCATTGGATGCAGAAAAAGCATTTGATCAGGTGGAATGGGTATACCTTTTTAAAGTATTACAAACATTTCAAATGGGAGATAATTTTATCCTATGGATAAAATTACTATATGATAAGCCCACGGCTAGAATACTGACTAATAATATACTATCCCCAAAATTTCAACTATCCAGGGGCAATAGACAGGGATGTGCTTTATCACCACTTCTATTTGCCCTGGCGATAGAGCCCTTAGCAGAAAACATAAGAATGCACCCTAATATTCATGGTTATAACACTAAAAACTAATAATAAAATATCATTATATGCAGACGATGTATTATTATACATTACAAAATCACACTTTAGTATACTAAAATTATTAAATTTAATAGAAGAATTTGGTTCCTTTTCAGGATACAGAATAAATTGGAATAAAAGCGAAATAATGACGATAAAACCTCAAGAGTTAACACATCTTTTAAAATACCCCTTTAGAATTACTACAGAAAGATTTAAATATTTGGTTATTCAAATTACTAGAAAACATAAATCCCTATTTAACGCAAACTACCTGCCCTTACTTACTAAATTACAAACGTCGATCCAATTTTGGAAAACACTACTGATGTCCTTAATAGGCAGAATAAATGCCATTAAAATGATTTTTCTTCCACAAATACTATATTTATTCCAATCAATACCTACATACATACCTAAAAACCTCTTTAAAAAAATTGACTCATACATTTCAAGTTTCATATGGGACAATAAATCCCATAGAATTCAAAGAAGACATTTATGTAAACCCAAAGATACGGTGGACTTACACTTCCCAACTTTATGTACTACCATTGGGCAGTGAACATTAAAAATATAATGTATTGGTTAGACAGTTCAACACAACAGTTAGAATGGACAATAATGGAGAAGGAGGATTGCACTCCTTTTAATATAGGAGCGATCCTTTTCTCACCAATAAAACTGAAGAACACAATATATAATAGAAATCCGATGATTCACAGCACAATACGAATTTGGAGACAAATAAAATCCTCTCTTAAATTAAGAAATCTTTCGCTTCTTTCACCGATAGCTAACAACCCCGCGTTTAAGCCATCGACTATTGACGAAACATTTACTCTCTGGGAACGATTAGAAATTAAGACTTGGGAAGATTTGTATGAAGCGGGAAATTTTTTACCATTCCAAGATTTACAGCTTAAATACAACTTAGAAAGTAACCAATATTTTAGATATTTACAAACTCGAGATTATTTGAAAAGACATTCAAAAGGTTATCAAAATTTGAAGCTGGACCCTTTAGAACAAAGCATGAATGGACAGGCAGAATTGGATCACTTAACATCGTATTTTTATAATACTATTTTAAATATAGACATACCTTCGACAAAAGGTATAAGGAAAGAATGGGAACAAGAATTGTCTATAGAAATCTCCAAGGACAGATGGGAAGATTATTTGTTATATATACATAAATGTTCGATCAACGTTAAACACATATTGATTCAATTTAAAATTGTACACAGATTATATTACTCAAAAACAAAAACAAAAATTTTCCAAATGTCTCTCCCATCTGTGATAAGTGCCTAACTAAAGAGGCAACAATAGCACATTCATTTGTTTCCTGTGCAAAACTTCAGAAATTTTGGAAGGACATTTTTGAAAGTTTTTCAAAAATATTTAAATTAAGACTGGACCCAAATATCCGGAAGTGGCGGCGCTGTTGCACAGCTGCGGCTCACCTGCAGTCCGTCTGTTTTTACTTTTTTTTTTTTTTCCTTTTGTCCTGTTTTAGTTAAATTTTAGTTTATTGGGTTGTGTATGTGTGGGGTGGGGTGGGGGGGGGGGTGAAACATGATTTTTGTCTCTTCCTTCGGGGGAATGCGACTTTTTCTTGTCGTATCCCCCTTCTCTGCCTCCGTCTGCGCTGAGGCCAAAATGGCGGAGCTACCGGCCTCCAACTCCAACTGCGACCGACCGACCTCGAGGCTCCGGAGGCAGAGCCAGGACTTACCAGCGCGGGGCTGGCCGGCTTCGGGGCTGCGGTGGCGTTCCGGCGGTGGCGACCGAGGACGCTGGTGGCGACCTGAGTCCGGAGGCTCGGCCGCGGGCCCGGTGGACGACATCGTCGGGAGCTCGCAGGTCACAGGTGGGTGACCTGTTTTTCTGGGGCTCCCGCAACTACAGCTGCATCCGCTGGACTGGAGGGCGGCAGTTTCGGCCACCCCGGGCTGCGGAGTTTGAACCGGCCCGTCGCGGACGGAGCACGGATTCAGCCGCGGGACTGACTTACCATCACCCGGCGGGGTCACAATGTCAGAAGCCTGGATCGCCTCAGCGCAGAGGGAGAACAAAGAGGGAAGAGACAGAGACTTTAAGACTTTTGCCTCCATCACAGTGAGGAGGTGCTTGGTGAACACTGTGGTGGATGTTACTTTGTGTTTATTGTGTGTTTTGTTATTTATTATATGTATGACTGCAGACAACGAAATTTTGTTCAGACCGAAAGGTCTGAATGACAATAAAGGAATCTAAGTCTAAGTCTAAGTCTAATACAGAATTTATTATTTTCGGAACAATGAAAGCCTGTTCCGAACTCACTACATTTCAAAGATGTTTATTAAACTACGGTTTGATAATGGCAAAAAAACTTATACTTAAATTCTGGAAAGACTTTGCTCCTATCCCAACGTTTAAAATGTAGATTACAAATATGTCGGAAATACTACATCTTGAGGAAATGAAACTTGTTCTAGCAGGAAAACAAGAGCAATTCTTAAGAATATGGTCACCTTTCATTGATTTGTGACAGGTGTAATATGGTGCAACACATCCCTGGAAAATAATTATTTTAGAACTAGGTGATGGGTGTGAATCATCAGGAATTAGACACATTCCCTTTCCTTCTGGCTTAGCCTTACCTTTTTTAGATTCCTTACTTATTTTCTTTTTCTTTTCTTAAGGCCCCCTTTTCTGTGGGGCCTTTTTTTCTTTTCTTTTCACATTTTCAAGCACGCAGTCTACTTAACCATTATCATTCACTTAATGCCAACTACTGCGGACTACACTTCACTATTATCCTCACTCTTTTCTTCTTCCTCTTTTTTCTTTTCTCTTTTTCTATTATAGGTTAAAGTTTAAAAAAAGAAAAAAAAGAAGTTGTACAAGAAATGTAATATGTTGCATATTATGATTAAGATGTATGTACATTGCTTCTAATAAAATGTTTTTAAATTTTTTTTAAAGGAAATATACATAAAACACTTGCATTTTCTATACATTTTTGGGTTTGCGAGATGTTCTTGTGAATTGGGGACATTATTGAAAAGACTGGCATTTATTGCCAAACCCTAGTTCCCCCTTGAACTGAAGGGACAAGAAAGAGTCACCACAAAGATGAACTTATGGGCCTGTCCCACTTAAGTCACTTTTTCGGCGACTGCCGACACCCGTCATAGGTCGTTACAGGTTGCCGAAAATTTTCAACATGTTGAAAATCCAGCGGCGAGCAGAACAAGGTACAACTCTTTTGGCAACTACTCACGATCATACAGGCTTCACCCCGCGACATGTCGCCTGTATGGTCGTGAGTATTCTCCTCAGTCGCCCAAAGAGCCGTAGCGTCTTTCTGGTCGCTAAGTGTTTGGACCATTCATTGAATGAATGGTCCAAACACTTCAGACCAGCATCTCAACCACTACCTTAACCTGAAAAAAGTCTGGCCTCAATCACAGATCTTGGAGTTGGATTTTGAATATTAGCAATGCTCTTTAAATTTGTATTATTATATTAGATTAATATTTTTATTTCTAATTACTGGGCTGAATCGAGCTGGCTGAGAGCCGAGGGTTCACACATGGTTCTTTTCAGAATTGCAGTAACTTGCTAGTTTTTTCAAGACAGATATTTTCTCAGAATACAAAAGCTTCTGACGAAATGTTTTCGCAGAATACAAAAGGAAGCTGCTAAAACCTGTGGTCCAAGCTCACTGGTTTCTCACAACCCACTGTCCAGTTCTCAGCAGTTTTCATGAGATACAGAATGCAGATAATTTGCAAAATGTTAATGCATGTGAACAAGCATGAAAACAATTAGAAAGTCTGGGCAGTGGGCTGGAGCCTTCACCACCCAGCCCAGCAAGTCATATGTTATTTAACGAATGATTTCTGAGATTAACTGGCACTTGCAAGGTTGTTGATTACCCTGCAATATGTTTCTGCTAACTGAAAAATAAATGATTGTATTATTATCTGCATGTCTTCTAGAAAAACTTTCAAGACTCCTATTTCCTTTGTGAGTTTGAACTCAAACATACAACAATCACCAGGTGTGAGTCCGAGTAGATCGATTCCAGTGCGCCAACATTTTCTGCTATTTCTGCATAGGTCGGAATTGTCAGGTCCCATGAGTGTCCTGTCATTGGGAACATGCCACATCAGAGATGAGGTATTGGTCTTGGAATAGATTACATTCTCCCACAGCTCAAAGCAGCTAGACCTTGTGATTTTGTGCTTTGCTCTCTATCAATTTGCAGGAGAAAATCAACATTATTTTTTATCTTTTTGCAAGCTGCTGTGTTTCTTTCTCTTTATCGTTGTCTATACCAGACTTGATCTGAGCAATGCTCCCTCTGGTGGGTCTGCTTCTCCTACAATCTTCATGAACTTCAGCTCATCCAAACCTCTGGTGACTGCTCGCAATTACATGTAGCCCATTCACCTTGCTACATGAGAAATAATAAACCTAAACCTGGTCTCTCTACCCTTTACCAACATTTGGTCATCCAAATGGATTAAATCTGTAACACTCCCTCATGACCTTCCTCTCTGAACTTCTCCAATAAGTATTGCACTATCCCCTACCAGTAACCCTCCAAAACTCCTAATAAATCTTACTAGACTAAGTGGAACCCGTTGGGTCCTTGTCACACAGGAGGCTTGGTTCCCCAACGCAATATTCCACCACTCAGCCATAGCCCCCAACTGCACAAGGCGCAGCTCATTTCCCCTCCTCCCGAGCACTCTCTCCCCCTCCTCTTCACCCTCCCTCCTCTTTCCCCTCTCCTCCTCCTCCTCCCCTCATCCCTCAATCACCTTTCTCTCCCTCTCCTTTCCCCTACGCTCAGTCACTCCTTCCCTCCCTCCATAACACCTTTCCCCTCCCTACTCCCCTCCTCTCCCCCTGTCCCCTCTCCTCTACGGACTTTATCACCAAGGGCTCGCAGTCTCGGGGTGAGGCTAGTCGGGAGCTCCAACGCCACGGTAGTTTCGTCCTGCCCCAATGCAAGATTCGTTCTCATGGCGCGGGGGAGCTGTCAACCCCCCGATGCGGGAGTGGAGCGCATTGATGCGGAGGGCCTGAGTCAAGATCGACCCGTCAACGGGGGCTCGAGGCCCACGACAGCGGAAGAGCAAGGGGAAGGACTTGAACTATATTTCGCCTTCCACCACAGTGAGGAGTGTGCAGGAGTCACTATGGTGGATGTTCCATGTCAAAAGGTGTTTTGATTGTTTTGTCTCCAAGATGGCTGCCGGAAGGGAAAGTGAACGCTCGCGTGTTAAGCTGCCGCTGCTCTCTCTTTGAATTGTGTGTTGTTGATGTCCCTACTATTTGTTTTTGTTTTTTGTTTTATTCTGCTTATATGTTTTGTAATCTGCTTATTAAATTTTGTAAGGCATCCTTGAGAGTCTTTGAAAGGCACCCATAAGTATAATGTTAATAATAATAATAATAATAATATACCACCGATCAGACCGAACTTGTTGCACTCGCAGCACGGGAGAACGGTGAGTGAGCTGGCGAAAAATCATAGAGCTATCGCGTACTGTTTTTGCGCAAATAGAAAAACTGCGCATACCGGAAGAGCACAAGATCAGAGCTTTAGTTATGTATAGAGACAGACAGACAGACAGGCAGACTATGGACTCTTGTGCAGACCATTTTGTTTTTTCATTTGCATCTCTGCCGAGCCCATTTGTTCAATGAGTCTCAGCTTCTATTCCTCTTTTAGATCCACGTGTTCTCAGGCCGGAGTTTCCTTCATCCCTGCAGATTCCCAGGAAGATTGATTGTTAAAATATACAGCATTGAAAAGATCCTTTGGCCCACTGAGTCCATGCCGAACATTGATCGCCCATTCACACTAGTTCTGTGTTATCTCACTTTTGCATCCACACCCCACATACTGGAGGCAATCTACAGAGGCCAATTAACCTACAAAACCGCACGTCTTTGGGATGTGGGAGGAAACCCGAGCACCTGGAGGAAACCCATGCAATCACAGGAAGAACGTGCAACTGTCCTGACCAGACAGCAGCTGAGGTCAGGATCGATCACCGGTCTCTGGCACGGTGAGGCAGCAGCTCTACCAACTGCGGCACTGTGCTGCCCTCAAGATGAGGTACACTATTCTCCAGAAATGTACCACTATGTTTTGGGGGTCCAAAGTAGGCCGGAGACAATATTACATCCCACATGACCTCTGGAAGAGGGATTTGTAAAGAGACTGAAGCAAGAATCCAAAGTAAATTAAGGGTTCCTAGTTAATGAAGTGCAAATTAATTTGAACAAGTTGTTTTACTTATTGTCCCACATAATTTGTCTCAAAGGAATATGATCTGTATCCATAATTTTGGAAATGCTTATATTGTAATTATCCACACATTTTTTGCTCTATGTACCAAAGGCAACATTTTATATCACCTGGGTCTACAAACAAAACAGCATACAATGTATTTCACATTGAGTATTTCACAAAGAGTATTTTCACACTCTTTTTCCCCAGGGTAGGTGAGCCTAAACTAGTGGGCATAAGTTCAAGGTGAGAGAGGAAAGATTTAAAAAGGACCTGAGGGGCAACGTTTTCATATGTATACTAGACTAAGTGAGTGGATCCCTATCACACAGGCAGTCCTCCAACGCAATATTCCACCACTCACCCATAGCCCCCAACTGCTCATTTCCCCTCATCCCAAGCACTCTCCCCCCCTCCTCTTCACCCTCCCTCTTCTTTCCCCTCTCCTCCTTCCCTCCCCATCCCTCCCTCACCTCTCTCTCCACCTCTCCTTTCCCCTACCTTCAGTCACTCCCTCCCACCCTCCATGACTCCTCTCCCCTCCCTACCCCCTCCTATCTCTCTATCCCCCACTCCTCACCTTCAAGATTCAAGATAGCTTATTGTCATGTGTCCCAAATAGGACAATGACATTCTTGCTTTGCTTCAGCACAACAGAATATACTAGGCATAAATAAATAGAGAACAGATCAGTGTGACCATATACCATTGAATATATATATACACACATAAATAAGCAGATAAAGTCCAATGGGCTATTAATGTTCAGAGTTTTGTTTAAGTTGAGTTTAATAGCCTGATGGCTGTGGGGAAGTATTCCTGAACCTGGATGTTGCAGATTTCAGGCTCCTGTACCTTCTACCTGAAGGCAGCGGGGAGATGAGTGAGTGGCCAGGATGGTGTGGATCCTTGATGATGCTGTCAGCCTTTTTGAGGCAGCAACTGTGATAGATCCCCTCGATGGTAGGGAGGTCAGTGCCTATGATGGACTGGGCAGTGTTTACAACTTTTTGCAGTCTTTTCCGCTCCTGGGCGCTCAAGTTGCCGAACCAAGCCACCAATGATACGTCCCACAATAGTGATGTTGGTGGAGTTCGCACTATGACCGGCTACGCAGTCATGAGTATAGAGTGAGTACAGCAGGGGGCTGAGCACGCAGCCTTGAGGTGCTCCCGTGCTGATCGTTATCAAGGCTGACACATTTCCACCAATACGGACAGACTGTGGTCTGTGAATGAGGAAGTCGAGGATCCAATTACAGAGGGATGCGCAGAGACCCAGTTCTGAGAGTTTGGTAACCAGCTTGGAGGGGATGATTGTATTAAATGCCAAGCTGTAGTCAATGAATAACAGCCTAATATGTGAGTTTTTGTTGTCCAAGTGGTCCAGAGCGGAGTGGAGGGCCAGCGAGATCGCATCCACCGTTGATTTGTTGTGGCGGTAAACAAACTGCAGTGGGTCCAGGTTTTTGTCGAGGTAGGAGTTGATTTGCGCCATGATCAACCTCTCAAAGCACTTCATCACCACCGACGTTAGTGCCACTGGTCGATAGTCATTGAGGCACGTCACCTTGCTCTTCTTGGGCACCGGTATTATTGATGCCCTTTTAAAGCAGGTGGGAACCTCAGACCTCAGAAGTGAGAGTTTGAAAATGTCCGTAAAAACTCCAGCCAGTTGGTCCGCACAGGTTTTTAGAACACGACCGGGTATACCATCATGTCCAGGCGCTTTCCGGGGGTTCACCCCTCTGAAGGATTTTCTGACATCGACCTCTGTGACTGAGACTGAAATACCATCACAGCGAATGGGGGCTCGAGAAGGCACATCAGTGTTCTCCCTATCAAAGCGTGCGTAAAACGCATTGAGCTCGTCAGGGAGTGATGTTTAGCTGACATGTGAGCTGCCTCCTGATTTTGCCTTGTAGGAGGTGATTGCATTCAGGCCCCGCCACAGCTGCCGAACATCTGACTCATCCTCCAGCTTGGAGCAGAAGTCCCTTTTGGCCTTTTTGATGGCTTTACTAAGGTCGTATCTGGACTTCTTGTAGTCCTCGGTATCTTCAGACATGAATGCCCGGTGTCAGGTCTTCAGAAGAGTGCGGATCTCATAGTTCATCCAAGGCTTCTGATTGGGAAACACTCGGAAGGTTTTTGTTGCGATGCAGTCCTCCACACATTTCTTTATGAAGTCTGTAACAACTGTGGCGTATTCGTTCAGGTCCGTTGCCGAGTCCCTGAACATTGCCCAGCCTACAGACTCCAAACAGTCCTGTAGTTGTTCCTCTGCCCCCCCCCCCCCGACCAACTCTGCAAAGTCCTCACCTCTGGGGGTGCACTCTTTAATTGCTGCCAGTAGGCAGGAAGAAGCAGTATGGTCGGATTTATCGAAGTGAGAGCGAGGGATAGAGCGATAGGCATCCTTGATGGAGGTGTACCAGTGGTCGAGGGTGTTTGGTCCTCTGGTGCAGCAGGAGACATGTTGGTGGAAGTTAGGGAGCGATTTCTTGAGGTTTGCTTTGTTGAAGTCCCCAAGTGTTAGGTATGTGATAATTAGCATATGTAATTAGTATATGTGATGTCTTGTGATGTCTTGTGCAAGTACGCATGTGCACGGTGAGACTCAAGGTGGCGTTCTGGAATAAAGTAGCTTGTTAGATTACTCCCGTGTCCGAGCCTTATTTAAGTCCGTTCCAAGCATCCAAATACACAACACCAGCTATGGTGGTAAAAGCCTCAGGGTAAGACGTCTGGTGTTTGTTGACCACGGCGTGCAGCTCCTCCAGTGCCAGACGGACATCTGCTTGGGGTGGGAAATAGACCGCGGTCAGGATGATGGAGGTGAATTCCCTCGGAAGGTAGAAGGGACGGCACTTCACTGCCAGATGTTCGAGGTGTGGAGAGCAGGAGTTGGACAGGACTGCCGCGTCTGAGCACCACGCAGAGTTGACCATGAGGCAGACGCCCCCTCCTCTCCCTATCCCAGATGCCTGCGTACAGTCCATACAGTGGTTGGAGAACCCTTCAGGCTGGACCGCTGCATCCGATGAGCTGGGGGTGAGCCATGTCTCTGTGAAACAGAACACAGAGCATTCCCTCAGTTCCCTTTGATAAAGCAGCCTTGCCCTTAAGTCCTCCACTTTATTTTCTAGTGACTGTACGTTGGCCAGTAGGATAGTAGGGAGAGGGGGCCGAAGTACCCTCCGCTTCAGTCTTACTTGTAGTCCTGCCCGACGGCCACATTTCCATACTCCATGGAGCCCTCCACGGTGTTTAAAGGTACAGTACTTACCGGTTTCCGCGAGGTCGGGGAATCCCCTGAGTTCGGGGATTCCCTTACAGCCGGCACCTCCAGCTCTGTTGCTGCTGGGAGATCCTGCCCGACGGCCTAGATTCCGGACTCCATGAAGGCCTCCCCGGTGTTTACAGGTACGGTTCTTACAGTACCTGCGTGCTTTTGTGAGGTAGGAGATTCCCTTCCGAATGGGGATTCCCTTACCGTCGCTAACATCGGGAGTTCGCAGTAGCGCCAATGCATCATCCCCTATCCCCCCCACTATCCCTCTTCACCTCCCCCACTGCCCTCCTCTCCCTCTATTCCCCACTCCCTACCTTCCACACTCCCCCCTCCTCTACCTCCTCCTCCTCCCTCTATTTCCCCTCCACCCCCACTCTCCCTCCTCCCTCTTCTTCTCCCTCTCCACCTACCCTTCCCGAATCCCTCACTCACCTCTCCTTTCCCCCTACCCTCAGTCACTCCCTCCATCCTCCCATAACTCCTCTTCCCTCCCTACTCCCCTCCTCCCTCTATCCCCTCTCCTCTCCCACTCTCCCTCCCCAGGATCTCGAGGTTGCCGCTCCTCTCCCTTTTTGCATGGCCCGGAGGAGCATCAGTCGACGGCGCAGATCCTCGCCTCAGCAGCTACGGCCGCGCCAGCGGGGGGGTGGTGGGTGGGGGAGGGCTCAGAGATAAGGTGGGGGAAGAGCCATGGGGGAGAGGGGATATCACGGGGGAGGGGGGCAGGAGCCAGCAAGGGGGACAAGAGGGGAAGGTGCTGCGGGGCATTGTGATGGCGGTGCGTTTGGGACTCACAGCGGGCGCTGGACGCTCTCCTCTGGCGGCATCTTTCCGTTTGGCGACATCTCCCGCGCCGCGCCCTGCTGGGCCGCTTCCGGTCCCTCCGAAAATTGTGTCCGGTTGGAGACTTCTGCCGGCCACCCAGTGCATCCCTCAGCTCCAGTAAAAACACAATGGCACAGGAAGGGACGGACCGTCCCGCAGAGTGATGGGAGAAGACACCAATCCGCGCGGCGCTGACTGGCAAGAGAGATCGATCTGCGCAAGCGTGGTTTTTAAGATTTTTAAACCTTGGTAACTGTAATGTATTCATGCATATTCATGTATATGTTAATGAGTTGGTGTTGTATATAAGCAGGGAATGTTGGGTAATAAATCTCTCTCGTGATCCAGGCAGCCTGCGTGTAAGTTGTTATTCATTCTGCCGTCCGGAATATAACAATATTGGCAATGAGGATGGGATAGAGTTTGTGAACTCATCCTTTCAATACAGTGCAGGACTGTTTTGCAACACGCCGTATTGTTTAACGGTTTAAAAAGTAAGTACGGAGTTGTGTCGCAGTTGTTTGCGAGCTAAACGCGATAGGCCGCAGATCTTTCTATGCAGGGTACTGTACAAATTGGCGCGAGTTTGTCAGGCTATCTCTATGTAGTGTCTACGTGGTAAGAGGTCATCCTTGGGATTGTATAACATTTTAGACTGAGGTTTTTTTTGTCGAATTCCTCCAGCTGAATAGCCTTTGTACAGCTGTTTTACGTGAATTGTTACACCAGAACAGACAGGAATTCAGGCTTTTTGAAGGGACCTTTAAAAAAGAGAAAGACACAATGGCAGTGTCCATGGGCTACATCGGAAACCTTGGCAATTTTGACAAGAGTAGAGAGCCGTTCAGCTCCTATATGGAGAGAGCAAACCTGTTTTTCACGGCAAACAACATAATGGAAATTAGTGGTGGAGAGATAGTGACTGAAACAAATAAGGCCGTTTGCGAACGCATGAAAGCGATTCTGCTCACGGAGATCGGTCCTGAAGTGTGCGGCACACTCGTGAATCTCCTTGCGCCCTTAAAGGCAAAAGACTTGCCATTCAATGACATTATGAAGAAGTTGGAGGAGCACTTCAACCCAAAGCCTCTGGAAATTGCAGAAAGCTATAAATTTGGCACTAGAAACCAGAAGCAATATGAGACAATCAATGAGTGCATTGAAAAACGTAACTTTACACTGTAACTTTGGAACCTTTCTGGGACGCGCACTACGCGACAGATTTGTTTGTGGTCTAGTCATGAACACTCATGAACACTCCAGATCTTTCATTTGAGAAAGCATGCAAGATTGCTACCACAAAGGCATCAAAGAATGCTCGTGAGTTTCTCCCACCACAGACTGCAGTGGCCGTTTACAGTCACAAGGCAGTGCCTATGGCCAAACCAAGAGGCGCTAAACCAAAACCAAAGTATGGTGGGGAGCCGAGTTCAGCCAGTTGTTATCGTTGCAACGATAATCACTCATCCAAATTTTGTCAGTTCAAAATGGCCAAGTACTATAACTGCCGGAAGAAAGACCATATCGTCTCAGCATGTCAGGCCAAGCTTAAAACATGAAACCAACAATCTGCGGGAATCAAGCGACAACACCAGAGAGGAGTTCATAACTTGGAGATGAACCCAGATGGAAATGAACTTGGGTTGTACACCATTTATAGAACCAACATCAATAAGCCTACAACTAGCCAAGGCAAGGACATTCAAACTAAACTATTGATAAATGAACAGTTAATCGATATGTGTATTGACACGGCAGCAGATTGTTCGGTCATGAGCAGAGACCTGTACGAAACAAAGTTCCCACAGATACCATTGTTTGAGAGTAAGGTCAAGCTGAGAACCTATTTGGGTGAAGTTTTGGAGACATGTGGACAAATGAACTGTAAAGTTCAGCATAATGGTCAGTCATTAACACTGCCCATCATAGTGGCCAGCTACAAAAATAAACCAACCCTCCTTGGAAAGGATTGGCTGAGTAGAATAGAATTAGACTGGAAGAACATTTTCAGCGTCGATTTGTCCAATCACGTCTTGAAAACGTCATAAGCAAACATGCAAACATTTTTATTGACAGTTACACGGGAATAATAGGGTACTCTGCACACATTCGATTTAAGCAAGATGTGAGACCTGTGTATTGTCGACCAAGACCTGTACCATATGCACTAAAGCAACAAGTGGAGGAAGAACTCGACAGGTTAGAGCGGAATGGAGTACTCGTGAAGACAGACTAGAGTAACTGGGCAACGTCAATTGTGGCCGTACCCAAGACCGACAAAACTGTTTGACTATGTGGTGACTACAAAGTCACAATCAACCAAGCCGTTGATGACGAACAAAATCCGTTACCAACCTCGCAAGATCTGTACGCAGAACTTAGCGGAGCAAGAGTCTTCACTAAACTGGATTTGTCTCACGCTTATGCCCAACTCAATGTCGACAAGGAAAGTCAGCAGTACTTGACTATCAACACACATAAGGGCTTGTATTCATATACAAAGCTGCCCTATGGTGTGAAATCCTCCCCGAAAATTTTCAAGTCTGTCATGGACAAAATGTTACAAGGCATTCCACACTGTGTGTGCAACCAGGATGACCTACTGATATTCACAGAGGGCATGGTAGAACATCTGGAAATCCTCGAGCAAGTTCTCACATGACTGAACTGCCACAATGTCAAACTGCGACAAAATAAATGTGCATTTGCGCAGTCAGAGGTGGTCTACCTTGGACTCAAAGTAGATGCCAATGGACTTCGCCCTGTGAAGGCGAAAGTTGAAGCAATAGTGTATGCTCCAAAACCCAACAATGTGTTAGAGCTACGATCATTCCTTGGGATGGTGCAGTTCTATGCACGATTCTTTCCAGATTTAGCAACTGTGCTAAAGCCACTAGATCATCCGCTACAAAAAGATGTGAAATGGACATGGGGAAAGGAACAGCAACGTGCATATGACATCTGCAGGGAAACTTGACAAGTGACAAACTTCTTGTTCACTACGATACAACACGCGAGATGAAACTTGCTTGTGATGCTTCAAGTTATGGTGTAGGTGCAGGGATCTCCCACATAATGAATGACGGACAGGAAAAGCCTATTGCTTCTGCATCCCGCACCCTGTCAACGAGTGAACGCAACTATGCACAGATAGAAAAGGAAGCGCTCAGCATCGTGTTCGGAATCAAGAAATTCCATCAATTTCTTCTCGGCAGACCATTCACCCTAGTGACTGATCACAAGCCACTACTAGTGATACTTGGTCCCAAGTCAGCTATACCTTCCATGGTGGCATCAAGGATGTAGCGCTGGGCAATTTTACTGTCCCAATATGACTACAAGGTGGAGTACAGAAGCTCCAAGTGCAATGCAGTTGCAGATGCGTTGTCCTGGTTGCCTCATGAGAAGTCTGACGTGGGAAGTGAGAATTCAATCTACACACTGCAAGATGTAGATGAAGACTTTCCAGTGACAGCAACAGAAATTGCAGCAGAAAAAAAGAAAGACAATGTGCTGAAGTGGGTCTATGAACAGACATTGAACGGATGGACTGAATTCGATAGTGGATTGAACTTAGTTCTGAATTCAGAGCTGAAGCCTTTCTATAATCGACGGCATGAATTATCATGTGAGCAGGGATGCATTAAGTGAGGTTACAGAGTGGTTGTACCAGAGTCTTTGAGAAACAAAATTATGAACGAACTTCATGCCGATCATCCTGGCATAGTAAGCATTAAGTCAATTGCCAGAAGTTTTGTGTATTGGCCTGGTATCGACAGTGACATCGAGTCACTGGTGAGCAAATGTAGCCAAAATTGCCGGAGTAAACCACCAAAAACACCACTGCAACCCTGGTCATGGCCAAGTAGTCCTTTTCAGAGAGTTCATGTAGAATTTTATGAAAAGGGTCATTTTCTGGTACTAGTAGATAGTCATTCCAAATGGATTGAGGTTAGGCATATGGGGTCAAGCAATACTACTGAGTGTACCATAGATGAGGTCTATTTTTCCATGCCATGGTTTACCGGAATAACTTGTTTCTGATAACGGGCCTCAATTTCGTTCAGAACGGTTCAAAGAGTTCATGCAACAGAATGGTGTAAAACACACACTTGTTCCCCCATACCATCCAGCCTCCAATGGGGCGGCGGAAAGGTCTGTTGGAATAGTCAAAGATGCTCTCAAGAAACAGGTTTTGCAGGGTAGTTCAAAGTTCAGCATGAAACATCGTTTGGCTAGTTTCTTGCTGAAGTACAGAACCACACAACACACAACGGGCTACTCACCTGCAGAACTGTTGATGAAGAGAAGGCTAAGAATACGCCTGTCTAGTTCAACCCAATTTGGCTTTGAGAGTTGAACAAAAACAGTTAACAAAAATGCCATTCTGACTCTCACAAAAAGGAGAGGTACTTCAACCCAGATGAGCAGGTTCGTGTTCTCAGTCCTCCCAACAAGTCCAGTTGAGACAAATGGGATGTTGGGAAAATAGTGGAAGTGTGTGGAACAAAAAGATACTTAGTTGAAGTTGGAGATAGGATCAAAAGTGTTCAGGTTGATCAAATGATTCCAGCCAAAGATGAACCAAAAACTGAGCATAAACTCCTAATCCCTGAGTTTTTATCTGAGAGTGAGTTGGAAGAGACCATTGTGATTGAAACACAAAGTTCAGTCAGCACAGACAAAGAAACAGATTCCTCTGGTCAAAGTCAGGGTACTAAAACAGAGCCTATAGTTGAGTCAACACCTAAACCTGTTACACCTGTTACTGTTAGACGATCAGGCAGGATCCGTAAACCAGTAGTCAGATTAGGTTTGTAAATTAAGTATCTCACTGTCTAGGTAAAATGAAAATGTGTAAATATTTAAAATAAATATATTATGTTTATCATTTAAGATTTAATGAATACTGATTTAAATCAAGTATCACAACAACAAAATTGTAACTGAGTACTTAGATTTAATACTTTAAAAAAAGGAGAGCAGTGTAATGTATTCATGCATATTCATGTATATGTTAATGCGTTGGTGTTGTATATTAGCAGGGAATGTTGGGTAATATATGTCTCTTGTGATCCATAGCACTGCAAATTTCAATTGACTTAGTTGGCAATTTCAATAATGTTTTATTACAGTTAAATAATGTACAAGGAGCAGGAAAGTTTTTCACTAATAAGCATCTCATATGAAAAATAATCAACTCTGCCAGGGGACTACATTTCATTAATTCAAAGGCTATCCAACCAATACATGTTCTTAGCAACTTCACGATTCATAATTTTATAATTATTCGGAAATGTTTCTGTTAGACAACTTGGAAAAATACAAAATGTTTATGAAGATATTTAAAGGAAACCGTAACAGAATTAAAGAGAAAGACATTTCAAATCACATGCGGAGGAAACAACTAGTTCTGCTCCTTTGTTATATTATGGTTTTTGATCCTTATAATCGCCTTTATCCACCTCAGGTATTTCTCAGATAAGCGGGTGTAGATACCAGGTTCAGTGGGAACTCCACAGTCTGCTCCAGCTGAAACAATGCCAGTGTACTCTTTCTTGTTCCCCTGCTTTGTACATATTAATGGACCACCAGAATCTCCCTGAAACAAGACACATAAAATGTAACAGTTATTTCAGCTGTACACATGGAATATGAAGCTGAAATGCTTCCTCTGTTACTAGACTAGCAATGCAGAGATCTGGCCAACAATTCACATTTCTCAAGAGACATAAGTTCAAGTTCTAGTCAGGAGTCTTTTATTGTCATATGTTCTGAAACGGAGCAATGAACGTCTTACTTGCAGCAGCACAACCGATATATAAACATGTGTAGAAAGGAACTGCAAATGCCAAAGATAGTCACAAAATGCTGGAGTACTCAACAGGTCAGGCAGCATCTCTGGAGTATAAGAATAGGTGACGTTTTGGGTCAGAACACTTCTTCAGACTGAAAGACAGACGTGTGTGAAAGCTGGAGGTGAGGAAAGGCCAGAACAACAGATGACCCCAGGAGTGATGGAGTCCATAATGTGCCCATTGTTGGCTGGGGAAGTTGTGCTAACGAGAGGGATACAAGGATGTGAACAATGGAACTGGTATGACGACCGGGGGAATGCAGGTGTTACTTGAAATTAGTGAAATCAACGTTCATACTGCTAGGTTGTAAGCTGCCCGTGAGAAATGGCCTTTGATGTGCTGATCTATTCAGGTTGTTCTCTTGCCACTTGTTTAATAATATGGCAGGAAAGAAAGATTGGCTTATGGCATAGATGTAAGGCACAGAAAGGCAGCAGTATGGTAAGAAACTGTTAAGTAAAACATAATTTTAAAAATCACAAGTAAATGCTGTTGCGTTCAAAACTACCTGTTAAGTGCAGTAACTTCATGCCGGTCATTGTATATAAATATGAGTTTGTCAGTAAATGTGTTGCAATGAAGCTTAAGATAACTCAGGCAGCAACTTCCCATGTTCCATGTGGAACTGAACATGTGCATTTAGTAAGTTTGAGATACAGCATGGAAACAGGCCCTTCAGCCCACTGAATTCAATCTGACCATCCATTCACATTGGTTCCATGTCATCCCACTTTCTTAACCCCTCCTTACATATTAGTGGCAATTTTTACAGATGCCAATTAACCTACTTTGGGAAGTGGGAAGAAGCCGGAGTATGTGGAGGAAAACTACACAGGGAGAATGTGCAACCTCCACACGGACAGCACCTGAGATCAGGATCAAACCTCTCTCAGCTGTGATTCAGCTGCTCCACAAGTTGCACTACTGTGCCACCATGGTGTTGCTAAATGGTGCTGTCCAATTTTCACACAAATCATTAATAGTCCCAAGGTCACCATAAAATCTTTCAATCAAATAACTGGCACTGTGCCTCCTTGTGATAATGCTTTGCAACTCTCAGAGTTTTCATTTAAATTGAGAAATGTAAACTTACCGCACATGAATAATCCTTTCTTGCTTCAGCATCACCAACGCATAACATGTCCTTTGTTATGTAAGGGCTGAAGTCATAGTATTTTTTACTGTTGCAGACTTTCCTATCAATGATGGTTAAATTTACTTCCCTCAGGATATCAGATGCTTTCAGGACTAAAGAATTTGTTGTTCCCCATCCTGCAACACTACACTTGGTTCCAGCTTTGACATCTTTTGTTGATTTGGGAAGTTTCAAAGTGGACACGTACTTGTTCAGAACGGCGTCACGGGCCAACTGTTCAAATTAACAGATAAAATAGACTGAATTATAAGTATTACCACTGACTAAATCGTATAACGTTTGGAATCTATCCATGGAACTGGTGCACCACAATGCTGCGAACTACATTCTGCACTCTGCATCTTCCCCTTTGCTCTATCTCTTCTGCTCAAGTTGTCCTTGATTGTATTTACGTATAGTATCAGTGTTGGAGGGAAATGCAGATGTGTAGGAAAGGTCTGAAGAAGGGTTTCGACCCAAAACGTCACCCATTCCTTCTCCTCAGAGATGCTGCCTGTCCTGCTGAGTTACTCCAGCTTTTTGTATCTACCCAGGGAAATGCAGATGCTGGTTTACACCAAAGATAGACAAAAATTGCTGGAGTAGCTCAGCTGCCCATTCCTTCTGTCCAAAGAAGCTGCAAGTCCTGCTGAGTTACACCAGCATTTTGTGTCTATCTATAATATTATCAGATTTGATTGGTTGGCATGCAAAACGGCTTTTCACCGTATGTGTATGCACAGCTCATGACAAAAACTGAGAAGTGTCAGGCAATGTTCAACTCACTTTTATCGGCTGTACTATTTGTAACCTTGTCAACAGCAATAAAACTGAAGTAACAGGATATAATATAAATCTTGGACATTTAGAAAGTAGTCTCACGATAAAATATCCTAAAATTTTTATGTGAAGTTATTTGAGTTTTAAAAGAAATACACTTGCAATTGTATCACACACTTTGCAAAAGGATGGGTATGGATCATGAGGTCATAAGTGATAGGAGCAGAATTAGGCCATTCGACCCATCAAGTCTACTCTGCCATTCAATCATGGCTGATCTATCCCTCCCTCCTAACCCCATTCTCCTGCCGTCTCCCCATAACCCCTGACACCTGTACTAATCAAGAATCTATCTATCTCTGACTTTAAAATATCCATTGACGGTCTCCGCAGCGTTCTGTGGCAATGAATTCCACAGATTCACCACCCTCTGACTTAAGAAATTCTAATCTCATTCCTAAAGGAACATACTTTAATTCTGAAGCTATGACCTCTGGTCCTAGACTTTCCCACTGGTGGAAAAATCCTCTCAACATCCACTCTATCCAAGCCTTTAACTATTCGGTAAGTTTCAATGAGATCCCCCTCATCCTTCTGAACTCCAGCGAGTACAGGCCCAGTGCCGTCAAACGCTCATCGTATGTTAACCCACTCATTCCTGGGATCATTCTTGTAAAACTTCTCCGGACCTTCTCCAGAGACCCTCACATCCTTCCTCAGATATGGTGCCCAAATTTGCTCACAATACTCCAAATGCGGCCTGACCAGAGCCTCAGCATTACAACCCTGTTTTTGTATTCTAGCCCTCTTGAAATAAATGCCATGCTTGTGCTGGATGATGATATTAGTTTATCTGGGCAAACTGCTTGCACAGACATTGTGGGCTGAAGGGCCACTTCCTGTACTGTATTGTTCAATGTTTTATATTCTATCCATCCCCCATTAATCCAATGATAATCCAGTTTATTTGAACTCCAGGCGAAATTATATAGATGGCTCCGAACACTCATTTCTCTCCCAACATCCAATGAACTTCTGTCACAATCCTGTGGAAATTCTTCTAAAAGTCTTATTATTCCTGATAAAGTGAAGTTTTATTATGTTGTATGGATGACCTCATGTTGAGATTTACTTTGCATCCAAGTGGGAGAAATATTTTGCAAAAGTGAAACACCAATGTATATTTATGAAATAGGTAGCATAACAAATAATCTTTCCTTCTCCTTTAACATAAGCAAGCTTTGTGCCAATTTTCCGCAGTTGTCAATTGTCCTGCTGTGAATTTCCCACTTTTTGTTTGACTGTATTGTTGCTTGTAATGAAAAACATCTACCAGTAGGTGGCTGTCTAACATAGCAGCAACTCCACATAATTCACTTCATTTTTGCTGGATTTCTTGTGACTTTGTTTTAAACACAATTTGGCCAGCCATATTCACCTCATAACATTGAGTTTCTGGCAATTTATTGTTTGAAGTGCATCCACTTCAACCTCCAAGAGTAATGACACCAGCGGAGGCAGAGTGGAAAAAATGCAGCACCAATTATCATTATGATTTATCACTGAGACCAGAAACCTGATAAATTGGCACAAACACCAAAGATCCAAGATCCATAACTTCATCATCCAGGACAAGACTGGGAATGTCACCATGGAAGATATTGAAGATAGACACAAAATGGTGGAGTAACCCAGTGGGACAGGCAGCACCTCTAGAGAGAAAGAATGGGTGATGTTTCGGGTCAGAACCCTTCAGTCTGAAGATGGGTCTCGACCCCGAAATGTCACCCATTCCTTCTCCCCAGAGATGCTGCCTTTCCCGCTGAGTTCCTCCAGCGTTTTGTGTCTATCTTTGGTTTAAACCAGCATCTGCGGTTTCTTCCTACACATGGAAGGTATAGAAACATAGAATATAGGTGCAGGAGTAGGCCATTCGGTCCAACGAGCCAGCACCACCATTCAATATGACCATGGCTGATCATCCAAAATCAGTACCCAATTCCAGCTTTATCCCCATATCCCTTGATTCCGTTATCCCCAAGAGCTAAATCTAACTCTCTCTTGAAAGTATCCAGAGAACCGGCCTCCACCGCCCTCTGAGGCAGAAAATTCCACAGATTCACAACTCTCTGTGTGAAAAAGTGCTTCCTCTTCTCCGTTCTAAATGGCTTAACCCTTATTCTTAAACTGTGGCCCCTGGTTCTGGACCCCCAACATCGGGAACATTTTTCCTGCATCTAGCTTGTTCAATCCCTTAAGAAATGTATATGTTTCCATAAGATTCCCTCTCATCCTTCTAAATCCCAGTGAATACAAGCCCAGTTGACCCAATCTTTCATCATATGTCAGTCCTGCCATCCTGGGAATTAACCTGGTGAAGCTACGCCGCACTGCTCAATAGCAAGAATGTCTTTCCTCAAATTAGCAGACCAAAACTCCACACAATATTCCATGTGTGGTCTCACCAGGGCCCTGTACAACTGCAGTAGGACCTTCATGCTCCTATACTCAAATCCTCTTGCTATGAATGCCAACATACCATTTGCTTTCTTCATTGCCTGCTGTACCTGCATGCTTATTTCAGTGACTGATGTACAAGGACACCCAGGTCTCGTTGCACTTCCCTTTTTCCTAACCTGACACCATTCAGATAAAAATCTGCCTTCTAGTTCTTGCCACCAAAGTGGATAACCTCACATTTATCCACATTATACTGCATCTGCCATGCATCTGCCAAGCCACCCAACCTATCCAAGTCACCCTGCAGCCTCATAGCACCCACCTCGCAGCTCACACTGCCACCCAGCTTTGTGTCATCCGCAAACTTGGAAATGTTACATTTAATTCCTTCGTCTAAATCGTTAATATATATTGTAAATAACTGGGGTCCCAGCACTGAGCCTTGCTGCACCCCACTCGTCACTGCCTGCCATTCTGAAAAGGACCTTTTAATTCCTACTCTTTGCTTCCTGTCTGCCAACCAGCTCTCTATCCATGTCAATGCCCTACCCCCTATACCATGCACACTAATCTCTTGTGTGGGACCTTGACCTTGTATGTAATTGAAATTCAAGTAGTTAGATAAATATGGTATTCAAGAGAGATTTAAAACCCCCCATCTGTTTGACCATTATTCTTCAGGGAACTAAATCCGATAGCCTTCCCTGGTCTGCCTGTTACATGACTCCCGAAAAAAAAATGTGACCGATTCTTAATTGCCTCCTTGGTTCAAAAACTATTAGAATGGACAAAAGTGCATTCTAAAACCAGCATTGGTGACTATGTAGCAATGTTACAAAATTTTGAGATTTAAAAAATCAAGTCTGCAATTTATCCCATCAGATAAAGCATAAAAAGAAGTTTAATTTGCACCTATTAAAAAAGTTATGGCCATTTTCATACTCGGAAATTAGCATCTTGTTCCCTATTGCTTTTCCATTGACTTAACACAAAAGCTGTGATCAAGGACAGTCAAAAGCCCATAACATTTAAAAAAAATTAAGAGAACTTAATGAAATTTTCAGTTATTATAGATTGAAGCATTCTGAAACAAATATGAAACAATCTTACTTGGATGACCTGAAATTAAAGCATATAATTAGTTAGTTATCCAATTGTAGCTAATTACAAAATTCAATTACTAGATCTAAACATCTATCCATTTCTTAAGAAAAGGTTAACATTTTTTAAAAAGCCTAAGTGTCAAAATAACATTCACACAAGAATTCACAATATAACATTATTTTTAAATCTCATTGTCATGAATTTATAGGCCAAATGGAAGAAATTTTGTGTTTAATTCCAGTAAATTAATGGGCATTTAAATCATCTTGCGAGTGGGATTTTGTGGAACGCGCTGGTTTGGAACGTTGCGGTTGCAGTGAATTTAAACCCCATATCGGCAGGAAAAATACTGCCGGTTCGTATATTTACATAATTACATTTTCGCAACGTGAAATTTTGATTAAGGGCATCCTAAGAACCAAGTTTATATGAAAAAATAAACAGCGTACCTTGCCTTGTCCCCTACGTGAGATCCGTCCCGTTGTCGGCGTTGACGGCATTTGAAGATGATTTTAATTTTACTCCAACAATTTAATTATCCAGCGCTAATTTTAATAAACTTAATAAAACGGCAGTCGAAGCAATTTTTCTTTAGCAGCTCAACAGCCTGACAGACATCGATTTGAATAGGCTGCCAAAATATCACATTTAAACCCGTCCCCCTCTCAAAGGCGCCAAAGTCACGCACACGGGCAGTGACAGAACTGCAGCGCCGCTGAAGGTAAGTTTTGTAACATACCTAGACTATGTCTCCAGCACACGAACCAATAATAAATTAGAACCTGCCCGAGCCAGATGCTTGCTCCTTTACCGGGGTTACGTCCGCGCCCGGGTGATGTCAGAGAGGGACATAGTTGTATAGTAGTTATTTAGTATATTTGTAACATAGTTGTTTGGAATTTATGGCTGAATAATTAGATGATTTTAGACAATAGACAATAGACAATAGATGCAGGAGTGGGCCATTCGGCTCTTCGATCCAGCACCGCCATTCAATGTGATCATGGCTGTTCATCCCCAATCAGTGCCCCGTTCCTGCCTTCTCCCCATATCCCCTGACTCCGCTATCTTTAAGAGCCCTATCTAGCTCTCTCTTGAAAGTATCCATCGCCCTCTGAGGCAGAGAATTCCACAGACTCACAACTCTCTGTGTGAAAAAGTGTTTCCTCAACTCCTTTCTAAATTGCTTACCCCTTATTCTTAAACTGTGGTTCTGGACTCCCCCAACATCGGGAACATTTTTCCTGCCTCTAGCGTGTCCAAACCCTTAATAATCTTGTATGTTTCAATAAGATTCCCTCTCATCCTTCTAAATACCAGAGTATACAAGCCCAGCCGCTCCATTCTCTCAGCATATGACAGTCCCGCCATCCCGGGAATTAACCTTGTGAACCTACGCTGCACTCCTTCAATTGCAATAATTGCTATTGTAATATGGTGGTGGGTGTGTCACCATGGTTATGTTTTTTTGTTTTTGTATCGTGTTCGTAATCAAATAAATTATTTTTGATACAAAAAATATATAAATAATAACTAAATAAATAAATTAGAACCAAATGTTTTGGATGGGCCATTAATATTAATATACTCCAGCTTGGAGTGGATGTACAGATGTCTGTATGATTGTAGTGTACATTTTTGATTCCCCAGTGCAGCAAAGAGCTATGGAATTTGCTTTTAAATAATCTTGTGCACATATATTTAGTACCTGAACCAGCATGATGTCGTTTTCTGGAGTTTTTGAGTTAAACTCTGGGTAAGGAACCATCTTTAACACTGCAATTGTCGTTTTCCTTCCTTGTTTCCTAGAAAGTGATTGCGCTCCAAGAACCACTTTGGGTAGTGTTATTCGACAATATCTGTGATTGGAAAGGTGACAGAGTTATTCAAGATTCCAGAAACCATTTGAAAAACAATGGTCTATGGGCTGTTACACCCTTACTTTTATAATGAGCAGGAAGTATCAATTCCACATAATTGTACTTCTTTTGTACTTTTTTAATTGCATTTATTTCCTTCAGTTCCTCATTCTCACTAGTTCTTTGGTTATCTTGTATTTCTGGCAGGTTTTTGGAATCACCTTTCCTGGAGATGATTGTTTAATTCCTCTGCCATTTCTTTATAAACTACTTACTTTTACTTTACTTTTACTTATTTTTACTTTTCTCATCAGTTTATTCCCATTTTCTACCTTCTCTTTATCAATTTAGTTCCATCCTCCTTTGCTGAATTCTAACTGCCCCAAGTAACCTATTTTTGACAATTTTGTAAGACTCTTCCTTGGATTCAAAACTAACTTTAGTTTCTCCTGTCAGTTATGGATGGACTATTTTCCTGTAAAAACAAGGACCTGCAGATGCTAGTTTACAAAGACACAAAGTGCTGGAGAAACAGTTCAGTTTGAAGAAAGGTCCTGACCGAAAACATCACCTATCCATGTTCTCTAGAGATGTTGCCTGACTTGCTGAGTTACTCCAGCATTTGGTGACTATTTTCCTGGTTTCTTTTGTCCCAACAAGGACCCCCTCCCCCACACACCCCCTCCCCCCACACACCCCCTCCCCACACTCCCTTCCCTGAGTGGTGGAATATTGCTTTGGGGGAACGAGTTGCATTAGGGGAACAGGTGAGTGGTGGATATTGCGTTGGAGAATGGGTTGCGTTGGGGGGACCAGGGCTCCCGTGTGACTGGGACCCAACAGGTCCCACTTAGTCTAGTTATTTCTTTAAGTGTGAGCCATTCAATATCTACCATCATACCTTTCAATATATTTTTCTATTGAACTATTGCCAATTCTCATTGTTTGTTTAGATTTAAGATCATAGTTTCAGTTGGAACCACATCACATGAGATGATAGAACATATCATGGCCACTTCTCTGACAAGAAGGTTATCAATTATTTCCTTCTCAATGCACATGATAGAATCTAAAATAGCCCTCTCCCTGGTCTTCTCAAAATATCAAATTAGAATTCCATGAATTCATCTTTCATCTTAATACAGCAAATTCGATCAGTCCAGTCTATGGATCAAACAATATCTCCCATGATTACTTGTTCATCACTATCTCTAATTTCCTGATATATACCATGCCCTATAAAATAATTGCTATTTGGTAGACACAAATTGCTGGATTTGCTCACAAATTGCTCAGCCGGTGAGGCAGCATCTATGGAGAGAAGGAATTGGCAACGTTTTGGGTCGAGACCCTTCTACAGACTGAGTTTTTCCAGCATTTTGTGTCTACCTTTGATTTTACCAGCATCTGCAGTTCTTTCTTAAACAAATTGCTATTTGGTGATCTATAAACAACTTCCACAAAGTCCTACTGATATTTTCCAACCTTTGCTGTCCATTAGCTTGACCAAAATGCCGCAGCGATACTCCTGACGGGCACCCGAAAAAGGGACCACATCACCCCGATCCTGGCCTCTCTCCACTGGCTCCCTGTGCGGTTCCGTATACATTTCAAGATCCTCCTCTATATCTACAAAGCCCTCAATGGGCTTGCCCCCACCTACATTAAAATCTTCTCGCCCACCACTCCACCTCCAGGTCCCTCAGATCGGCCGACTTGAGGTTGCTGAATATCCCGCGGTCTAGGCATAAGCTCAGGGGCGACCGTGCCTTTGCGGTTGCAGCCCCTAGACTGTGGAACAGCATCCCCTTTCCCATCAGAACTGCCCCCTCCATCGACTCCTCTAAGTCAAGACTAAAAACTTATCTATACTCCCAATCCTTTCTTGACGTCCTCTGAGCGAGGGCTATATGTATATATGTTTGCAGTTTGTTTGTTTATACTATTCTTATAACAAATGTAAAGCACTTTGGCCAACGAGAGTTGTTTTTTAAATGTGCTATATAAATAAATGTGACTTGATAGACTGATTCCACATTTATATCATGAACTCCCGCCAAGATTGTTTCATGATTGTATTGATCACAGTGCATATTAATAATTTCAGTCTGTACTTCCTTATACATTCAGCTCCCAGATTTGGATACCCTGAAGCCACATTTCTGTATGTAACAAGAAGCCCATAACAATTTGCTTGTATTTGCACAGCAGTTACTCACCCAAGCATCCACAACAATCCTTTAGAAACCTGTGATCTCACCAGTCGGATGTTCAGCATGGTGGGTGCAGGAGAATACCTTGAGCTGCAGACTCAACTCCAAGTTGCACACCCTCCTGATTGGGAACCGTGTCACTGTTCCTTCATTGTCAGTTTGACTAAATAGAGTTAAAGAGTCATAGAGCCCTACAACATGGAAACAGGCCCTTTGGCCCAACTTGCCCATGCAGACCAAGATGCCCCATCTACACTAGTCCCATCTGCCCATGTTTGGCTTGTATCCCACTAAACCATTCTTATCCACTTATCTGTCCAAATATATTTTAAGTGTTGTTATAGTACCTGCCTCAACTACCTCCTCTGGCTCTTCTTCCATATACCCACCATTCACTGTGTGAAAAGGTTTCCCCCAAGGGGTTTCTATTAAATGTTTCCCTCTCACCTTGTCATCTGGTTCTTGATTCCCCTGCTCTGAGTGAAAGACTCTGTGTGTACATCCTATCGCTCCTCCTCGTGATCTATAAGATAATTTATCATCCTCCTGCGCTACAGGGAATGAAATCCTAGCCTGCCCAAACCTCTCCCTATACCTCTGGTCATCAAGTCCTGGCAACATCCTCATAACAAGGAATCCTGGAACTACTTAATCACCAGCACCATGGGAATATCTGTCCCAGGAAGGTTGCAGCAGTTTGAGAAGGTGGTTCAAGCTTTAGCATTCTGAAGGGAACATTCCCATTGCAACCCTATGTCCTTGTATTTCCACTCCCCTTCTAACATCACTTTCCCATTCATGGGAAGGGAAATAGACTTAACATTTCAGGTCAAAGACCCTTTCCTGCTGGAGGCATTTTGGCCCAACTTGCTGACCAAGATGCCTCATCTACACTAATCTCACCTACTCATGTTTGGCCCATATCCCTCAAAACCTTCCCTATTCATGTACTTGTCCAAATGTATGTTATTGTTATAGTATTGGCCACAACCACCTCCGCTGGCAGCTCGATCCATATCATCCATACCCACCACCATCTATATGAAAAGGTTGCCCCTCAGATACCTATTATATCTTTCCCCTCTCACCTTAAAATGATGCCCAGTGATTATTGATTCACTTACTGTGGGTAAATCAACTAGATAACTTCATTTCCAACAGCAAACCTATCCCCACTCTATCAGATGTTTAAGAAGGAACTGCAGATGCTGGACAATCGAAGGTAGACAAAAGTGCTGGAGAAACTCAGCGGGTGAGGCAGCATCTATGGAGCGAAGGAAATAAGCGACGTTTCGGGTCGAAACCCTTCAGAGATATTTCCTTTGTCCCATTCCTCCCTCTTCCCATCATCTCAGTAATTTGAAAACAATGTTACGTTTCCCCCAAGTTCTCACGAAAAGTTTGGGATTTGAAACATTAACTTTATTTCTCTTCCCACAGATGCTGGGGGTTCCCAGCATTTCCCGAACATAGTTCTGGAACTATACAGAAGATGCATTTTGGCATCAGTTTATGAGGGCTTTAGTTTTATGCCTACTCCACGTCCCATCCCTCAGCCTGTAGAAAGTTAACGTCACCCGTTCATTTCTCCCCATCTGAGCCGCCGAGTTCCTGCAGCACTTTGTGTTTTGTAGAAACACGGAACTGCAGAAGCTACACAAAGCGCTGAAGTAACTCAGCGGGCTTGATTCCCCTGCTCTCTGGAGAACATGGAGTGACGTTTCAGGTCGGGACCCTTCTGTAGACCGGCACTTGATGCGATTCCATCCCGTACGCCTTTAGAAATATGCTTCTGGAAATAGTGTTCAGTATTGGTCCTGCTTGTTGCTTGATCTGATTGTCGAAAGCAATGGGCCTGTGCACCTCACTGCTCAGGTACAGGGGCGCTACCCGACCCCGCCAGCCCGCAGCCGACCCTGCATTACCTCTGCATTGCCTGCTCACGCCTTCTCTCTCTCACACACACTCTCTCTCTAGCTCTCTCACGCACAGACCATCCATCTCTGCTTCATTTTCTCCCTTTCTCTCACCCCCTCTCTCTCACCCTTTCTCTCTCACACACACACGGACAAACGCAGCCTCTCAGTCTCATCTTCTCACTCTCTTGTTCCCTGTCTGAATGCCCCGGCCGGTCGTATCCCGAACGGTTCAGGCACCCGAGCCAGCATTTGCCACAGACAATCGTGTCCCGTTCGGGCTTGACTCGGGGATCCGTGCTCCTGGTTCGGGTCACACGCCCGATAGAAGGTCCCGTGCATTGTGTTTAAGGTTGAGGGCTGGGAATAGCAACACAAACCCTTAAAACATTTATTTTTCACACAGACCCGAAACGTCACCCATTCCTTCTCTCCAGAGATGCTGCCTGTCCTGCTGAGTTACTCCAGTTTTTTGTGTCTATCTTCGGTTTAAACCAGCATCTGCAGTTCCTTCTTAAGGGCCTGTTCCACTTTCCCGAGTTATTCACGAATTCTCCTGAGTTATTCACGAATTCTCCCGAGTTTTCAAACTCGCAGAATGTTCGTAACGAGGCCGTAGGAGTCCGTGGATATATCGTAGCGGCTCGTTATGCCAGCCGTAGGTACTCGGGGCATCAGGTAAGTCAGGACGTTGTTTCCATCCTGATGAAAAATGTCCACGAGTAAAAACATAGCCCCGAGTACCTACGGCTGGAACGAGCCGCTACGATATATCCACGGACTCCTACGGCCTCCTACGGACTCGTTACGAACATTCTACGAGTTTGAAAACTCGGGAGAATTCGTGAATAACTCAGGAGAATTTGTGAATAACTCTGGAAAGTGGGACAGGCCCTTTACACATTTGTGTATTCTACCCGTTCACGAGCAAGTAGTTATTTTTCAACATCCTTACAATGTGTACTCACTGTTCACAGTGCGCTGCAGTTAGAACCCATCTAGGCGCGATCAAAGCACCACCACAAACATGGTGTTTATTAGCCTGGATGGACACCATGTATGGTCTGGAGTGAGGTTTAACTTTACGGCCCCCAATTATTTCCGTGCAAATACCTACAATAGACAAATAATATCAAATAATTACTTAATAGAATCGTTAAAATTGTAAAGACAACCCTTCATATACTGCACACTTACACCCTTGTAGAGTCAGGAAAATGACCACAGTAGTTAACCAGACGGCACATCCTATCCTGGACACTTTCTCCATGTTCTCAGTGCAAACAGGCTTCGCACAGTCTCGTCGTATTCAAGAGTGTAAGTACCTTCCCTTTTCAAATTATTGAATATTTCACAGCACCTCACGACCACATAGATGTGAAAGTTGGTGTTGTGGTATGTAGGCAGGCGACATGTAATCATCCAAGTTACGGGAATTTCCAATCAAATCACTTACAATTTCAACCTTACATTAACCGTTAAATATAGAACATATATAAACATAGAACAGTGTAGCATAGGAAAAGACCATTAGGCCTAAAATGTCTGTGCCCAACATAATGCAAAAATAAACTAATCTCATCTGCCTGCAAATGATCCATACTCGCAGCTGGTACCAGACACCCAGGTCTCTATGTAAAAAAACGCCCAGCACATCTCCTTTAAACTTTGCCCCTTTCACCTTAACGTTATGCCTTCTGGTATTTGACATTTACCCTGGGAAAAAAAGGCTCTGACCATCTACCTTATCTATGCCTCATAATTTTATATACTTCTATCCCCTCAACCTGGCATTCTAGAGAAAACAATCCAGGTTTGTCCAATTTTTTCTTGTAGCTAATGCCCCCTAATTCAGGCAGCATTCTGGTAAATCGCTTCTGCACTGTCTCCAAAGCCTCCATATCCTCCCTGTAATGGGGTGACCTGAACTGCACACAATACTCCAAATGAGGCCTAACTAAAGACATAGAGCTACATTATGACTTCTAGACTCTTATATTTAGTGCCTCAACCAATGAAGCCTAGCATACCATACACCTTCTTTACCACTCTAACTACTTATATTGCCAACAAACAATTTAAATCAATGTTAGATTGATTATAAAAAGACTGATTTTGGTCTGCAGAGTTATGTAAAATGTTTATGATTTTTATAAAACTTTCTTCACAAAACGCAATTAGTGTGGTTGCCTTCACTACATTCGGAGCATAGAATTAAACAGGTTTTCTCGATTATGCTATAGCCAAAGTGGATTGCATAATACAAATTGTGTTCTCTGATCTATCATTCATGCTATAACCATTCATATTGCAGCAGAAATTATTCAACTTATCTCTTCAAAACAACCATTTTCCCACAAGTGGGCATCAATTGAGATACCAAAAGTCTAGTTTTCCGAATTGCGTCTGTCAGCATTTGATATAAGGAGTACATGCTTATCAATGTTTTCAGGAGGATGGAAAATGGAAGATACAGGTATCATAAAATAATGCCTTTAGCATCTTGACCAACTAAATACAAAAATTGGAATAAATCAGGGCCAAAGTTCGTTGTTGGCAGATGCCATCGGAGCAAACCATAAGGATATTTAATTTGTGTAGGAAGAAACTGCAGATGCTGGTTTATACCGAAGATAGACACAAAGTGCTGGAGTAACTCAGCAGGTCAGGCAGCATCTCTAGAGAAAAAGGTTGGGCGACGTTTCAGGTAGGAACCAATTTGTTTTATTGCGATATGAACAGTGCAGGTGAGGCCAGCATTATTTGTTCATCCCTTATTGTTCTTGAGAAGGTAGTGGAGAGTAACCTTTTTGAACCTCTGCAGTCTTCTGCTGAAGGCTCTTCCACAGTGTTGTTGGGCTGGAATTGCAAGTTTTAGCACTAGTTATGATGAAGAAATGATAACATAATTCCAAATCGGAATGCTGTGGGACTTGAAGAACCAGCAGGTATTGGTGTTGACAGCCAACTCCAAACTTGTGCTAAGCACAAAGTGCAGGAGGAACTCAACAGACCAGGCAACATCTGTGGAGGGAATAGATAGACGACATTTTGGGTCGGACTCCTCTTCCAAAGAAAGCTCCCAACCCGAAATTTAAGCTATCCATTTCCACCACAGAAGCTGCCTGAACCATCGAGTTCCTCCAGCACTTTGTGTTTTGTTCAAAATCCAGGATCTGTGGTTCCTTGTGTCTCCTATCTTGTCCTTCTTGATGGTAGACACTGCAAGTTATAGCATGAGTATTTGTGAATATGAGTGCCTGAAACCCGCTGCCATGGTTGGTGGTTAAGGCAGATATGATGGTGGTATTTAAGAGGCTTTTGAATAGGCATGTGGATATGGTTCTTCTCCACCGGGTGACGCCAGCAATGGCTGCCTCACCAACAGTCTGTCTGTCCCTTCCTTCTCTATTGTTTCTTTAGTATGTGTTAAATGTATGTTTTTAGTGTTCTTTAGCTTGTTTTATGTGGGGGGGGGGGAGGTTGTAGGAAACTTTTTTTAAAACTCTTACCTCGACGGAGATGCAATTTCGTATCTCCGTCCACACGGCAGCCTAACATCGAGGAGCTGGAGGCCTCTGCTGGAGACCTACTTCAGGAGTTCCAACCACAGGAGCCTGCGGACTTACCATTGTGGAGCTCATGATCCCTTTGCCAGGGATCAACCTCTGAGCTCCAACCGCAGGAGCCTGCAGACTTTAACATCGTGGCACTCGCGGTCCCTGGTTAGAGACCGACTTCGGGAGCTCCAACCGCAGGAGCTTCGACCGCCCCGATGTGGGAGTTTCGACCGCCAGCTGCAGGAGCTTCGATCGCCCCAACGGCTGGTTCGACTGCCCTGACCGCGGGAGAAAAATGAGGGAAGATTAGACTTTATTGCCTTCCATCACAGTGAGGAATTTTGAATCCGCTGTGGTGGATGTTTATGTTAACTTTTATGTAGTTGTGCGTCTTGTTGCTTTTTTTTAGTATGGCTGTTTGCTAATACGAATATCACTGTACCTTAATTGGTACACGTGACAATAAAAGATCTTTGAAACCCTTTGATATGCAGGGAATGGAGGAATTGATGTGGATAGAGAACTGGCTGGCAGACAGGAAGCAAAGAGTAGGAGTAAACGGGTCCTTTTCAGAATGGCAGGCGGTGACTAGTGGGGTACTGCAAGGCACAGTGCTGGGACCCCAGCTATTTACAATATATATTAATGATCTGGATGAGGGAATTGAATGCAACATCTCCAAGTTTGCGGATGACACGAAGCTGGGGGGCAGTGTTAGCTGTGAGGAGGATGCTAGGAGGCTGCAAGGTGACTTGGATAGGTTGGGTGAGTGGGAAAATGCATGGCAGATACAGTATAATGTGGATAAATGTGAGGTTATCCACTTTGGTGACAAAAACAGGAAAGTAGACTATTATCTGAATGGTAGCCGATTAGGAAAAGGGGAGATGCAACGAGACCTGGGTGTCATGGTACACCAGTCATTGAAAGTAGGCATGCAGGTGTAGCAGGCAGTGAAGAAAGCGAATAGTATGTTAGCATTCATAGCAAAAGGATTTGAGTATAAGATCAGGGAGGTTCTACTGCAGTTGTACAGGGTCTTGGTGAGACCACACCTGGAGTATTGCGTACAGTTTTGGTCTCCTAATCTGAGGAAAGACATTTTTGCCATAGAGGGAGTACAGAGAAGGTTCACCAGACTGATTCCTGGGATGGCAGGACTTTCATATGAAGAAAGACTGGATAGACTCGGCTTGTACTCGCTAGAATTTAGAAGATTGAGGGGGGATCTTATAGAAACTTACAAAATTCTTAAGGGGTTGGACAGGCTAGGTGCAGGAAGATTATTCCCGATGTTGGGGAAGTCCAGAACAAGGGGTCACAGTTTAAGGATAAGGGGGAAGTCTTTTAGGACCGAGATGAGAAAATCATTTTTTACACAGAGAGTGGTGAATCTGTGGAATTCTCTGCCACAGAAGGTAGTTGAGGCCAGTTCATCAGCTATATTTAAGAGAGAGTTAGATGTGGCACTTGTGGCTAAAGGGGTCAGGGGGTATGGAGAGAAGGCAGGTACAGGATACTGAGTTGGATGATCAGCCATGATCATATTGAATGGCGGTGCAGGCTCGAAGGGCCGAATGGCCTACTCCTGTACCTATTTTCTATGTTTCTATGTTTCTATATAGATTATGCGTAGGTAGATAATAGATGGTCTGGGCATCAAGTTCAACACAGACAGAAATATCTATTGGCAATGTCATTATCATACCCAGCTATAACTAGTCACCCCTTTGCCTTTCCATTCGTAGACCTTTATCAATTCCAGACCAAGGTAGTGAGGATGGGAATCTTCATATTCATGTTGAAACTGATGTACAAGATTCACATTCAACCAGCATTATTCACCAGGTTAATTCTGGATACTTCATTGAACTGCTGAATGCTGCACACTTTTACAAAAATGTAATGAGAAAATCATAAAAAATTATGCTTTTTCAATTATTGCCCATTACTGGTTGCATTTGAGAACGTGGTTGGTGAGTTCCTTCTTTGACTATTGGAATCAGATACTCTCATGGAACCACGCAACAGACACTTCAAAAACTTTCAAGTACTAAATTGCACACCATTTATGATTAAAAATGTATAGCAGAGATACAACAGTTCTTTCCATCAGTTTATAAACTCTTCAAATTAGCAAAGCGAAGCCTGCAGAACATGGTATCGAAAGCAGCTGGAACTTTTTGAGTTGAGGTAGAGATGAGAGAACAATGCAAGGTGAGAAAATGGACCACGTAAAGAAAGAGGAGGTGTGAAATGCTCAGATATGTTAAAATGCAACACATCCTGTTGTTTTGTGCTCAGGGATTAACATGTTAGAGCAGAAGCAGTTTCTGCAAAATTTGAAATTGGAATAAAATTGATTTAAGAACTTCCAGCTTTCGGATTTGTGATGTTGATCTACCTACTGCAACTAGAATTCTGCCTAAACCTTATTTCATGATGCCTCTATAAAGGTTACATTGGTGGTTTAAAGTATCATCTACTTTATATGTTGTATCTCAGGCTTGAGGAAGACATGTTTCCAGTCCAGTTCTATAGATTCTGAGGTGGCTGATGGGCTCATTTAGAACCTACAGACTCTGTCAAAACAGGCTAGGAGATGCAATGGATAGATAGGTAGTTTGGGAGGTGGTGCATGCCTCTCACTGTGTGTGCCCGATGAAGGGACTTTGCTTCTCAAAGGTATCCTAATGCTTCATCTCCATTTTGAGTGGTTATGGGCCAGGGATTCCCATGAGTTGGTGGGGATGTTGCATTTCTTCAAGAAAGCTTTGAGAACATCCTTGGATTTTTTTTCCTTTGTCCGCCTGGTATTCTCTTGTCCTGACAGAACTTGGGATAGAGTGACTTATTTCATCTGGGTAGCTTGGACCTCTAACTAGGGGAGGATGTTGATGTTGGTTGTATTATCCTGCCAGTGGATTTGGAGGATTTTGCAGTCAACATTTATAATGCTTCTCCTGTGCCTGGAGGTGCCTGCTGTAGGAAGTGAGTGGTATCATTTTAAGACGTCTGCAGCACACACTGATTAGACAACAAATTAGTATTTAGTATTATGTTCTAAATTATTGCAGAGAATGCATTTGTGTTATTGATTCTAAGAATTAAACCAATTTGCATACACATACGGACATATAATATCTAATTCTATCCCATATTATGTCCCTGACTAGATATTTAGCCAGTAAACTAAACACATGTAGTCTACCTGTGGCAAAAGACTATTCAATTCCAAGTGTATTGATATAAAGGGGCCAGTCTGCTGTACTTTATCAGCAATCCTGTGACCTTCACAAATAAACATCACTGAAACCTAATTTCCACAATGCCCTAAGTAACTAATAAATCCTTTAAGTGAGCTTTTAAAACATACTGTTATTAATTATTATTACATGAGAAGTTATTCATGCAGAAATAGGGATATAATTGACTGATCTTATGAATTCATTAACTAAGGAAGTGGTTATAGCAGTCAACCACACAACAACAATAATTTGATCAAATATAACTATCTATCCGTCTATAAAACTCCCGTCGTCAAATTCATAACAAGATTTGCAAATCAAAATGACGTTGACATGGCAACCGACTTGGTTCCACCTGCTCCTAGTGTGTGCTGTTGGGGTGTGGGGGTTGAGGCAGATATGATTTTGGCATTTAAGAGACTTTTGGCTAGACATATGGATATGCAGGGACTAAAGAGATATGAATTATGTGCAGGTAGATATGTGATGATCTTGGCATCATGTTTGGTGCAGATGTTGTGGGCTGTAGATCCTGTTTTTGTGCTATGTTCTTTGTTCATTGAGACTGCGTTTTCATCACAAAGGGATGGGGAAATCCTGAATTGCACCAGCCTCTTCACGGGAGCTGGCCAGAGGGGATTTCCCATTTTGCTGAGAAAAATCCTGCAAAGAATAGGTGCATGATATGGAAATCACCAAAGCACTGATTTGTTTTCTGAATAGCTGAATTGTTTTCACTTTCAGTTCCTGAATTATTCATTTTTATGCTTTAAGATCCTGCAATGTATTTTGAAGGGTTCGCCATACTCAAGTAAAGTCCTTTCCTAATGCAAAGAAGAAGTGTGTATGTCAAAGGAACAATATATATGTCTACAACCGTGCATTTATCAGCATGTAATTTTGAAGACTTTATAATCTGATGATTGTTTCTAATTCATGTGAGATCTAGCTGCATAAATTTAATTCGATCATAACATTTCTAAAGTGTCTAATTTCCGCTACATGTAGTATTATCTGATTTGATTGTACAATGTTCAAAGCAAAGCATTTCACTTTATTGTGGTACACATTAAACCTTGACCTAAACCTGCTGAAATAGTAGAATTGATTTATTTCAACGAATATCCCACTGAATAATTCAATTTAATATTGGCTGCAAATTTAGATTAAGTAAACGGAGCATTTAGTTTCAGGATTTTGTGAGTAATTGTATGCAATCATTGTCTAAACCTTGTCTTTATTGCAGAGTGGCACAAGAAAGGGGTTAAATGGTTCATTCATGGTTAAATAGTTCATACCCTCAAAGGTAACTTTGAGGGTATGAGACGTGAATTGGCCAAGATAGACTGGCAATTGATTCTTAAAGGGTTGACGGTGGATATGCAATGGAAGGCATTTAAAGACTGCATGGATGAACTACAAAAATTGTTCATCCCAGTTTGGCAAAAGAATAAATCAGGGAGGGTAGTGCATCTGTGGATAACAAGGGAAATCAGGGATAGTATCAAAACAAAAGATGAAGCATACAAATTAGCCAGAAAAAGCAGCCTGCCAGAGGACTGGGAGAAATTCAGTCCAGCAGAGCAGGACAAAGGGCTTAATTAGGAAAGAGAAAATAGATTTTGAAAGAAAACTGGCAGGGAACATAAAAACTGACTGCAAAAGGTTTTATAGATATGTGAAGAGAAAAAGATTAGTTAAAACAAATGTAGGTCCCTTGCAGACAGAAACGGGTGAATTGATCATGGGGAACAAGGACATGGCAGACCAATTGAATAACTACTTTGGTTCTGTCTTCACTAAGGAAGACATAAATAATCTGCCGGAAATAGCAGGGGACCAGGGGTCAAATGAGGTGGAGGAACTGAGTGAAATCCAGGTAAGCCGGGAAGTGGTGTTAGGTAAATTGAATGGATTAAAGGCCGATAAATCCCCAGGGCCAGATAGGCTGCATCCCAGAGTACTTAAGGAAGTAGCCCCAGAAATAGTGGATGCATTAGTGACAATTTTTCAAAACTCTTTAGATTCTGGAGTAGTTCCTGAGGATTGGAGGGTAGCAAATGTAACCCCACTTTTTATAAAGGGAGGGAGAGAGGAAACGGGGAATTACAGACCAGTTAGTCTAACATCGATAGTGGGGAAACTGCTAGAGTCAGTTATTAAAGATGGGATAGCAGCACATTTGGAAAGTGGTGAAATCATTGGACAGTCAGCATGGATTTATGAAAGGTAAATCATGTCTGACAAATCTTATAGAATTTTTTGAGGATGTAACTAGTAGAGTGGATAAGGGAGAACCAGTGGATGTGATATATCTGGACTTTCAGAAGGCTTTCGACAAGGTCCCACATAAGAGATTAGTATACAAACTTAAAGCACATGGTATTGGGGGTTCAGTGTTGATGTGGATAGAGAACTGGCTGGCAGACAGGAAGCAATGACTAGGAGTAAACAGGTCCTTTTCAGAATGGCAGGCAGTGACTAGTGGGGTACCGCAAGGCTCAGTGCTGGGATCCCAGCTATTTACAATATATATAAATGATTTGGACGAGGGAATTGAATGCAACATCTCCAAGTTTGCGGATGACAGGAAGCTGGGGGGCAGTGTTAGCTGTGAGGAGGATGCTTGGATGCTGCAAGGTGACTTGGATAGGTTGGGTGAGTGGGCAAATGCATGGCAGATGCAGTATAATGTGGATAAATGTGAGGTTATCCACTTTCGTGGCTAAAACAGGAAAGTAGACTATTATCTGAATGGTGGCCGATTAGGAAAAGGGGAGATGCAACAAGACCTGGGTGTCATGATACACCAGTCATTGAAAGTAGGCATGCAGGTGCAGCAGGCAGTGAAGAAAGCGAATGGTATGTTAGCATTCATAGCAAAAGGATTTGAGTATAGGAGCAGGGAGGTTCTACTGCAGTTGTACAGGGTCTTGGTGAGACCACACCTGGAGTATTGCGTACAGTTTTGGTCTCCTAATCTGAGGAAAGACATTCTTGCCATAGAGGGAGTACAGAGAAGGTTCACCAGACTGATTCCTGCGATGTCAGGACTTTCATATGAAGAAAGACTGGATAGACTCGGCTTGTACTCGCTAGAATTTAGAAGATTGAGGGGGGATCTTATAGAAACGTACTAAATTCTTAAGGGGTTGGACAGGCTAGATGCAGGAAGATTGTTCCCGATGTTGGGGAAGTCCAGAACAAGGAGTCACAGTTTAAGGATAAGGGGGAAGTCTTTTAGGACCGAGATGAGAAAAACATTTTTCACACAGAGAGTGGTGAATCTGTGGAATTCTCTGCCACAGAAGGTAGTTGAGGCCAGTTCATTGGCTATATTTAGGAGGGAGTTAGATGTGGCCCTTGTAGCTAAAGGGATCAGGGGGTATGGAGAGAAGGCAGGCACGGGATACTGAGTTGGATGATCAGCCATGATCATATTGAATGGCAGTGCAGGCTCGAAGGGCCGAATGGCCTACTCCTGCACCTATTTTCTATGTTTCTATGTTTCTATGTACATTTATAAAATTACTATTGGCATTTTTATATTGTAGCCAATGTCTTTAAAGCAGAATAACAACTCAGAAAATAATTAGGAAAAGGAAAATAATTAGGAAAAGAAAAACGGTTAACAAAGTTAAAAAGTCACAGGAAATAAAACCGTGTTTTCTTTTTAAACACTTTTACACAATCAAGAGATATGGGGAGAAAGCAGGAACGGGGTACTGATTTTAGATGATCAGCCATAATAATATTGAATGGCGGTGCTGACGAAGAGCCAAATAGCCTACTCCTGCACCTATTTTTCTATGTTTCTATGATCAGCCATGATCATATTGAATGGATCGAAGAGCCGAATGGCACCTATTTTCTCTGTTTCTATGTTTTATGTTTCTATGTTACAACAATGCAAAATGATTATGGTTGCTTATAGAAGTGAAAGTGTTAATCTCATTTGAGGCAAGGCCTACCGTTGATAGAGAGTAAGTTTCATTGAGTTTATTAAATAGAGTGTGAGATAGAACAATACTTAATGTGCTAATTAAAGTATTGCTGGTGTGGAAATTTGAGGGGAAAAAAGGTGCTGGAAAAACATATCAGGTCAGGCAAAGGAAAGCAGAATTAATCTTTCATGTTAAAGCCCCTTTGCAGTACATAGGAAGAGAGAAAACAAATTAACTTCAAGCTGTAGAGTGAATGAGGAAGGGACAAGTAAAATCAAGGGAATATATCAAAGTAACACAAAACACAGTATGACAATAAATGGTTTTGGTACCTCTTTATTTCTGGTAATTTCAGTTGCAGAATAAGAATGTGAAGGCAACAACAACTGATTATTTAGCAAGACACAATAAGCTGTAGATGATAAAAACTGGAGCAAAGAACAAGCTGCTGGATGATTAACAAAATGCTGATTATTTAGCAAGTTTGGCCTTTGTGTATAAGCTGTATTGCAGAGATTACAAATAGTCTTGAAATGTACTGGGATGTAGAAATATATTGAAAACAACATCATATTCTGTAAGCACGTTAAACATCTTAAATTTGCATAAAGTGTAGTCCTATAAATTCAATCGCTCGCTGGTCAGTTTTCAGCCTCTTATCAGCCAACATTGTCCTCAATAATGGAGACAATCTGTGTGTGAAAGCAAAACCAAAATAGAAGCAGAAGCAGGCAATTTTTTCCCCCATACTTACTCTGCCTTTCAATAAGATTGTGTCTGATCTCAAACCTCATCTGTTCTTTCCTGAGATAACTACACGTTTATTCCCCTAATTTCCCAATATATATTTGTCTAGTAATTATAGAATCACAGTATCATGGAACTGTACAACACAGAAATGGGCCGTTTCAGCCCATCTCATCCAAGCCATCAACATCTTTATTTTTGCTTGTATAGAATGGATGTGGAGAGAATGTTTCCACTAGTGAGACAGTCTAGGATTAGCGGTCCTCAGAAACAGATGGATGTTCCTTTAGAAAGGAGATGAGGAGGAATTTCTTAGTCAGAGGGTGGTGAATCTGTGGAATTCTTTGTCACAGAAGGCTGTGGGGGCCAAGTTAATGGATATTTTTAAGGCAAAGATAGATAGACTCTTGATTAGTACGGGTGTCAGGAGTTATGGGGAGAAAGCAGGAGAATAGCGTTAGGAAGAAGAGATAGATCAGCCATGATCGAATGGCGGAGTAGACTTGATGGGCTGAATGGCCTAATTTTGCTGCTATCACTTATGACCTGATGACTTTAATGTTGTAATTGCATCTGCCTTCACCACCACCTTTGATCCAAATATTCACCACGTCCTCTTTGAAAAAAACCTAACCCTCAGATCTCCTTTAAATATTTCCTTTCTCATTTTAAACCTTTAGTTCTGGACTCCCATGTCCTGGGATGAAGACTCTGACCATCTATCCTATTTATGCCTCTCACTATTCTATAACTTTTAGTAAGTGACAATACCCAGAGGTATGCCAGTTGGTCAAAGGTTATGCTAATTAGCTTTCCCATGCAGTAAACTGGGGGCAAAGGTGGCTGGTTGGAATCTAAATGTTGGGTGCTGTGTCACTGAATTTATACACTATTCCTTGTGCAAGTTGAAGAGTTTAAATGCAGTCACTGACTAATCACTTAGGTTGAGTTTTCTTAACTTCTTTCTTCATAGTGCAGACAATTGCTTTGTTACACAGTAGTCTGCTGCTCGTGCCATGTTTGATCCATTGAAATGTCATTGGTTTTGGATTTGATTGTTTTTTTTATCCACCGGAGGTATTTATTGGATAAATGAGTATAAATGCCCGGTTTGAACTTTACTTCACATCCCATTCCATAGATAGCAATGCCACTCAAAATGTTCTTTTTCAGAAACGAACTTTTACATATTAATGGTCCTCCTGCATCTCCCTGTGATAAAACAAATAAATAATTAGAATTTCCTTATAATAGACAACAAGATTGTGATTAAGGCAACATTATTGTTTTGTCTCTGTAGACTTATTCAAACCAAAGGTGTAAAAATATGTTCTTGGTAATTTGGCTATTACTCAGCAATAGGGATATATTTTGAACAATGGAATTCCAAGTCGATCTGCCAAAATTCTGATTGTCACATCATTAAACATCTGAAGATAGACACAAAAAGCTGGAGTAACTCAGCGGGTCTGAAAACTTATTGTTTAAGAAGGAACTGCAGATGCTGGAAAATCGAATGTACACAAAAATGCTGGAGAAACTCAGCCGGTGCAGCAGCATCTATGGAGCGAAGGAGATAGGCAATGTTTCGGGCCGAAACCCTTCTTCAGACTCTAAATTCTCCAGAGGGAGGAGGAGAACTTCTTCAAAGTAGGCATACCTTGAGGAGATTTCGCAGTGGAGTAGACAAAGTGTTTAAGAAGGAATTGCAGATGCTGGAAAATCGAAGGTACACAAAAATGCTGGAGAAACTCAGCGGGTGCAGCAGCATCTATGGAGCGAAGGAGATAGGCAACATTTTGGGCCGAAACCCTTCTTCAGACCACATCTCTGGAGAAAAGGAATAGGTGATGTTTCAGGTCGAGAACCTTCTTCAGTCTGAAGATGCTGTCTGACCTACTGAGTTACTCCAGGATTTTGTGTCTATCTTCGGTTCATACCAGCATCTGCAGTTCCTTCCTACACATAAACTTATCTGAACCAGTCACACAATTCCATGAACTGCAACGGTGAGAAGGTGATTAATCATCTGACTGTCCACTCTTCACCAACACCCCTTGCCCCTTGCCCCTATACCCCACCCAGAGCCTTTTCATCATCTACACAGCATGATTGAGGACTGTGCTGGAAGGCTTTCCAGTTGTTGAGTTGATTGCAGATCCAGAAAGACTGAAGATGTCAAGTCAAACCGGCTTTAACTCCAGCACATGTACTGTGAAGTACAGGTACAATGAAAATCTTGCTTGGTTGCAGCAGACACAGACAACAAGCAAAAATATAAATTATACATAAATTATGCACAAATCCTGCATTAATAAATAAACATGATTAATAAATGTTAATAATTTCAATAAATATTATTAATAAATGAATACATATTCATTATATACTGAATATATTTTAATCACACATTATTTATATGAAATTTGTAACTTACCCTGCACATTTTAGCTTGACCCCCAGTTTTATCACCAGCACAAATCATATCATCAGTTACAACAAGTTGTCCTTTGTAATACTTTTGATTGTTACAGGTCTTCCGATCTATAATGGTCACAGTTGTCTCTTGCAAGGTATCTGAGGGATCTGTGTCATATGCCGTAGTTTGTCCCCATCCTAGAACCTTGCATATTGTTCCAGGTTTGATATCTTTTGCTGATTTTGGCAATGGCAGGATCTTTACTAACTTATTCAATTTTGCAGCTTTATCCAGCTGTAGCAAAGAGACATTACATGGGATTAAATGAACGAATTTCATTGTAAGGAGAATATATAAAATATATATTTTTTAATTCATTCATTGTTGAGGTTCTGAATGTTACACACACGAATGACATTTATTGCTCATCCCGACCACATAGATCCCGAGATGGTGATGGTGAGCATTCTTCTTGAACATAGAACATAGAATAGACACTATGTAGGAAACACTGAAGAAGGATCTTGACCCGAAATGTCACCAATTCCTTTTCTCCAAAAATGCTGCCTGACCTGCTGAGTTACTCCAGCATTTTGTGTCCATCTATGGAATAGTATAGCACACGAACAGGCCCTTCAGCCCACAAGGTCTGTGCCGAACATAATGCCGACCATCTCTTATCTACCTGTGCATAATCCCTATCCCTCTATTTCGCTGAAACTCTGCAGTCTTTCTAGTCAAAGTGTTCCCACAGTGCTGTTGGATGTTAGATTCCAGGATTCGAAAGGCTGACAATGAGGAATTACAAGTGGATTGAACGTTGTGCAATCATCAGCAAACATCCCACTTCTGACCCTATGATTCCCTTTAGCATTTCCTTAAAATATACATGCAGGAAAATCATTGATCAAGAAGCCCAGATGGTTAGCCTAGGACACCACCCTAAGTAATCCCTGAAAAAATGTGCTGAAAAAGTCTGAAGAAGAATCCCGACCCAAAACGTCACCTATCCATGTTACTCCAGTAATCCTGCCTGACCCACTGAGTTACTACAGTATCTTATGTCATTTTTTATTTTGCACCAGCATCTGCATTTCCTTGTTTTTCAACAATGTGCTAGAGTTGGGGTAATTGACCACCAACAAGCAATTATTTTCCTTCTGCAAGTAACGACTTCAACATAGAGTCATAGAGAGTCATAGAGTGACACAATGTGGAAACAGGCCCTTTGGCCCAACTTGCCCACACCAGCCAAAATGTCTCAGCTACACTAGTCCCACCTGCCTGCATTTGGTCCATATCCCTCCAAACTTGTCCGATCCATGTACTTGTCTCACTGTTTCTTAAATGTTGGGATAGCCCTAGCCTCTGGCAGCTTGTTCCATACACCCACCACCCTTTGTGTGAAAAGGTTACCCCTCAGATTCCTATTAAATCTTTTCACCTTCACCTTAAACCTATGTCCTCTGATCAAGAGACTGGGCATCTACCCGCTCTATTCCTCTCATGATTTTATACACCTCTACAATATCACCCCTCATCCTCCTGCACTCCAAGGAATAGAGACCCAGCCTATCAACCTCTCCCTACAGCTCAGACCCTTTAGTCCTGGAAACATCCTCAGAAAGCCTTGACCTTGATGGTTATTGATTTTAGTTTTGCCAGAGCTGCTTGATGCCACATTCCATCAAATGTTTCCTTGATGTCCAGGGCAACATATTATATATTTCAGTTCTTTGGTCCACGTTTGTACCAAAGTTGTGATGAGGTCTGAAGCTGGTTGATGCTGATGAAACTTAAATTGTGCATTAAGAAGCCAGATATTAGATAACATGTGTCATGACACCTTCCATAACTTGGCTGATGAGGCAAGAACAATGGAGTTTGACCAAATAGAAGCATATTGGGCTGATTTGCCTCTTTAACATTGTCTGACACTGTGATGCTCTGAATCTTTTTCACAGAAGCTTTATTTTCAGAAAATATTATGTTTTCTATGCTAATTCTACGATTGATCAATTAATCAACCTCATATGGTTGCACAAAAATACAAATACAAACAGCCTGCACAAATTGTTTCAATAATATGGTAAATTTTAAAGACCACGACAGACTTGTTATTTAGTCTGTATATTACTGTCCATATATACATTCATATTGAGCATTTCCTACCTTGAGGAGAGCCAAGTTATTCCGTTCTGTTTTACTGTCATATTTGGGATGTTTTATAACATTAATAACTTTAAATGTTTGTGCTTTCTTTTTATCCTTTAAAGAGTGTGTTCCAATAACTACAGACATTTGTTTCCTTGAATAAAGTAAAGGAGAACAATGAACAATAGAACATAAAACAGTACAGCACAGGAACAGGCCCTTTGGCTCACTATGTCTGTGCCAAGACCGACTCTTATCTGCTTGCAAATAATCTATACCCCGCCATTTCCTGCATATGTATATTGCTATTCAAAAGTCTCTTAAATGCCACTATCATGTCTGCATCCACCACCACCCCTGGCAGCACGCTCCAGGCACTCACCATCCTTTGTGTGTAAAAGAATTTGCCCTGCACATCACCTTTAAACTTTGAGTTAAAATATAGTTCTTGAACATAGAATACACGTTGCACTGATGTTCTCTCAGTCTAGTTCTTGGGGGAGCAAAAGCTCAAAATAAATATACTATAATTTAGCATTGAAATGAAGATAATTTTCTCATTCAAAGAAATATTGCAAAGTCATAGTAGGAGGCCCCTTGGCCCATCAGATCTATGTTGGCCAAAAAATTGAACAGGCTGGGTTGATCTCACTTCCAACCTGTAAGTTTGAGTTTAGTTTATTGCCACATGTACAGTGAAAAGCTTTTGTTGCATATAGGTTTTGGCTATTCATATGCTTATTTAGGAAACTTTTAAATTTAATAAAAACTTCTGCCTTCACCATCTGTTCAAGACGAGGAGTTCCAGGCCTCATTATTCTTTTGTAGAAAAGAAAAGCACTCATTTTACAAGAATTCCCGTGAGCGATGCTTCATATCGATAGATTTCAATTGTCAGTGGTAGCTGAGTGGTAGCATTCTCATTTCTCGGGTCTTGGATTCAAGTCAAAGTGAAGGGTCTTGTGCACAATGATCTGAACTGGTTGATGCATTGTCTTGCAGAGGAGGTTAAGCTGAGACACCCTCTGTTTTCTCAGGTAGATAGAAGAAATCTATTGCAACTAATTCAGAAATAAGTGGAGGCATTATCCCTTTGGGCCTAACCATCCTCCATCAAGATTATATGTACAGATTATTTGGCCTTTTATCCTAATGGAAACTTGCTGTGCATAAATTTGGTTCCACATTTACCATGCTTAAAAAGGCTATGAAAGAACACAATATCAAGAAAGGCACCATGCAAAAGCGGGTCTTCATTTTTCACTATGATCTGAATAACATTGTCCACGTGTTACTTATTTACCATAAAAAGTGTTGTTCTTTTATGAACTGGAATGGGCTTGGATCTGGTTAAAATAAGCTGAAGTCATGCACCCTACTTGTTTTAAGAGTCCATACAGATCCTAATATAGACACCAAAGATAGAAAGGAACATGCTTCTGAAATACAGTTCTGGAAACTCTTGTAAAAACATTTTGAAAATACCAGATAGAGAAGAGAAAATATTTTCTGTCATAAGTTTTTGACTCACTGATTTCAGAATAAACGGCAATGGATTAAAAACAATTGTCCTCATACTCACAGTCCACAGTTTACCGAAGTCAAAACCCAGCGCTTTTCGATTAAAATTCCTCCACAGAGGTGTTCATTTGATGTTTGAATGGATGCCATGTACGATCCTGAACCAGGTTTAGCATCATGACCTCCAATGATTTTCACACAGATACCTACAATAAATACTGTTATTAATATTGATTAAAGTTTCGATGGAGCTAAAGTCATCATTTGTATACTTACAGCCTTGAACTGCAAAAGCACTGATTATCGAAGCAACAAATACCCCTTGAACCATGTTAATCATTTTATCACCACTGTGCCAGAACAGTCTTATATGTTAGAGGAGGATGTGTGTAGGAGCAACGCTTTTGCTTTATCAAGACATCATTTTTTTCTACAGATTTGTCATAACACATTTTGCCACAACCAATAGATTTCATAATTACACCCCCATTGTGAAACTGCCTGTGGAAAAAATGCTTTGAAGCATGAAAATGCAACAGAGAAATATATCTTGAATGCAAAGGAACTACATTTTTATTAATTAGAGGGGCAGATGTACAAGAAAATAATAAGGTGGTATTAGTGAGAGATTTTAACTTCCCCTATGTTCACCCACAGTGGAATGGGTTTGGGCAGGGTGGACTTTGTTAACAGTGTCCAAGAGAACCCTACTAGAGAGGGCGCAGCACTAGACCTTCTCTTGACCGAGATATCAGTGGGATGCACTTTAGGACAATAATTATATTCGTTTTTAAATAGTTATGTAGGAAAATTAGACATGTCCACGATATTTGCATCATCTTTAGGCACAGGTGGTTCCAGAAGACTGGGGGAAGGCTAACGTGTATTGTTATTTAAGATGGGTAGTGAGGAGAAGGTTGTGGAAGTGGTGGATAAGTTACTGGAGGGGATTCTGATCTACCAGCAAAGTCCGTGCAAATTTATGTGTGAGAAAACGTGTCTCATAAATCTGTGAGGGTTTATTGATAAGGTAACTGAGAGGATTGATGAGGGCAGGATGTTGCCTATATTGACTTTTTAGTTTAGTTTAGTTCATTGTGACATGTACAGTGTAAAGCTCTTTGTTGCATGCTATCCAGTTAGTGGAGAGACTATACATGATTTATAGACAATAGACAATAGGTGCAGGAGTAGGCCATTTTGCTCTTCGATGTGATCATGGCTGATCATCCACAATCACTACCTTTAGTGCAAGATAAGTTCAAAAAAGTTCAAAAAAGTTTGATTAAAAATAGTTTGAGGGTCTCCAATGAGGTCGATGGTAGGTCAGGACAGCTTAGTTGGTGATGCGTTTTCACACTTCGCTATGTCTTGGCTGATGGGAGAGCGGAGAAGAGGGGGTGCCCGGAGTGAGACTCATCTTTGATTATGCTGGTGGTCTTACTGAAGCAGCGTGAAGTGTAGATGGAGTCAATGGAAGGGAAATTGGTTTGCATGATGGTCTGAGCTGCGTCCACTATTCTCTGCAATCTCATGCGGTTTTGGATGGAGCTGTTGGCAAACCATGCTGTAATGCATCCCGATTAAATGCTTTTTACGCCACATCTGTAGAAGTTGATGTGAGTTACTGGAGTCTTTCCTGACTCTAGAATTGCAATGTTTTTGATAAGGTCATACAAGGATATTCCGTCAGTAAGTTTAAACTAAAAAGGGTTGTAGGTATTTTACTGTTATTGATTGAGAAATGGAGCAACATTGGTTTCATCCTATCAGACATTTCCCATTGCTTTATCCGTCCCTCAGCTGTTTTCTGGAAATTAAAACTAACCTTTTTTTCCCAATTCTGAAGAAAGATCTTTGACCTGAATCATTAAATTTATTTCTCTTTCTGTGACGTTTCCACCAATTCATGTTTATATTTTAGACCAGAGACGGATTTTCTAAAGGATTTAAAAAAAAAAAAAATAGATTTTGGAATTCAGTTCCTCATGCAGTAGTTTAATGGGAAAACAATGTGATGAAATCTGAAGATACTGTAATCTAGTATCCCTCCCCCTGTTACTGTTGCAAACAGAATTAGAGTTCTCAGAATTGAAATTTAATCCCTCATTATTTTCAGCATGCAATCAGTCCACAGCCACTTCTGTCTATTACCGCTGTATCACTGACACATTATATCTGAGCCCAGCATTAGTTCACTTAAAATGGACACAAAATGCTGGACTAAGCAGGTTTGGAGAAAAGGAATAGGTGATATTTTGGTAGGAAGGGACTGCAGATGCTGGTTTGCACTGAAGAAGTGTCTCGACCTGAAATATCACCCATTCCTTCTATCCAGAGAAGCTGCCTATCCCGCTGAGTTATTCCAACATTTTGTGTCTATCTTCAGGTGATACTTCGGGTTGAGACCCTTCTTCAGGCAATTCTTCATTTCTTCTACAATTCTCTTCCTCATTTCAATTGTTTTTTGGCCACCCAACTTCCTACCGCTATAATTCAGAGGTGAAGTTGCCCAGTGCGCTTTTCTGATGCTGAATTCCCAGCCGATGATACTCCTGGGTTGTAGTGTCTTCATTCACTTCAAGCACCAACAGAAGAATTCCATTCTAAATCACCACTTTCTCACTATCTGACTCACTTCTTCCAAGACCATCCTTTAAACCCATACTTTGGAACAAACCTAGTCTGAAGAAGGGTCTCAACCCAAAACGTCACCCATTTCTTCTCTCTAGAGATGCTGCCAGTCCTGCTGAGTTACTCCAGCTTTTTGTATCTACCTATATTTTTCTCTCCCAGTTTAACTGGGAGTTTATTTCTGAGGTCAGAATGCTTCCTCTAGACATGGCAATCTTTCAGTCTCTCAAGTACCAATAACATTCAAGGTCGGCAGAGGAGCGGCAGATGAAGGAGCGAGTGCGGGGATTGTCTGCAGAAGTTAAAGCCTCGGTGAGTTTTTCAAGAGCGCAAATAAAGTAGGGCTTGCTCTAGCGGAAGTGGCCTGTTGGGGAGAAGTACCTTCGTGAGTAAAGTGTGAGTCTTTGGCTCAAGAGGGTGCGTTGCTGAGTAAAGTGTGAGTCTTTGGCAAGAAGGCTGAGGCAAGGAGGCCACACTTGATTCAAAATGGCAGGCAAGTTGTTACAGTGCGTTTCTTGCAGGATGTGGGAAGTCAGGGACACCGCTGGTGCTTCTGTCAACTACACCTGCCGAAATTGTGTCCAGGTGCAACTCCTGAATGAACGTGTTGGGGAACTGGAGCAGCAGCTGGATGACCTCAGAGTTTCCTGGACAAGACCTACAGTGAGGTTGTCACACCAAGGATACAGGTAAAGCGAAGGTGGGGGCGACTATGAGAAAGAGGAGTAAACGTGGTGCAGGAGTGCCGGTGGCTGTACCTACTGAAAACAGGTACACGCTCTTGGGAGCGGATGACACGGCAGGATTGAGTGGTAGCCAGGGCTGTGATTCCAACCCTGGTGCCGAGGCTCAACGGGGAAGAGTGATGTCAGGCAGAGCCATAGTGGTGGGAGATTCCATTGTCAGAGGTGCGGACAGGAGATTCTGCGGCAGCAGGCGAGACTCCAGGATGGTGTGTTGCCTCCCTGGTGCCAAGGTTCAGGATGTCTCGGAGCAGCTGCACAGCATCCTCAAGAGTGAGGGGGAGCAGCCGGAGGTTGTTGTGCATGTTGGCACAAATGATATAGGTCGGAAGAGGAAGGAGGTTCTGCAACAAGAATATACGGAATAGGGCAGTTGACTGAAAAGCAGGACCTGCAGGGTAGTGATCTCAGGATTGCTTCCAGTACCTCGTTCTAGTGAAGGTAAGAATAGGAAGATAGGGGAAATTAATATGTGGCTGAGGAGTGGGGGCAGGGATTCAGATTTCTGGATCATTGGGATCTCTTCCGTGGCAGAGGTGACCTGTATAAAAGGGACGGGTTGCACCTAAACTGGAGGGGGACCAACATTCCAGTGGGAAGGTTTGCTAATGCTACACGGGAGGGTTTAAACTAGACTGGCAGCGGGGTGGGATCTTGTGCAGGACAGAGGCACATGAGAGGCTAGAAATTGGTATGGAGGGTGGTGTGGGAATGGTTAGTAGACAGAATAGGCAGGTGAAAGGCAGAGAGTCAGACAGGAGGGTTGGTTTAAACTATACGTATATTAATGCAAGGGATCTGATGGGTAAGGCAGATGAGCTTAGGACATGGATAGGTATGGGCGACTGGGACGTTGTAGCCATGACTGGAACCTGGTTAAGGGAGGGGCAGGACTGGCAGCTCAATGTTCCGGGGTACAGGAGCTTCAGGAGAAATGGGGATGAGGAAAAAGAGGAGGGGGGGTTGCATTGTTGGTTAAGGAGGATGTCACGGCTGTGTTCAGAGGTGACATTACGGACGGTTCATCTAGTGAGGCTATATGGGTGGAGCAGAGGAACAAGAAAGGGATGATCACCTTGTTGGAGGTGCACTACAGACCCCTGAATAGTCAACGGGAATTAGAAGAACAAATGTGCCAGGAGATTACAGACAGCTGCAGGTCAAATAAGGTTGTTGTAGTAGGGGATTTTAACTTTCCCAATATAGACTGGGAAAATCATAGCGTGAAGGGTTTAGATGGGGTGCAATTCCTCAAAAGTGTTCAGGAGAGTTTTCTTAAGCAGTGTGTGGAGGCCCCCACATGTGAGAGGGCAACGCTGGATCCAGTATTGGGGAAATTGGGAAGGGCAAGTTAATGAAGTGTGTGTGGAGGAGCCTTTTGGAACTAGTGACCACACTTCGATTAGGTTTAAGGTAGTTAAGGACAGGGACGGAGAGGATCCACGTGTTAAAATGCTCAACTGAGGTAAGGCCAACTTTGAGGGTATGAGAGAAGGTCTCGCTCAAGTTGGCTGGAGCAGATTATTAGAGGGGAAAGGAACATCGGCCAAGTGGGATGTTTTTAAAAGTGTATACGTCCCCGTTAGAGTGAAGGGCAAAGTAGACAAGCATAAGGAAGCTTGGCTGACGAGGGAAATTGAAACATTAGTCAAAAACAAGAAGGATACATGGGACAGGTATATGCAACTGGGATTGTGCATCCGTGGAGGAGTTTTGGGAACGAAGGAGTAAGCTAAGTATTTACTGAGGAGAAATACAGTAGGACGGAGGAAATTTGAGCAGTCATTGGAAGTGTCTTGCGAGCAGTCAGGGTTACTGTCGAAGTACTGAAGGCGCTGTCGTGTTTGAAGGTAGACAAATCTCCAGTGCCTGATCAGATATATCCAAGGACATTGAAGGAAACTAGAGTGGAAATTGCGGGAGCACTGGTTGAAATTTACGAGTCATAATTAAAGGGGAGGTGCCGGAAGGTTGGAGGATGGCAAATATTGTACCTCTTTTCAAGAAGGGCTGCAGGGAAAATGCTGCGAACTATAGACTGGTAAGCTTAACATCTGTAGTTGGTAAGTTACTGAAGCGTATTCTCAGGGATAGGTTATACAGGCATTTGGATGGGCAAGGGCTGATTAGGGATAGTCAACATGGTTTTGTACACGTGACCAAAAAGGTTGATGAGGGCAGAGCTATAGATGTTGTGTACATGGACTTTAGTGAGGCGTTTGACAAGGTTCCGCATAGTAGGCTACTCTGGAAGGGGAATTACAGACCAGTTAGCCTGACTTCGGTGGTGGGAAAGATGCTGGAGTCAATTATTAAAGAGGTAATAATGGGGCATTTGGATAGCAGTAAAAGGATTAGTCCAAGTCAGCATGGATTTATGAAAGGAAAATCATGCTTGACTAATCTTCTGGAATTTTTTGAGGATGTGACAAGTAAAATGGATGAAGGGGAGCCAGTGGATGTAGTGTATCTAAACTTTCAGAAAACCTTTGATAAGTTCCCGCATGGGAGACTGGTGACTAAAATTAGAGCACATGGTATTGGGGGTAGGGTGTTGACATGGTTAGAAAATTGGTTGGCAGACAGGAAGCAAAGAGTAGGAGTGAACGGGTCCTTTTCAGAATGGCAGGCAGTGGCGAGTGGAGTGCCGCAAGGCTCGGTGTTGAGGCCGCAACTGTTTACCATATATATCAATGATTTGGAAGAGGGAATTAGGAGCAACACTAGCAAGTTTGCGGATGACACAAAGCTGGGTGGCAGTGTGAACTGTGAAGAGGATGTTAGGAGGTTGCAGGTTGGGTGAGTGGGCAGGTTGAGTGAGTGGGCAGATGCGTGGCAGATGCAGTATAATATAGATAAATGTGAGGTTATCCACTTTGGTGGCCAAAACAAGGGGGAAGATTATTATCTCAATGGGGTTAGGTTAGGTAAGGGGGAGGTACAGCGAGACCTGGGTGTCCTTGTACACCGGTCACTGAAAGTTGCCGTGTAGGTACAGCAGGCAGTGAAGAAAGCTAATGGAATGTTGGCCATCATAACAAGAGGATTTCAGTATAGGAGTGGTTCTTCTGCAGTTGTATAGGGCTCTGGTAAGACCACATCTGGAGTATTGTGTACAATTTTGGTCTCCTAATTTGAGGAAGGACATCCTTGTGATTGGGGCAGTGCAGCGTAGGTTCATGACATTGATCCCTGGGAGGGCAGGACTACCATATGAGGAAAGATTGAATAGACTAGGCTTGATTTCACTGGAGTTTAGAAGGATGAGGGGGAGTCTTATAGAAACATATAAAAGTATAAAAGGACTGGACAGGCTAGATGCAGGAAAAATGTTCCCAATGTTGGGCGAGTCCAGAACCAGGGGCCACAGTCTTAGAATAAAGGGGAGGCCATTTAGGACTGAGGTGAGAAAAACGTTTTCACCCAGAGACTTGTGAATTTGTGCAATTCCCTGCCACAGAGGGCAGTGGAGGCCAAATTACTGGATGGGTTTAAGAGAGAGTTAGATAGAGCTCTAGGGGCTGATGGAATCAAGGGATATTGGGTGAAGGCAGGCACGGGTTATTGATTGGGGACGATCAGCCATGATCACAATGAATGGCGGTGCTGGCTCGAAGGGCCGAATGGCCTCCTCCTGCACCTATTTGCTATGTTTCCATATTTCTATGTTAGATCATATGGGATCCAAGGAGAGACAGCTGAATGGATAGCAAATTGGCTCCATGAAAGGAAGCAGAGGGTGATGGTGGAAGGTTGCTTCTCGGACAGAAGGCCTGTGACTAGTGGTGTGCCTCAGTGTTCAGTGTAACTATAGTTACTGTTTGTCGTCTACATCAATGATTTGGATGAGAACATACAGGGCAAGATTAGCAAGTTTGCTGATGATGCAAAAGTTAGTGGTTTTGCAAATAGTGAAGATGGTTGTGAAAGATTGCAGCAGGACATTGGTGAGATCTCATTTAGAATATTGTGTTCTGTTCTGGGCACCATGTTATAGGAAAGATATTATCAAGCTTGAAAGGGTTCAGAAAGGATTTACAAGGATGTTGCCAGGACTAGAGGGTGTGAGCTATAGGGAGAGGTTGAGTAGGCTGGTTCTCTATTCCATGGAGCGCAGGAGGATGAAGGGAGATTTACAGAGGTGTATAATATCATGAGAGGAATAGATTGGGTAGATACGCAGAGTCTTTTGCCCAGTGTAGGAGAATCGAGGACCAGAGGACATAGGTTCAAGGTGAAGGGGAAAAGATTTAATGGGAATCCGAGGGGTAACTTTTTCACACAAAGTGTGGTGGGTGTATGGAACATGCTGCCAGAGGAGGTAGTTGAGGCTTGGACTATTCCATCGTTTAAGTAACAGCTAGACAGGTACATGGATAGACAGGTTTGGAGGGATATGGACCAAGTGCAGGCAAGTTGGACTAGTGTAGCTGGGAGATTGTTGGCGGTGTGGGCGAGTTGGGCTGAAGGGCTGTTTCCACACTGTATCACTCTATGACTCTATTCAATAATTAAACTCCAGAAAATGTTCTCACTGAAATCTTTTTCTAATCAATCACTGACAAACATGTGCCTTTGAGTAAATATGTTGAAGCTAAACTCTGATCTTCCTACTAGGATTAACACATGGTATTAGCTGCATGGCCATAGATTAACTTGACAATATTGTCCAAAGATTGATATGGTGATCTGCTTACCTGCTCCCTTGTGACATGGGTGAACAATGCAACAAACTCTACCCTTACCAATTCTTTGAATTACATGAGTCATAGTAAAGAGGTGAATTTGTAAATTGTTCATGAAATTGAAAGTAAGTTGGTACTAACAGTTTCAAAACCACCAATGCAATGGATTTCAGTTTCACAGCCTTAATGTTTGTGATATATATAAATGACTTGGATATAAATGTAGATGGGTAACTTAGTAAGTATGCAAGTGATACCAAGGTTGATGGAGGCGTAGACCGTGAGGAAGGTTGTCAATGTATACAGTGGGATATAGAGTCATGGAGTCATAGAATGATACAGTGCGGAAACAGCCCCTTCGGCCCAACTTGCCAACACCGGCCAACATATTCCATCTTCACTGGTCCCAACTGCCTGTGTTTGGTCCATATCTCTCCAAACTTGAACTCTCCATGTACCTGTCTAACTGTTTCTTGAACGTTGGGATAGCCCCGGCCTCAACGATCTCCTTTGGCAGCTTGCTCCATTCACCCACCACCCTTTGTGTGAAAAAGTTACCCCTCAGATTCCTATTAAATCTTTTCCCCTTCACCTTGAACCTAAGGCTGGTCCTCGATTCCCCCATTCTGGGCAAGAGATTCTGTGCATCTACCCGATTTATTCCTCTCATGATTTTATACATCTTATTAAGATCACACCTCCTGCCCTGCAAGGAATAGAGACCCAGCCTACTCAACCTCTCCCTGTAGCTCAGACCCTCTAGTCCTGGCAACATGCTTCTAAATCTTCTAATCTTCTAACAACATACTTCTAAATCAACATACTTCTAACTGTTTAAGAAGGAACTGCAGATGCTGGAAAATCGAAGGTACACAAAAATGCTGGAGAAACTCAGCGGGTGCAGCAGCATCTATGGAGCGAAGGAAATAGGCAACGTTTCGGGTCGAAACCCTTCTTCAGACTTGGATACTTCTAACGGTGCTGGGTCCTGGAGCTCCCCCCCCAACACAGGGAACCTCAGTGGTTGTTCCACTGGGTCTTCCCCTTCCCCCTCAAATCTTGTGACCCAAGCTCTGCCCCACCCACACTATAGTCCTCATACCCCTCTCCTCCCTGACTACCCACCACCCCCCTACCAGACATCGCCTCGGCCTCCGTCCACTCACCTGCCTTCCTCCAGCCCCAACCCCCACCCTTGCCATGTGTTCACCATCCCCCTCTCGGATACCGAAAGGTCTGTCCTCAGCAGATGCTTCACCTTTGTTCCCCTCTGTCCCCACCTCAATGGGTTCCGCGTCCGCCACAATGTGGAGCTCTTCTTCCGTCGCCTCCGCATCAAAGCGTTTTTCCATGGGTAGGAGTCCTCGCCCCACAGTGATGACCCCTTCTCCCATCTCCAACGGACCCCCTCGTCTTGGACTCCCCCTCATGGCCATCTACCAGCTTTAGACCTTTTTATTTTAAACTGCCGGCAGGACATCAACCGCCTCAACTTCTCCACTCCCCTTTCTCACTCTAACCTCTCCCCCCATGAACGTACAGCCCACCACTCACTCTGCAACAACCCAGACTGGGTGATCAAACCTGCTGACAAGTGAGGTGCCGTGGTAGTCTGGCGCGTTGATCTCGACAAGGCTGAGGCCACGCGCCAACTCTCAGACACCTCCTCCTACTTATCCTTGGACCATGACCTCACAGACGAGCACCAGGCCACTATCTCTAACACTATCACTGACTTCATCACTTCCGGCTCCCTGCCCTCCCAAGCCTCCAACCTCATCGTTCCCCAGCCCCGCCTGATTTGACCTTCTCCCCTAACTTAACAAACCTGACTGTCCTGGCAGACCCATTGTTTCTGCCTGTTCATGCCCCACCGAACTTATTTCCACATACCTCGACTCCATGCTATCCCCCCTGGTTAAATCCCTCCCTACCTATGTTCAAGACACCTCACACGCTCTTCGTCTCCTCCATGACTTCCGCTTTCTAGGCCCCCATTCCCTCATCTTCACCATGGATGTCCAGTCACACTACACCTCCATCCACCACCAGGAGGATCTTAAAGCCCTCCGCTTCTTCCTCGACCGCAGAACCAACCAATCCCCGTCTACTGATATTTTCCTCCGCCTAGCGGAGCTGGTCCTTACCCTTAACAACTTTTTGTTTGACTCCTCCCATTTCATCCAAATCCAAGGCATAGCTATGGGCACGCGCATGGGCCCAGGCTATGCCTGGCTCTTTGTAGGGTACGTCGAACAATCCTTGTTCGAGATGTACCATGGCCCTATCCCCGAACTCTACCTCTGCTACATCGACGACTCCATTGGTGCCACCTCCTGCACCCATACAGAACTCACTGACTTCATCCATTTCACCACTAACTTCCATCCGGCACTCAAACACACCTGGACCATTTCCGACATCTCCCTACCATTTCTAGACCTCACTGTCTCCATCGCAGGTGACAGATTACTGACCGACATCTACTATAAACCCACTGACTCCCATGGCTATCTGGACTACATTTGTTCCCACCCTGCTTCCTGTAAGGACTCCATCACCTACTCCGAATTCCTCCGTCTACACCGCATCTGCACCCAGGATGAGGTGTTCCAAACCAGGGCATCGGAGATGTCCTCATTCTTTAGGGAACGGGGGTTCCCCTCTTTCCTATAGATGAGGCTCTCACCATGGTCTATTCTATACCCCGTAACTCTGCTCTCACTCCCCATCCCCCCCACTCGTAACAAGGGCGGAGTCCCCCTTGTCCTCACCTTCCACCCTACCAGCCATCACAAACAACAAATAATCCTCCACCATTTTCGCCACCTCGAACACGATCCCACCACTGGCCACATCTTCTCATCTCCTCCCCTTTTGGCTTTCCGCAGAGACCGCTCCCTCCGTAACTCTCTGGTCAATTTGTCCCTTCCCACCCAAACCAATCCCTCTCCTGGCACTTTCCCTTGCAACCGCAGGAAATGCTACACTTGTCACTTTACCTCCCCCCTTGACTCCATCCAAAGACCCAAGCAGTCTTTCCAGGTGCAGCAGAGGTTCACCTGCACCTCCTCCAACCTCATCTATTGCATCCGCTGCTCTAGGTGTCAGCTGCTCTACATCGGTGAGACCAAGCGTAGACTTGGCGATCGCTTCGCCCAACACCTCCGCTCGGTTCGCAATAACCAACCTGATCTCCCGGTGGCTCAGCACTTCAACTCCCCCTCCCATTCCGAATCCGACCTTTCTGTCCTGGGCCTCCTCCATGGCCAGAATAAGGCCCACTGTAAATTGGAGGAGCAGCACCTAATATTTTGCTTGGGTAGTTTACACACCAGCAGTATGAACATTGACTTCTCCAATTTTAGGGAGTCCCTGCTTTCTCCTTCCCTTCCCCTTCCCAGCTCTCCCACAGCCCAATGTCTCTGCCTCTTCCTTTCTTCTTCCCGTGCCCCCCATCCCCACATCCGTCTGAAGAAGGGTCTCGACGCGAAACGTCGCCTATTTCCGCTCCATAGATGCTGCCTCAACCGCTGAGTTTCTCCAGCATTTTTGTCTTCCTTTGATTTTCCAGCATCTGCTGTTCCTTCTTCAACAACTCTAAATCTTCTCTAAACCCTTTCAGGCTTGATTATATTTTTCCTATAACATGGTGCCCAGAACTGAACACAATACTCTAAATGCGGTCTCATCAACGTCTTATACAACTGCAACATGACCTCCCAACTTCTATACTCAATACTCTGATGAAGGCCAAGGTGCCAAAATCCTTTTTGACCACCTCATCTACCTGCGATTCGACCTTCAAGGAACCATGCACCTGCACTCCTAGATCCCTCTGCTCTACAACACTCCCCAGAGGCCTGCCATTCACTGCGTAGGTTCTGCCCTTGTTAGATGTCCCAAAATGCAACACCTCACATTTCTCTGTATTAAATTGCATCAACCAGTCCTCAGCCTACCTGGCCAATCGATCATCCTGCTGCAAATTTTCACAACCATCTTCACTATCTGCAAAAGCACCCACTTGTGTATCATCCGCAAACTTGCTAATCTTAATAGATCAACTACAGAAATGGTTGGAGAAATGGGAGATGGAGTTTAATCTAAGCAAATGTGAGGTGTTGTACTTTGGGAGGTTAACAGTGAGGAGTAGGTATATCGTTGAGAGCAAGACCCTTCACAGCGTTGATGTTATGAGGGATCTTGGGGCACACATCCAATGCTCCCTGAAAATGGCAACAAAAGTAGTTAGAGTTGTAAAGAATGTGCTTGATGTGCTCCCCTTCATTGGTTGGGACATCATATCATATCTTATATAATTAAAACTCTGATCTAGACCACTTCCTGTTTGCACTGCATATTGATTTTAGAAAAAACGCTACCACTTACGGCTGTGATTTTTGGCCATCTTACTCAGAGTCTCCCTCCGATGCGCAGGACAAGAGGATTTTTCCCATTGATGAAAAATAAAAGACAAAACACGCAAAAGTGTTTTTTGGTTTGAAAACGCAAACGTGTTTTTTGGTTTGAAAATGCAAAACTGTTTTTTGGTTTGAAAACGCAAAAGTGTTTTTTGGGTTGAAAACGCAAAAGTGTTTTTTGGGTTGAAAACGCAAAAGTGTTTTTTGGTTTGAAAATGCAAAAGCTGTTTTTGGTTTGACAATGCAAAAGCTGTTTTGGTTTGAAAATGCAAAAGCTGTTTTTGGTTTGAAAATGCAAAAGCTGTTTTTGGTTTGAAATGCAAAAGCTGTTTTTGGTTTGAAAATGCAAAAGCTGTTTTTGGTTTGAAAATGCAAAAACTGTTTTTGGTTTGAAAATGCAAAAGCTGTTTTTGGTTTGAAAATGAAAAAGCGGGTGTTGCCTTATTGCAAAAGCGGGTGTTGCCATATTGCAAAATCAAGTGTTGCCACATTGCAAAAGCGGGTGTTGCCTTATTGCAAAAGCAGGTGTTGCCTTATTGAAAAGCGGGTGTTGCCCTATTGAAAAGCGGGTGTTGCCTTATTGACAAGCGGTCTTGAATTTGGTGGCTTTGCACCCTGCCTGAAGTGGCATGAAGCTGCACTTGAGTTTGGTGGCCTTGCACCCTGCCTGAAGTGGCATGAAACTGCACTTGAGTTTGGTGGCCTTGCACCCTGCCTGAAGTGGCATGAAAATGCACTTGAGTTTGGTGGCCTTGCACCCTGCCTGAAGTGGCATGAAACTGCACTTGAGTTGGTGGCCTTGCATCCTGCCTGAAGTGGGATGAAACTGCACTTGAGTTTGGAGGCCTTGCCCCCTGCCTGAAGTGGAATTTCAAGGAATAGCCGTGAGTGAACTGCCAGCCCACCAGCCGTGATTGAGTGAGCTGCCAGCACATCAGGCTTGAGTGACTGAACCGCCAGCCCAAGTATCCATTCAGCCCATAATGTCCATACTAGCCCTCTGGAAACCAGTCCCTTCAGCCCACAACACCGTTCTAGCGCTCCAGAAAGCTCCCCCCCACCCCTCCACTGGCCACCTATATTGGAACTGGTGGAAAGGTGGACTATTGCGCTGGGGGACCAGCCCTCCCATGTGATGCTGGGACCCAATGGGTCCCACTTAGTCTAGTATAATATAAAACTCTGTGTGTGGGTGCGTGTGTGTGTCATTTCGTATGCGATTCACATCTCCTCGAAAACCCGACGCGGTAATGGTGACAATTTTACATATTCCGGTAGAGATTTACCTCATGATTTCAAAAATCCCTTCATCTGTAAGTTTGATTCATTATTTCCCAAGTCTATACTAAAATTGTTCACCAATCTGACATATTTTGAAAATCTAATTGCTGAAGCGAGCTGATGATGTCACAATGCCTTTGCTCGTGACCCAGCCACCCCCCCCCCCCGCGCTCTGGATTAAAGCAGCTGATGAGTTAACACCCCCACCCCCCAACTTTACAATCTGACATCTTACTAAAATCTAACGACCTGGATGACGTTACAATGGCTCCCCCCCCCACCCCCGGGGTCTGGGTTAAAGTAGCTGACAAGTTACGTTAAGCTCCCCCCCCCTGACACTGTCATTTTGTCGCCTCCCGACTCGCTGTGCTGTCGACTTGCACTCGCCCAGCCGTCCACAGCGTTGCGCCCAGCCCCGCCCACATCCCAGCAGCTCAACACGAAGTATGCTCGTGCTTCAGCTCGGGTTCTAGAACATGGCGGCGGCCGTTATCGTCACGCGGGCGTGGGACAGCGCAATCGGAAGGTGGCCCTAGCGGCCATTACTCCCTCTGGGAGAGGCCCTCTATGGAGACCTGCGATTCCTACGTTGATCGCAGGGACACAGGGAATCGTGACGCCTTTTCCTCGCTGGTGATCCCGATCCCACCTGGCGATCTCTGGCCGTCACGGGGGGACGACCTCCTCTCCGTCTCCCCCACCCGATCATCTGTCACGCAGGTGGGTGTGCTTCCTATCACGGAAGCCACGATTGGCTGGCCCTCCACCACCCGCTCGCATCAGCAGGGCCGCCCGCTCAAAAGACACCGCAAATCGGAAACCCCAGCTCCAAAAGGCAGCAAGCTCCCCTGCCTCTGTGTCCCTCTCTGTGTCCCTCTCTATGCCTCTGTGTCCCTCTCTGTGTTCCTCTCTGTCTCTCTCTGTGTCCCTCTCTGTCCCTCCCTGTGTCCCTCTCTGTGTCCCTCTCTGTGTCCGTCTCCGTGGCTCTGTGCCCTTCTCCGTGCCTCTGTGTCTCTCTCTGTGCCTCTGTGTCCCTCTCTGTGCTTCTGTGTCTCTCTCTGTGCCTCTGTGTCCCTCTCTGTGCCTCTGTGTTCGTCTCTGTGCCTCCCTGTCCCTCTCTGTGTTCCTCTCTGTGCCTCCATGTCCCTCTCTGTATCCCTCTCTGTGCCTCCGTGTCCCTCTCTGTGCCCCTCTTTGTGCCTCCGTCCCTCTCCGTGTCCTCTCTGTGCCTCCGTGTCCCTCTCTGTGCCTCTGTCTCCCTCTCTGTGCCTCCGTCTCCCTCTCTGTGCCTCTGTCTCCCTCTCTGTGTCCCTCTCTGTGCCCCTATGTCCCTCTCTGTGCCTCTGTGTCCCTCTCTGTGCCTCTGTGTCCCACTTTGTGCCTCTGTGTCCCTCTCTGTGCCTCTGTGTCCCTCTCTGTGCCTCTGTGTCCCTCTCTGTGCCTCCGTGTCCTTCTCTATGCCTCTGTGACCTTCTCTGTGCCTCTGTGTCCCTCTCTCTCTATCCCCCGCCCTCTCTAGCCACACCTGCGAGTTGGGGGCTATGCGTGAGTGGATAGGGCGGGGCATGGGGTAAAAGGAGTGAATGAATAATATAAATAGAATATCAATGGGGGTGGTTAGTGTGTCTGTGTGGGGGGTGGTTAGTGTGTGTGTGTGAGAGGTTGGTTAGTGTGTGTGATGCCGCAGGCCGCCCCCTCCCCTCGCAACCACGCGTTGAGGGGACGGGACCCAACGGGTCCCACTTGCGCGCCTCAGCTCCCGCAGCGCCCAGCCCACCAGCACTCGCCCTGCCGTCCACAGTGCAGCGCCAAGCCCCATCCACAGCCCAGCAACTCAACACGAAGTACGCTCGCACCTCAGCTCCCGCAACACCAAGCTCCGCCAACAGCCCAACCGCTGAACACGAAGTACATTCGCGCCTGGGCTCGGGTTTCCCGACAGAACCCGAAATAACCAGAGGAGCACCCGACCGATGAGATCGAAAAGAGCTCTACGACCTGGGTAGGTGCCTCTACCCCCTCCACCTCCCTCTCTACCCCCTCCCCGGGGCAGAGAAAGAGAGAGAGAGGAGGGGGAAAGGGGGGAAGAGGGGGGGCGAGAGAGGGGGGGAGAGAGGGGGTGTGTAGAGGCGGGGGATGGAGAGGGGGGACAGGGGGAGGAGAGAGGGAGGAGAGGGGGGAGGAGAGGGGTGAGGAGAGGGGGGAGGAGAGGGGGGAGGAGAGGGGGGAGGAGAGGGGGGAGGAGAGGGGGGAGGAGAGGGAGGAGAAGGGGGAAGGGGGCCCTTCCTCTCTGCCACCCCTCTCTGCCCCATCCCTCTCTGGCCCCCCCTTCCTCTCTGTCCCTTCCTCTCTGCCCCCCCTTCCTCTCTGCCCCTCCCTCTCTCCCCCCTCCTTCTCTGCCCCGCTCCCTCTCTGCACCCCCTCCCTCTCTATGGAGTGGTGAATATTGGGACCTATGGGTGAGTCGTGGAGTATTGCGTTCGGGGACCAGCCCTCCCCTGTGACGCCGCGCCCCCCCCCCACCCCTCAATCTCTAACCCCTCCCTCTCCCTCTCTACCACCCTCCCCTCCCTCTCCATCCCCACCTCTCTAGCTGTGCCTGCGCAGTTGGGGTTTATGCGTGAGTGGATAGGGCAGGGATGGGGTAAAAGAGGCGAATGAATAATTTTAATATAATATCAAGGGGAGGGGGATTAGTGGGTGTGGGGTGTGGTTAGTGCGTGTGTGTGTGTGTGACGCCGAAGGCCACCCCCCCTCCCCTCCCCCGCAACGGGTCCCCCTTGGTCTAGTATTATATAAAACTGTGTGTGTGGGTGTGTGTCATTTCGTATGCGATTCATATCTCCTCGAAAACCCGATGCGATAACGGTGAAATTTCTACATATTCCGGTAGGGATTTACCTCATGATTTCCAAAATGCCCTCATCTGAAAATTTGGTTAATTATTTCTTTAGTTATTTCTGCAAATTCTTCACCAAGCTGATGTTAAAGCTAACTTAAGCTGTAGCTAACGGACTGATGACGTCACAATGCAATTTGAATCTAAAGCTAATTGAAGCTGAAGCTAACCGGCTGATGACATCACAATGCCTCTACTCCTCGAGGCCAGCTGCGCAGATTTTTCAAGGCGCAGCCTGCTGCCCACTCTTTTCCATGAGCTGAGAGTTATGCGCCCACCCCCCCCCCCCAGAACTCACAGTCCGACGGCCAACCCGAGAGATTCCGACGAGCACGGCCGGCCGTAGCGCCCCGCTCCACCCCGCCCACAGCCCAGCAGCTCCCCCCCCCTCCAGGGCTCTGGATTGACAACCCGAGAGACAGAGAAATGACGAGGAGCACCCGAGTGCTGCCGGCCGTAGCGTCCCACCCTGCCCACAGCCCTCACCCCCCAGGGCCGAGTTACATGCCCCCCCTCCTCCACCCCCTCCCCCTCTCCCCTCCACCCCACTCCCTTCCCCCCCTCTCCACCCACTCCTCCTCTCTACCCCTTTCCTCTCTCCCCCATCCTCTCTCCCCCCTCCTCTCCCCCCCCTCCTCTCTCTCCCCCCCCATCCTCTCTCTCCTCTACTCTCTCTTCCCCCATCCCTCCCCCCTCTTGAATTGTTTCCTCTTTCCTGGAATACTGGAGTTTGAGGGGAGACCTGATAGAAGCATATGAAATCTTGAGAGTCATAGATAGGGAAGATAATCAGAACCTTTCTCCCAGGATGGAAATGTCAACGACAAGAAGGCACAGCTTTAAGGTGAGAAGGGTAAAATTTAAAATAAGATTTGCGGGGCAAGTTTTTTACATAGGGAGTGGTGAGTGTCTGAAATGCACTGCCAGGGTGTTGGTGGGGGCAGATATGACAGTGCCGTTTAAGAGACTTTTTGAGAATGTAGCAGGCATGATGAGCAACTTTGCAGATGACACTGAAATGGGTGGTATCATAGACTGTGAAGATAGTTATCAAGAATTACAGCGAGATCTTGTTCAGCTGGGCAAGAGGCCAAGGAATGGCTCACGATGCAGATGCAGATGTGTGAAGTATTGCATTTTAGAAACATAGAAACATAGAAAATAAGTGCAGTAGTAGGCCATTCGGCCCTTCGAGCCTGCACCGCCATTCAATATGATCATGGCTGATCATCCAACTCAGTATCCTGTACCTGCTTTCTCTCCATACCCCCTAATCCCTTTAGCCACAAGGGCCACATCTAACTCCCTCTTAAATATAGCCAATGAACTGGCCTCAACTACCTTCTGTGGCAGAGAATTCCAGAGATTCACCACTCTCTGTGTGAAAAATGTTTTCCTCATCTCGGTCCTAAAAGATTTCCCCCTTATCCTTAAACTGTGACCCCTTGTTCTGGACTTCCCCAACATCGGGAACAATCTTCCTGCATCTAGCCTGTCCAATCACTTAAGAATTTTGTACGTTTCTATAAGATCCCCCCCTCAATCTTCTAAATTCTAGCGAGTTCAAGCCGAGTCTATCCAGTCTTTCTTCATATGAAAGTCCTGACATCCCAGGAATCAGTCTGGTGAACCTTCTCTGTACTCCCTCTAATGCAAGAATGTCTTTCCTCAGATTAGGAGACCAAAACTGTACGCAATACTCCAGGTGTGGTCTCATCAAGACCCTGTACAACTGCAGTAGAACCTCCCTGCTCCTATACTCAAATCCTTTTGCTATGAATGCTAACATACCATTCGCCTTCTTCACTGCCTGCTGCACCTGCATGCCTACGTTTAATGACTTGTGTACCATGACACCCAGGTCTCGTTGCATCTCCCCTTTTCCTAATCGGCCACCGATTTTGGGAAGTCAAACCAGGGAAAGACCTTCACAGTTACCCTTAAGGCCTTTCAGTGTGTTGAACGGCAGAGGGGTCTAGGAGTGCAGGTACATAGTTCCCTGTGGCATCACAGGTGGATAGGGTGGTGATGAAAGCTTTTGGCATGCTGGCCTTCGTCAGCCAGGGAATTTAGTGTAGAAGTTGGGAAGTTATATTGCAGTTGAACAAGATGTTGGTGAACATTATGTTCAGTTTTGGTCACGCTGATGTTGGAAGGATGTCATTAAGCTGGAAAGAGTGCAGAGAAGATTTACGAGGATGTTGCCAGAGCTAGAGAGCCCGAGCTATCAGGAGAGGTTAGGCACACTATTGCTTTATTCTTTGGAGCGCAGGATGCTGAGGGTTGTTCTTGTTGAGATGTACAAAATCATGAGGGGGGTAGATGTGATGAATGCGCGGAGTCTTTTTCCTAGGAAAGGGCATTCAAGAACTAGAGGGCATAGGTTTAAGATCAAATTTAATAGGATCCCAAGGAACAATAAATAGGGTGTGGGTATCCGGAATGTGCTGCCACGTGAAGGGTTGAGGCAGCTATAATAACAAAAAGTAAACTAAATTTGGACAGGGACAGGAAAGATTTAGAGGTTTAGAACAATACGGGCCAAATAGGACTAGCGTAGATGGGGTATCTTGGTCGGTATGAACAAATTGGGCTAAGGACCTGTTTCCATGCAGTATTAATCTATGACTCAATGATTCTAACATATGAAATATTGTCAGCAGAATAGTCTCAATGTTCTAAGAATCCAGATTAGAAAAATGACAAATAAGGACTGGTGAGAGGATTGGCTGGAAATAAAATATGCTTAAATAGTTTATCTCAATGAGAACTTATAAAAAGGTAAAAACTTGATGGTCAAAAATATAAATTTTATAGCCAATTTTTGGAACCCGCGGAAAACAAGCACCTAGCATGCTCAGCCGCTGGGTTCTTCTTGTTCGCAGGATGCATGAGGTATTCAGAGGGCCCAGCCTCCCGTTACCACTGCTGGCCCCGAAGTGTCACTGCAATATTTCCTCTCTCTCAGGGATTCCAGTTTGGAAGATTGATCCGATCCAACACTGAACTGGCTGATCAGTAGAACCAACAGCTGGATCCCTGAAATTGTTCCAGCGCTCGGTACTCGTAGGCAATCGATGCTTCCCATGGTGTGTAATCCCTACTCCCTCATTTTCACCTCAGAATTGCAGTCAGGTTCCGATGTCATCATTGTACACACATTTGCAAGCAAATCAATTTTCCTGGAACACCCCCCACTCCATCACCAAAGCTCTGGTGTTAGTGCAGTAGAACCCTATTTTTGAGTTAAATGTGTTTTGTTTGTTTTTTGCAATAGTTGTGTGGGTGCAGTTCATGCCATAATTTAATGAAGGTCTGTCTGACCAATGTATTAAACCATAATTTAATTCAGGTTAGAGCTTGAATGATCTGGGTAAAAATGGAGGTGCGTGGGGTTAGTCCCAAGAGGACAGCATTCCTCCTGTTCCCACCTGGAGAAGTAACTTGTCCTCTCAAAGTTATTTCTCCCAGAATTTCAGTGAGTTAATAAGTGGAGCCACAGCAAAGAATAGTATTCTGAAGATGTTATTTTGCATTAGCCATAAGCAATATCACAAGGATACAGTTTCTCTGGAGATTACAATCAAATGTTCATCATCAGCACTGGCAATTTTTCCATGAAAAGGGTTTAGCAAGGGTTATTACAGCTATTTTAAGAATCAAAATAGATAAATAAAATTATACATAGGCTTTCAGCATTTTTGCTAGTTCCCACATTGTGCATAACTTAAATTTGCACAAATATATATCATTGCTTTTAATTGTCAAAAATCAAAAAGGCCAGGCAAAATGAATTAATAGAAAATAACTTTGCAGTAAAAAATACAGTAGCAGAAACATGAATCCCTTCTAATTCCATTATGTGACAGTTTCTTGTTTTGTCAGCATATTTCGGGCGTTTTTCTCCTTTTCTGCCCATGAGGGTCTCAACCCAGATCAGGTACAATCAGGTAAACAAGATTTTATGACAGTTTGTGCTGAGTCCTGTTCAACACATTTCCCAGACTCTCTGGCAGCATTTGAAGTAGTCATACAGTTAACACCATGTCCACGGGAACATCAGCAGAGAAAATGGAATCAATAATGTCCATAGAATTGTCTACAAGTGGGAACAAATAAAATTAATGTCAATGTATCATAGAGATAATGGTCGTATAGGAAAGGAATGATTGTTAACAGTATGACCTGTTAAAAAATGAACGTAGAAGGTGTATGTGGCCAGAAGGTTCAAAAGCACAAACTAACAGTGTCATCAATAATAAGTCGTTTTTACATATGGAAAAAAACCCCAATTATTTTGAGTTTCTTTAACATTCAAGTAACCTTGAAGTTTTGGAAACATATTTAATATATCAATTTCCTTCTGATTCATTTCACTGATAAACAAGTTACTTTATAAAAAATGACAAACACATCTTCCTCTTAGATTTGTTCTGCTGGCTTACTAAAATTCACAACTCCAATTTTTTCCTTGATCCAGGAGAGATATTTGTCTGTTAACCGTATATATATGCCAGGTTTTTTTGAATTTCCACATTCCTTTCTGGCTGTAGAAACACCGACAACCTCCTTCTTCCAGCTCAATGCTTTTTTCTTGCACATTAATGGATCTCCCGCATCAACCTATGGAAAATGAGTTTCAGAAATTATGCTTGAGTGAGCGGGCATGGGGAGAGTGAGGGGGCGTGGGGAGAGTGAGCAGGCACGTGGGGAGAGTGAGGGGGTGTGGGGAGAGTGAGGGGGCGTGGGGAGAGTGAGGGGGCACGTGGGGAGAGTGAGGGGGCGTGGGGAGAGTGAGGGCGCATGGGGAGAGTGAGGGGGCGTGGGGAGAGTGAGGGGGCATGGGGAGAGTGAGCGGGCATGGGGAGAGTGAGCGGGCATGGGGAGAGTGAGCGGGCATGGGGAGAGTGAGCGGGCATGGGGAGAGTGAGCGGGGCGTGGGGAGAGTGAGCAGGCGTGTGGGGAGAGTGAGGGGGCGTGTGGGGAGTGTGAGCGGGTGTGTGGGGAGAGTGAGGGGGCGTGTGGGGAGTGTGAGCGGGTGTGTGGGGAGAGTGAGCGGGTGTGGGGAGAGTGAGCGGGTGTGGGGAGAGTGAGGGGTCGTGTGGGGAGTGTGTGCGGGTGTGGAGAGAGTCAGCGGGTGTGTGGAGAGTGAGGGGGCGTGGGGAGAGTGAACGGGCGTGTGGGGAGTGTGAGCGGGTGTGGGGAGAGTGAGCGGGTGTGGGGAGAGTGAGCGGGTGTGGGGAGTGCTTCTGCCAGCTCTGCCCCCGATTCTTGCGGCTCGCAGTGGGGAAGAAGGGCTGGGGAGAGAACCCGGCACAAAATGCCCACAGCCCTGCAGCAGTCGACAAATCCATCCCTATGTATCCTACCATTTATTTGAATTAAATAATATTTATCCATGTCAGACATTTGTATAAGGGTAGCATATATTTTCGCAGCATATATTTTCCTATTATTTTGGCCTTTTAATTTAATGTGTGTAACTTACCAAGCAGGAATCTTTCCTCCCCTTTTTATCAGTGGCACATATCATATTGTCTGTTATAACTGGACTCCTGTTATAATACTTGTTACTATTACAGGTTTTCCGATCCAACACTGTTGCTTCTGCTTCTTTCAAAACTTCAGAACGTGATTTATCCTTTGAATTGGTTTGTCCCCATCCGATGAGACTGCACTTTAGTCCAGATTTGGGGTCCTTTGCTGAAGTTGGCAGTTGGAGGATTTCCTTACTTTTAATATTTGCAGCTTGTCCTAACTGCAATAAATAAGAAAAATATATCAGTGTTTCCATTTTCATGTCATGCTATGCTTGCAAGATTATAACACATATGCACGTAGAAAAATATACAAATGTTAAAGTATATTTATTGTTGCGATTACTTTATTAATGTACAAGGTAGAAAGACCACCCAAATTAACGATGCCTTTAAATTCAGGACCAAGGTGAGCCCAGGCCATAAGTAAGTAGAGTATCAATTGCTAATCTCATCATAATTATATGAGGTGAACATAAATATGTTGGTGAATTAATGCATTTATCCATAATCTAAATTTCTCATCCGTCTGCCAGTGAGAATACCACAGAAAGTTTGTAGTGTACAGGTTATTGAACAATAATCACCTCCAAAAGCATAAGGTCATTGTCCAGTGCATTCTTAAATTCAGGATGTGGGAAAAAGTTTTTAATAGAAATTTTCTGTTCTGTCTTATCCTTCTTCTGTTTTGACTGAGGTCCAAGAATGACAATGGATCTCTTTTTCTTGACCAGCCTGTAATTTTTGTAAAGTGAAATATTATTTGAGATAGCAATATTGGAAAAAAAAAAGCAACACAATACATATAATGCTTTTACAAAGAGTTGACAGCATTTTTCTAGGATGGATGGACCAGCTGAGATGCGGCATCTTGGTCGGCATGGACGAGTTGGGACGAAGTGCCTGCTTCCTTGCCGTATGACTCTATGATTCAGTCCAATTACTTTAATAGTCACACAGCAGAGCGGAGATTTAATCTCAGAGCTAGTGGCCAGGAACTGTAAGCTGCAACACAAGCAAACTAAAAATAACGTGACAAGTGCAACATAAAAAATAAAGTGACTACAAAATATATTAATAAAATTATTGCTTCAAATATTCAATCAACTTGTTCTATCATGGAATTACATTTTTGTTCATCTGTATTTAAGACCATTCAATTACTTTGGTTCACTGCCAATATAAATGCTTAACAAAAATCTCAGTTCTGAAATTTTTGACTGACCAATATTTATCAGCTTTTAGGATGGTGTATGAGATTACCCTTATCCTTTATGTGATAATAACGCCCGCTGAATGATGTTGCTCATGTTAGGCTCACTCTATAATAGTCTAACTTGAGAAGAAACATGATTTAATCATGCCTCATTATTTAATAACTTCAGCCCAGGTTCATTCAGATGCATTGGCAAATGCACACATTCCCAGGTCAGCATAATCTTCCTGAGTTGTGCAGCAGAGTACTAAATGTTCTGAAGAAGGGTGTCGATCTGAAACACCACCTATCCATGTTCTCCAGAGATGCTGCCTGACCTGTTGAGTTACTCCAATACTTTATGTTGCCTCAAGTGATGTCTGTTGTTTTTAATCATTCAAGGGACATGACAGTGCTGATGAGGCCTGAACTTAGCCCTCTTATTTTAAAGGCTAACTTCTCAGTAGCCAAATTTATTTTGATTTTTTATTTATTCACTATCTGTGGATATTGCTGAAAAAAACAGAATTTAATGCCCATCCCTTACAGATGAGAAGAAGGATGTAGTATGAGAATAATATCAGCCTCAATTAAAGGTAATAAATAAGCCACTTTCTCAAACCGCTGCAGTTTGTGGTTAAGATCCTCTTACAGTGCTGTTCCAGAGACAGTTCCAGGTTTTTAAGCCAGAGGTGATGAAGGAATTACAATGCATTTCTAAGTAGGAATGCTATGTAGTTGGAGGACAATTTGAGCAAGATGGTGATCTTATTTTCACCAATCTTGGCCTGAGCAACACAATGTGGGAATGCAATTGGTGTTACTGCCTCGACTCGGGTTTAATCATCATCTCTCGTGCTATCTGAGCGAAGTTTCCATGTTATAACTGTGACTGTAGGTTTCCCCCACGTGATTTGGTTTTCTCTCGCATCGAAAAAGAATCAAGAGGGTTTGATGGACATTGGTGAGAATTGCAGAGGTGCAGGGAAATGAGGACATGGGAAATGGGAGCCAGCATGGAGCAATCAGCCAAATGGGAAAAATAAATTAAATCTAGTTAATGTATTTGAAAAGAGCAGTAACCATGATGCACCAGAACTGATGGTAAATTTGGAGGTTTTACAAACAGCTCCAGTTCAAGCCTATATGGAGCTCAATGAATCTTCATTGCCATAGTCATCTTTGAGCAAATTGTTTTGTCTTCATTTAAGGTCATGAGGTCATAAGTGATAGGAGCAGAATCAAGTCTACTCCGCCATTCAATCATGGCTGATCTATCTCTCCCTCCTAACCCCATTCTCCTGCCTTCTCCCCATAACCTCTGACACCCGTACTAATCAAAAATCTATCTATCTCTGCCTTAAAAATACCTACTGATGGCCTCTGCAGCCTTCTTAGGGCAGCAATTGAGACTACAGTTCATTGTGGATTTCAGTAAGGCCATCCTTACTGAAAAACAAGTTGCCTCACATTTGTACTCACTGAGGTACAAGTGGACAAATTATTACCTGATTAGGGCAGCGTGGTGTTTTCTACTAACAGCCTTTCTTCCCTTTCTGCACTAGCAAACTATCCTGCTCCCAGCAATTCTAGTGTGTTCCTGTGGCTGAGCATCTGCCTTGTGCAGAAGCTGTGAAATTAGTAAAATGGCCTTCAGCATTCACCATCCTGCTGCCTGTGGACTTCTGCAACTTGAAACCACTCCAGCAAGCATCTAAATTTGTGAAATCGGACAGAAGCTTTCTCTTTTGTGGCCGAGCGTGTGTTAAGCTGTACCAACTGCACCCAGTTAAGTGGGAGCTTTGACTGAGCAGAAAGCGGTAAAATCACAGTGGTGACATCAATTCAGGGTTGCACGTTGACTTACTTCAGGATCTGCCTGTTGTGCATATTGCTGATGGTCATTGTACTGTTAAAAATGCTCTCGTCAATCTGACCCTCTGCCACATGCACTGTCCACCGTATTTTGAAATTCATACACATTTGAAGGGCTAAAAATTGAGTTCATATTCCCATTTCCTTATTATGTATACATAACACTCAAAATGTTCAGCTTGTAGCCAGGTCTCAGTGCAGGACATTACTTTTATACTTTAAACTTAATTTTGTCTCTTAATCTATTTCAATTATTTCTTATGCTTGGCATATTTGCTTTTAGAACTCACAGTTGAACAATAATCCTATTGTTCAAATACCTTTCCACATACATTTAGCTGATCATACTCATGTTGATCATCATGCCTGTTGCATTTTATCAATATTTTGTGATAAATTTATACATTTTTCTCTGAACCTGAGAAAAATCAGCATTATCTTTAAAACTATTTTACATTTGGATCGCTTTCTTATCATTTGTTCATCGCCTTAAACTTTTTTTTTGCCAGAGCAGTTTCTCCGTTGATGTCTTTATCAACATAATAATCAACATAATTGATGATTGTAGCAAGCAATTGTCACAGCATAACCTCGCACTACATATCGGTTAACACTTATCTATCAAATACCCATGTAATCACGCATTACCACCTTGTATTATTTTGTATTATAAAAACATGGTATACTGAAACAAATTGATAGCATGCCTCATTGAAGTGTAATAATGAAGGGTAAACTAGAAATGAATAAAATATCTTACTGTAGACAACTTGCTGCAGTCAGAACCCATTTTACATGGATCAAACTTCCTCCACATACATGCTTGTTATCAGCTTGGATGGACACCATGAAAGGTTTTGAATAAGGTTTAGCCTCATGACCCCCAATGATTTCCATACAGTCATCTACAGAGGAAAAAATATATAACTATCATTAAGAGCACTTAGTTCAACAAAGTTAGAAACCCACCTCCTTAAATACTTACAGCCTTGGCCAGCCAAGACAGTGGCCACTAAAGCAACAAGTGCTGCCTGAAGCATGCTGATCATTTTGTCCATCTGCTGGTGTGAGAACAATGAGCTGCTCTTGTGGCATTTAGAGGAGGATGTGGTATTATGTACTTTTAGACTCATGTGACACCTTGTGTTCTTGTTTTGAAACACTTGTTACATTTTTCTGTGATCAAAAATGTTTAAGTCAGAAAAATGTGTCTCTGAAAAAAAACATTGCACACAATCTTATTGGAAACTGGTAATAATTCAAAATTAGTAATGACTTCCAAAGCTCTTGCTATCTAAGGTCCACGCTATAAAAGTGACAGCATAAATATTATGTATGACAAACTAGGTCGTGCCACAAATATATTTAGAATTTAATTCATCTGCTTCATTCTTAATTTAAAATATTAATTAAAGTTGGCTGAGATAAAAAATAATACTAATTAATGTTTTGCTGACCAGAAAATATATGCAATCTTGTATTATTTTACTGAGAAATATTCCAGCATCCATCAATGCCTTCATTCCTTAATGTATCCCACCTAGTATTTACTGCTGATTTTGGTATTGGAGGAGGAGGAGCCATCTTGGGGAACGGCTGCTAATCAGCAGCCATCCATTTAATTCACTTTTTTTTGTAGTTTTAGTGAGTCCTGTGTCTTGTCTGTGGGAGAAATTGACTTTTTAATGTAGGGCGAAGGGGTAACCATATTTCTAGGTCCCTACCAGGTCGGTGAGGCAGCTTTTCCTCCGGGCTGCCCCGTCGACCCGTCCTCGTGGCCTACCAGCGGGCCTGGAGCGCCGTTTCCTGGTGGGGACCGCCCAGCAGCTCGGCTTCGGTGGCGGCACAGCGCCGGAGCGCTATCGCGGAGTGGAGCAGGCGATGCCTTGCCTGGGTCGCCGCGCTGGATCAACGCGCTGGAGCTCCGGTGAGCTGTGACCGCCGAGTTCAACACCTCCGGGCTGCGGGTCTGCGGAGAGGAGTGGGTGGTGCCGACTTCAACATCGGGAGCCTGGGAGCTCCAAACCGGCGCGGCCTTGTCGGCTTCGGAAGCCGCGGCCTCCGGTAAGGAATGCGGCCGTTCCAGGTGGCCCAGCCGCTGAGAGGACTCTCCCGACGCCGGGGCAACAGCACCCGTAGAGGCAATAGTGGAGGCCTCAATAGGCCTGACTTTGGGAGAACTGGGGATGGGGACTGGACATTGTGCCTTCCCCCACAGTGGTAACCATTGTGGGGGGATGATTTTTGTATGTAATGTCTATTTTAGTCTGTGTCTAAGATGGCGGTCGGAAGGGAGAGTGGACGCTAGCGCGGTTTAGCTGCCGCTGCTCTCTCTTCACATTGTGTTTCTGATTTTTTTTGTATCTTTGGATCGAATTCTGTTTTTAATTTGTGTATTGGTGATGTCTTTATAATTTATTTTACTCCGATTATATGTTTCTTACTTGTTAAACTCTGTAAGGTGTCCTTGAGACTTTGGTATAAAGCGCCCATAAATAAAATGTATTATTATTATTATTATTATTATTGTAGTAGTACATGTAAACTAATAAAAGTGTTAAAAATAGCTATAAAAAGGAAAGAAAAAAAATATTTTTAAAATTGTAGCTTTTATCACAACCAGTTTTGTGAATAGGTCTGTGCTTGAAAAATTAACCATCTATTCTCTGTAATGAGCATTTTGTTTTACCGTTTCTCTTATTATTCTGGCAGAAATGGATAATGTAGGAATTTTCCAAGCCAATAATTCTAAATTATTACTGCCTGGGGAATGTAACCGTCCTTGTAGTAATGCAATAAATATTAAAACATTGATGAGTGGCCAATGTGGGTTTGGCAGACTCCCCTTGGTGGGGCAGGAGATGCTTGATGGGTAAATTGATGAAGCCCGCCTTCCACTTTCTCTGGGCTGCCACGCATTCCAGTGGAAGAGAGTTAAGGTCCACAGTGCCATCCTGGATGCTTCTTCTCAATTTTGAGTGGTCGCGGACCAGAGACTCCCAGTGAAGATGAAGGTGTGGAATCACAAGTAAGCAGCACAAATAAGCACCATCGTAAGGACGATGGACATCATTACATACACAGTACAGGGCAACTTAAGAAGATTGTTTAAAATCTTAGGTTTATAAGCAACAGTAAATAACATGAAAACAAACATGATTAGAACGTTGGTTGGACTTTAACTGAAATAGTGCGACTATATTTCAGGAGTTTTTCAAAGACTTCGAAATGTTTAGCTTCTTGAGGAGATTCATGAGGTTACTACCAGTAAAGAGGTATTTCATTTTATGAGTGACTGTCAAAGTTAGGATGAGTTTCTTAAGAAAAGAAAACATTAAACGGTGAATTAAAGGGTTTTCAAGGTGATGACAATAAAAAAAACATTAGTGTCACAGGTTGTCAATAATCAAGAATCATAAAGTCATCGACAAATTACCTCAAAGGGAGATAAAGATACTTTCCTTCACTGGATCTGGAATATGCTAGCTAAAAAGTTTACAGAGCTTGTTCTGCATGCCACACAGTCAAATCATACACTACATGAGAGCAAAGATGATTCCATAACTGTTTACAAGCAGGAGATGGACAGGTGCTTGGGAAAGAACAGAATTCAGAATTATAGTCAAAAAGGAGGGAAACAAGATTAAACATGACTGCTCTTCAAAGACCCAGGGTAGGGTGGGAGTTTGCAACCTTCACGTGGGCCACCCTGTTTCGACTAATGCAATCAAACCGACATGCACAAACAAATAGATCAAATAGAACAAGTTGACCTACAACTTGAGGCTGTGCAAGCCATACGCAAGAAGAAGAAAGACCCAAGTTAAGCTCAATGGACATGAAGCATTTAGTGTTATAGACTGGCGATTAAGTATTGTTTGATTTTACTTCGGAGTCACGTGAGTGATTCCGTGAAGAACCCACCAGTCCGCATGCGTGTCATTAGTCTGACACATGGCGCAGCGACCGGCTGGGAGGAGCAGAGCTCCTTCAGCGGTGAGTTTTAAAAACCCTCAGGTAAGTCTAAAACTTAGTCGGAGGTCGTTTTCTGCGCTTGGTAATTCTTGTTTCAGGAGCGAGTTCAAGTATGGAGAAAGCGTCGAGGGTGAAGTCAAGGCGAGCTGCCGGTAAAGTAGCTCTGGAAGCCCGCGGGAGTGCGGGTAGCGGGCGGCCGCCTAGCTCACATACCGAGTCACTAGCGGTACGACCAGCGACTGCAGACTTGGTGTCTGAGAGCACCGTGGCTGCACCTTCGGGGCGCAAAGCCACTAAAAAGTCTGCACGGCCAGTGGACTCGGACGAGTCTGGCCGGGAGGATTCCCCTCCGGTAAGGGATAACATATTTGGACGGTTGTCCCGGATGGAGCTCCTAATGGAGAGGATGCTCCACCAAGATACACTCCAACAGGAGGAGTTGTGTCAGTGCCAGCCTCTTCCAGAGCCTGCGCCAGTGGCACCTGTGTCAGGGCTGCTTAATGTCTCCCTCTTGGAGGAGGAGAGCATGAGGGGTCAGTATTCTGACGCCGAGTCTGTGGGTTTAGCTGTGGAGGCTACCCCAAGGGATGAAGGGCACGAGTCAGAGGTACCATTCCTGGCAGCAAGGTTTGCCGTCCCAACAGACTCAGGAGAACCGCTGGGTGACGAGTTGGCCGCAAGTATTAATTACTTGGCGTCACACCAGCTTCAAGAACTTACGATGGATGAAACGGCCAAAAAGTACGACACCCCGGCTAATTGTGTTCTGCTAAAAGTGCCGGTGGTGAACCACGCCATCTGGGGTCATATGGGCGTAGGAATAAGAGCTCAGGAAATGAGGCTTCAGAGGGTGCTGAAGCTGCTCGCCTCGGGCATTACAGCGTTCGCCAGGTCGGTGGATGAAGGGCACATGTCTGAAGTACAGCATTTCGAGATAAACTGTCTGAGAAAAAGCGCCATCCGCCCTACCATCAACCCGAAGTTTGCCGCTCTGTGTAAACCCAGCAATGTCCAGCCACCTAATCTGCTGTTTGGTGAAGACCTCGCAAAAAGGGTCAAGGAGCTGGACGACGAGGCAAGAACGGTGGGACTGATCAAAGCACCGATGACCAGCAGATCGATTCGGCGGCAGTATCCCTACAAATGGTTTGCTGAAACCGGGTCCCGTCAAGGACCAAGCCGGCCATTCACCAATATGCGCAGCTGGCACGCTCCAACAGGAGCACGGGCGAACATGTCTTTTCCCACCAGAAATAGGGGACAGAAAATTCCACCGGTAACCATGGAGGTAGGTGGGTCTGGTTCTTGTCAGAACATATTAAGTATGAATCACCTACAAGTTGGGAGGAGATTACACTTGTTTCTGAAAGAATAGTATGGAATAACATCAGATTTGTTTATACTGCGCAGTATACAAGGGTTTCGAATTGAATTCCTTCCCAATTTGCATCCACCCACACAGCATACACCAAGTCGGGTACTCATTTTCTCACAAAAAGAGAATTTGGAGGTTCAAGCTGAAATTGAAAAATTATATAAAAAAGGGGTAATTGAGAAGGCGGTTTATCAACCTCACCAATTCGTGTCTAATATTTCTCTTAGGTCAAAGAAGGCTGGGGGTTGTCGAATCATCCTTGACTTGACGAGCCTTAATCCTTTTGTGCAGTATAAACATTTCAAAATGGAAACATTTGTTACTGTCAAACAACTGATTTCCAGAGGATGTTATATGGCATGTATAGATCTTAAGGATGCATATTACTCAGTGCCTGTTCATAGGGATTATCGGAGATATTTGAAATTTAGCTGGATGAGGCAATTATGGCAACCTTGGCCCCTAGATTATTCACAAAAACTGTTAAAACCAGTACTGGCGATACTCCGGGTTCAGGGTCATATTGCAATGGCTTATTTGGATGATATCTTAATCATAGGGAAGATTCGGAAAGCAGCTGAATTATCTGTTTCAGTTGTTAAACTCATGTTTGAGAGATTGGGGTTTCTCATTCATCCAGTTAAATCCAAATTGATACCAGTTAGAGTTATTGATTATTTGGGATTCACTATTAATTCAACTCACATGTCAGTGACTCTGCCTAGGGGCAAGAGATTAGAGTTAATTGAAAGCTGTAACAAGCTCATGGTGGAGCAACAACCTTCAATTAGACATGCGGCCAGCTTGATTGGCAAATTAGGGGCTGCCTTTCCAGCTGCACAATATGGACCTTTGCACTACCAAAATTTACAGCAAGCAAAGGTACAGGCACTCAGGATACATGCAGGTCATTTCGACAGGCACATGCAATTACCAGCTGAAGCCATTGCTGAAGTGCATTGGTGGATTATGAACATCTCAACTTGCTCCAACAAAATTCTGGTTGACGAACCTTCAGTTGTCTTACAGACTGATGCTAGTGCCCTAGGTTAGGGTGCTACTGATACCATCTCTAGCTGTGGAGGCAGATGGAATAAGCATGAGGCATTTATTCTTCAATCACATATGATTAACTATTTAGTTATTGGGAGTATTTTATGGGCTTAGGGCTTATTGTACTACTAAGCGTCACTTGCATTTTCAGCTTCAGATTGACAACACTACGGCAGTGGCGTATGTTAATCACATGGGTGGAATCAAGTCGCAATCTTGTGATAGTTTGGCTAATCTTATTTGGCGCTGGTGCATTACAAGAAACATTTGGGTTTCAGCCAGCTACCTGCCAGGTAGATTCAATATGGTGGCAGACACCAGGTCACGCAAATTCAATGACAACACAGAATGGATGTTGAATCATGATGTATTTAATGATATTGTTGTTCATTATGGGATGCCAGATATCGATTTGTTTGCATCCAGACTTAACCACCAGTTACCTAAGTATGTTTCATGGGAACCAGACCAGGGGCAGTAGCAGTAGATGCATTCCCGCTACACTGGGGAGGAATGTTTTTATATGCATTTCCCCCATTCTGCCTCATCAGTCGGTGCTTGCTCAAGATCAAGCAGGACTCCGCCTCAGGAGTGTTGGTGGTACCCGACTGGCCTGCTCAAACATGGTTCCCTCTCCTTTTGGACATAATAACACAGCCTTTTATGGCCATCCCGAAACGTAGTGACCTACTGGTGCACCCTGTAACTGGGGACCAACATCCATTATATGACCGTATTGATCTGTTAATTTGCAGATTCTGAGGAGGCCATACCTGGGGCTTGGACTATCCGATCGAACTGTGGATGTGATCACTGCGGCCTGGAGGGATAGTACCAAAAAACAGTACATCTCTCATGTCAGGAAATGGGAGGTGTTCTGCGTACGGGGGAACATTACATATCACACGGCATGCATCTCAGATGTGCTAGAATTTCTGTCAATGCTATATTTTGATGAAGGGTTGAGCTATTGTGCCATCAATAGTGCCAGGAGTGCCCTGTCATCATACTTATGGCTGGGGTCAGAACAATAGTTGGATCTCACCCTTTAATATCCTGGTTTATGAAGGGTATTTTTAATTCCAATCCCCCCATGCCCAGGTATTCTGAAACCTGGGATGTGAGCGTGGTACTCACGCTGCTTCGCCAGTGGGCTCCAGCCACAGCCCTGTCTTTGCCCAAAATCACCCTTAAGTTGGTCATGCTCATGGCGCTGTTTTCAGCGCAACGGGTCCAGACGTTGCAGAAACTGTGACTGGACAGGATGGTATCATCTGGAAATAACATTACATTTTACATTTATGATTTAATTAAGCAGAGCTGACCAGGGGTGTCAGGGTTTAAGCTGATTTTTTTCGGCATACCCCTCGGATTTACGACTGTGTGTAGTGTCGTACTTGCAATATTATATCAAGGTCACCAACAGCCTCAGAGGTTCGGAGTCAGCATTATTTATTAGCCACAAAATGCCGCATATGAAAGTGTCGGTTCAGACCATTTCAAGGTGGCTTAAACAGGTTCTGGTTTGTGCAGGAGTAGACACTGACATTTTTAAATCTCACTCCACCAGGGCGGCATCAACGTCAGCAGCGAGGGCAATGGACATCCCTCTTGACCATATCCTCATGGCCGCAGGATGGTCAAGTGAACTAACGTTTCAACGGTTCTATAACAAACCGCTTACCGAACCAGGGGTTTCGCCCATTCTGTTTTAAGTTCTGTTTAAATTCTGTTTCATAGCTTTCCCCTGGGAGAGAGGGGTCGTTATTGTTTTTTTTTGTTAAATAAACCATTAACAAATTCAAATCAATGTCATGGTTCAAATGAATTGGTTATTATTCTCTCATCCTAATTGCTGCAGTGAGACGCCTGGATTCGTATTTACGGCATGAAATCACAGAACTTTGAAATCTTCACGGAATCACTCACGTGACTCCGAAGTAAAATAGTAAGATTAAACGAGAACTTTGAAGTTTGATCTTAATTTTATGAGGCGTTGCGATGAGTGCCCACCACTCCCAACCCTCATATCACAAAGGTCATCTGGTAGTTCTAGGTTTCTAATCTTACTATGTTACTTCAATTACTGTTATCTGTGATTTCACACCGCTGCTTTGAAGATTGACATGCATGCGGACTGGCAGGTTCTTCACGTAATCACTCATCACAACTCCTCATAAAATAAAGATCAAACGTCAAACTGGTAAGTTCTTGTTTAATCTTACTATTTTACTCATGTACTGATTGATTTAGGTTGATTTAATAGTTTCCAATGGATTAAAGGTGGAACACCACATAAGTGAAAGAAGTGAACTCTGATAAGTGAATGCAGATAAATCAACCAGGGCTTGATGGGATCTTGGATATGGAAAATTGTATTTGGTCTCTTAATCAGAGAAGGTTCACCAGACTGATTCCTGGGATGGCAGGACTTTCATATGAAGAAAGACTGGATAGACTTGGCTTGTACTCGCTAGAATTTAGAAAATTGAGGGGGGATCTTATAGAAACTTACAAAATTCTAAAGGGGTTGGACAGGCTAGATGCAGGAAGATTATTCCCAATGTTGGGGAAGTCCAGAACAAGGGGTCACAGTTTAATGATAAGGGGGAAATCTTCTAGGACCGAGAATAGAAAATCATTTTTTACACAGAGAGTGGTGAATCTGTGGAATTCTCTGCCACAGAAGGTAGTTGAGGCCAGTTCATTGGCTATATTTAAGAGGGAGTTAGATGTGGCCCTTGTGGCTAAAGGGATCAGGGGGTATGGAGAGAAGGCCTCAGGATACTGAGTTGGATCATCAGCCATGATAATCTTGAATGGCGGTGCAGGCTCGAAGGGCCGAATGGCCTACTCCTGTACCTATTTTTTATGTTTCTATGTATCGGATGAGAGTTCAAGTATCTGGGGGAATGACTGGAAGGAATTTGGAGTAGCTGATGTCAAAGGGAATGAATGGGTGGAGGAAGGTTTCATTTGTTGATTATCTGAAACAGAGTGGAGATAAGAAGAGCAATTTGTTTTATAGTGTATTTAAGTTCTATATTCTTGTGGCGTATGTAACTTGTCTTTTATTTTCCATCCAGTTTCTTACTTTCAGCTGTAACCTGCAATTGTTTTGCACAATGAGCTGGTCAACCGACCTTTGCATTTGCGTCAGAGTTTCCGTGCCACAGAACTGATGAACATAAACCACAAAGTCACACGTTTGAAAGATGTTTTATTCAAATGTATGTGAATTTCAACTGATATTTTCCAGACCACACATGTTACGTCACCTAAGTGACAGGGCAGGACTGAACTTATTGATATTACAATTCTGAATTTTACTTGCGACAATGAAAATAGCTAGGCACAAATTTGTCCTCAGTTAGCTTTATTATATAGACATATATAATAGTAACATTATATTCCACTTTCAAAATCTGGCTCCATTGACCAGTAATGCAGATTTAGTGCTGGCACATAGAGTCATACAGCATGGAAACAGGCCCTTTGGCCCAACTTGCCCACGCTGATCATCATGTCCCATCTACACTAGTCCCACCTGCCTGTGTTTGACCCATGTTCCTCAAAACCTGTCCTATTTGTGTACCTGTCTAAATGTTTCTTAAATGTAGCAATAGTACCTGCCTCCATGACCTTCTCCAGCAGCTCATTCCATACACCCACCACCCTTTATGTTAAAAAGTTACCCCTCAGGTTCCTATTATATATATTCCCCCTCACCTTAAACCTATGTCCGCTGGAAAAGGCTTCAATCCATGAGGATGGATTTCTGCCCAATTATTCTACACTATCAAAGATAATTAACAGACATGCATAAAACAAAATGCTGGGGGAATTTGGTGGAGCTGTTTATCGTTTGCTTGTGATTTCAGCATCTGAATTGATTGTGTCTCTTATCAAAAGACAATATTATCTAGAGGGGAAATATTACTCATTTAGTATTGCAAAGATTGTATATAGAACTCTTCTCTCCTACCAATGTTGATCAGTGCAGTAAACAGACTGTTGAAGATGTCCATTTACAGTGTCACAAACTGCAGGAAGCAAGATTAATTCTGTGATGGAATTAACAAATTGGGGGGCTATTGAGAGGCCAGAGTTAGTGGACATAAGGACATGAGAAAGAAAATTGGACCAGGCCATTCAGCCCCTAACATTTGCTCTTCCATTCAGTGAGCCCGTGGATGATCCTCTAACTCAATGCCACATGCTTGCACTAACCCTTTTCCCTTCATTCTCTGAGCATCGTAAAATCTTTTGGTCTCTGTCTTCAATGTACTCAGTGACTAAGCCTTCACAGCCTTCTTCAGTGGTGAATTACAAAGATTCACAGGCCCCAGATCAAATTACCACACTCTTTATTTTGAGACTGCCACCCTGTCAAGGCGCATAAGAATTTTGCCTATTTAACCTCCAGTTCTTTCAGACTCAAGAGAGTGCAGCTACAATCTGTTTAACTTTGCCTTGTATGACAAACTGCCATCCCAAGGACTAATCTGGTGAATATTCCCTGTGCTTCCAATATTGCTAATATATCTTTCCTTAGGTAGAAGGATTAGACCTGGACAAAAAAAAGCAGATGCGGACTCACCAGTGTCATGATATGGATATATGGTCTAAAATGCAGCCAAAGGAGGCTTTGGAGAGAGTGCAAAAGAGATTTGCTAGAATGCTGTCTATATTAACAGGTATTAGCAAAAAGGAGAGGTTACATAGATACATAGACAATAGGTGCAGGAGTAGGCCATTCAGCCCTTCGAGCCAGCACCGCCATTCAATGTGATCATGGATGGTCATCCACAATCAGTACCCCGTTCCTGCCTTCTCCCCATATCCCTTGATTCCGCTAGCCCAAAGAGCTCTATCTAACTCTCTTTTGAATGTATCTAGTGAATCGGCCTCCACTGCCTTCTGTGGCAAAGAATTCCACAAATTCACAACTCCCTGAGTGAAAAAGTTTGTCCTCATCTCAGTTGATGGCCCAGCCTTATTCTTAAATTGTGGCCCCTGGTGACTCCCCCAACATCGGAAACATGTTTCCTGCATCTAACGTGCCCAATCCCTGAATAATTTTAAATGTTTCAATAAGATACCCTCTCATCCTTCTAAATTCCAGTGAATACAAGCCCACTCCCTCCATTCTTTCATCATATGACAGTTCCGCCATCCCGGGAATTAAAATCGTGAACCTAAACTGCACTCCCTTAGTAGTAAGAATGTCCATCCTCAAATTAGGAGACCAAAACTGCACACAATACTCCAGGTGTGATCTCAACAGGCCTCTGTACAATGACAGAAGGATCTCTTTGCTTCTGTATTCAACACCTCTCGTTATGAAGGGCAACATGCCATTTGCTTTCTTCACTGCCTGCTGTACCTGCATGCTTACTTTCATTGACTGATGTACAAGGACACCCAGATCCCGTTGTACTTCTCCTTTTCCGAACCTGACACCATTCAGATAATAATCTGCCTTCCGGTTCTTGCCACCAAAGTGGATAGCCTCACATTTATCCACATTATACTGCATCTGCCATGCATCTGCCCACTCATCCAACCTGTCGGAGTCACCCCTGCATCCTCATAGCATCCTCTTCACAGTTCACACTGCCACCCAGCTTCGTGTCATCTGCAAATTTGCTAATGTTACTTTTAATTCCTTCACCTAAATCATTAATGTATATTGTAAATAGCTGAGGTCCCAGCACCGAGCCTTGCGGCACCCCACTAGTCACTGCCTGCCATTCTGAAAGGGACCCGTGAATCCCTACACTTAGTTTCTTGTCTGCCAACCAATTTTCTATCCATGTCAATACTCTACTCCCCAATACCATGTGCTCTAATTTTGCCCACAAATCTCCTGTGAGGGACCTTATCAAAGGCTTTATGAAAGTCCAATTACATTACATCCACTGGCTCTCCCTAGTCCATTTTGCTTGTTACATCCTCAAAAAATTCCAGAAGATTAGTCAAGCATGATTTCCCCTTCGTAAATCCATGCTGACTTGGGCCGATCCTGTTACTGTTAACCAAATGCGCCGTTATTACATCTTTAATAATCGACTCCAGCATCTTCCCCACCACTGATGTCAGGCTAACTGGTCTATAATTCCCTGCTTTCTCTCTCCCTCCTTTATTAAAAAGTGAGATAACATTAGCTACCCTCCAATCCACAGGAACTGATCCAGAATCTATAGAACATTGGACAATGATCACCAATCCGTCCACCACTTCTAGTGCCACCTCCTTGAGTTCCCTGGGATGCAGACCATCAGGCCCTGGGGATTTATCAGCCTTCAGTCCCATCGGTCTACCCAACACGGATTCCCGTTCATCTTTGCAATGTTATACGCCTTCTCTTTTATTTTTATACTGCCCTTGACTTCACTTGTCAGCCACGGTCGCCTCTTACTCCCCTTAGAATCTTTCTTCCTCTGGAATGAAATGGTCCTGCATCTTCTGGATTAATCCCAGAAACACCTGCCATTTCTGTTTCACCGTCATCCCTGCTAGGATCCCTTTCCAGTCAACTTTGGCCAGCTCCTCCCTCATGCCTGTATAGTCCCCTTTGTTCAACTGCAATACTGACACTTCCGATTTTGCCTTCTCCCTTGCAAATTACAGATTAAAACTTATCATATTATGGTCACTACCTCCTACTGGTTCCTTTACCTTGAGTTTCCTTATCAAATCTGGTTCATTACACAACACTAAATTCAGAATTGTCTTCTCCCTGGTAGTACAAGCTGCTCTAAGAATCCATCTCGGAGGCACTCTACAAGCTCCCTTTCTTGGGGTCCAATACCAACCTGATTTTCCCAGTCTACCTGCATGTTAAAATCTCCCACAACCACTATAGCATTACCTTTGTTACATGCCAATTTTAACTCCTGATGCAACTTGCACCCTATCTCCGGGCTACTGTTTGGGGGCCTGTAGATAACTCCCATTAGGATCTTTTTACCCATACAATTTCTCAGTTCTATCCACAATGACTCTACATCTTTGGACAAACTTGGATCATTTTCTCTGGAATGCAGAGGCTGAGGGAAGACCTAATAGAAGCAGATAGAATTATGAGAGGCATAGATAGATAGGGTAAAACTTCAGAAGTTTTTCCCAGGATGGAAATGTCAAAGACTACATGGGATAGTTTTAATGTGAAATGTTAATTAACATTTTAGGTGTTACACACATGTCATGCATAGTTTTAACGAGATATGTGAGTGATAGATGCCTGGAACTTGCTGCTGGAGGTGGGGGAAAATACAAAGGTGGCAATTAACAGGGCTTTTGGATGCACATATGGATATTCAGGCTATGAACAGTTATTCATCACGTCCAGGTAAAGAAAATTAGTGTTATTCAGCATCATGTTCAGCGGCAACATTGTGAGCTGAAAGCCTGTTCCTGTGCTATACTGACATATTCTATGTTCTAAGATGAAATATAACACCAAGAGTGGGAATGGGTTAGAGCTTGCACAGTGGAAATTTTAAACAGATTTTGTGCAATTGCCCATTGAGCACCATATCACGACGAGTTCAGCATCATTTTTGCCCAAACGGTGTGTTCTGTTGCGCTGAATTCTGTTGTTTCTAATCTTTCTGATTTGCCCATTCTGATTAGATAAAAAACAACAAGCACTGGAAACACTGAACAGATCAGGAAGTACCTGTGGAGGGAGTTACAGAATTAACATTTTGATTTGATGATCTTTCATCACATGAGTATTTAGACCTTTTGTTTTGGTTTAATATCTATATTTAAAATGAGAATGTTTGCATAGCCCTTAAAGCTATCAAAATCCATTTAAAATGTCACCAAATCATATGATAACTTTCTAACTTTGTACTGTTTGTTTGCATTACTGATAAAAATATTTTAAAGGGCTTGTGTTGATGAAATTATTGGGGGAATCTGCCACAGGAAGTGATTGTTATTAAATTGGCTTTGCTTAAAAGTAATTCTAGGTGGGCAGACTTCACTGAGACGGCTCAGTCATTTATGTTGTTAAATCTAGTTTTCTTATAATGGAGAACGATCTTAAATAAAGTGCCGGATTTAGTAACACCAGAGATCAGCTATTGCAGGAGGGCTGTGATTGGCAAATAAATATTTCAGGATTTCGTTGCTTCAGGGGTGATAGAATTGGAGGGGCAAGAGGTGGGGGTGTTGCATTGCTTGTCAAGGAAGATATTACAGCAGTGCTTTGGCAGGATAGATTAGAGGGCTCGTCTAGGGAGGCTATTTGGGTGGAACTGAGAAATGGGAAAGGTGTAGCAACACTTATAGGGGTGTATTATAGACCGCCAAATGGGGAGCGAGAATTGGAAGAGCAAATATGTAAGGAGACAGCAGATATTAGTGGTAAGCACAAGGTAGTGATTGTGGGAGATTTCAATTTTCCACACATAGACTGGGAAACACATTCTGTAAAAGGGCTGGATGGTTTGGAGTTTGTAAAATATGTGCAAGATAGTTTTTTGCAGCAATACATAGAGGTACCTACTAGAGAAGGGGCAGTGCTGGACCTCCTGTTAGGAAATGAGACACGGCAGGTGGCGGAGGTATGCGTCAGGGAGCACTTCGGGTCCAGTGATCACAATACCATTAGTTTCAATATAATTATGGAGAGGGTCAGAACTGGACCTAGGGTTGAGATTTTTGTTTGGAGAAAGGCTAACTTTGAGGAGATGCGAAAGGATTTAAAAGGAGTGAATTGGGACATGTTGTTTTATGGGAAGGATGTAGAAGAAAAATGGAGGACATTTAGGGGTGAAATTTTAAGAGTACAGAATCTTTATGTCCCTGTTCGGTTGAAAGGAAATAGTAAAAAATGGAAAGAGCCATGGTTTTCAAGGGAAATTGGACACTTGGTTCGGAAAAAGAGAGAGATCTACAATAATTATAGGCAGCATGGAGTAAATGAGGTGCTTGAGGAGTATAAAGAATGTAAAAAGAATATTAAGAAAGAAATTAGAAAAGCTAAAAGAAGATATGAGGTTGCTTTGGCAAGTAAGGTGAAAGTAAATCCAAAGGGTTTCTACAGCTATATTAATAGCAAAAGGATAACAAGGAATAAAATTGGTCCATTAGAGAGTCAGAGTGGACAGCTATCTGCAGAGCCAAAAGAGATGGGGGAGATATTGAACAATTTATTTTCTTCGATATTTACGAAGGAGAAGGATATGGAATTATGTGAGGTAAGGGAAACAAGCAGAGTAACAATGGAAACTGTGAGATTCAAAGAAGAGGAGGTGCGGACACTTTTGAAAAATATGAAAACGGATAAGTCTCCAGGTCCTGACAGGATATTCCCTAGGACATTGAGGGAAGTTAGTGTAGAAATAGCAGGGGCTATGACAGAAATATTTCAAATGTCATTAGAAACGGGAATAGTGCCGGAGGATTGGCGTACTGCGCATCTTGTTCCGTTGTTTAAAAAGGGTTCGAAGAATAAACCTAGCAATTATAGACCTGTTAGTTTGACGTCAGTGGTGGGCAAATTAATGGAAAGGATACTTAAAGATAATATATATAAGCATCTGGATAAGCAGGGTCTGATTAGGAACAGTCAACATGGATTTGTGCCTGGAAGGTCATGCTTGACTAATCTTCTTGAATTTTTCGAAGAGGTTACTAGGGAAATTGATGAGGGTAAAGCAGTGGATGTTGTCTATATGGACTTCAGTAAGGCCTTTGACAAGGTTCCTCATGGAAGGTTGGTTAAGAAGATTCAATTGTTGGGTATTAATGGTGGAGTAGCAAGATGGATTCAACAGTGGCTGAATGGGAGATGCCAGAGAGTAATGGTGGATGGCTGTTTGTCAGGTTGGAGGCCGGTGACTAGTGGGGTGCCTCAGGGGTCTGTGTTGGGTCCACTGTTGTTTGTCATGTACATCAATGATCTGGATGATGGTGTGGAAAATTGGATTAGTAAGTATGCAGATGATACTAAGATAGGTGGTGTTGTGGATAATGAAGTAGATTTTCAAAGTCTACAGAGAGATTTAGGCCATTTGGAAGAGTGGGCTGAAAGATGGCAGATAGAGTTTAATGCTGACAAATGTGAGGTGCTACATCTCGGCAGGACAAATCAAAATAGGACGTACACGGTAAATGGTAGCGAATTGAGGAAGGCAGTTGAACAGAGGGATCTAGGAATAACTGTGCATAGTTCCCTGAAGGTGGAATCTCATGTAGATAGGGTGGTAAAGAAAGCTTTTGGTGTGCTGGCCTTTATAAATCAGAGCATTGAATATAGAAGTTGGGATGTAATGTTAAAATTGTACAAGGCATTGGTGAGGCCAATTCTGGAGTATGGAGTACAATTTTGGTCGCCTAATTATAGGAAGGATGTCAACAAAATAGAGAGAGTACAGAGGAGATTTACTAGAATGTTGCCTGGGTTTCAGCAACTAAGTTACAGAGAAAGGTTGAACAAGTTAGGTCTTTATTCTTTGGAGCACAGAAGGTTAAGAGGGGACTTGATAGAGGTCTTTAAAATTATGAGCGGGTTAGGCAGAGTGGACGTGGATATGCTTTTCCCATTGAGAGTAGGGAAGATTCAAATAAGGGGACATGACTTGAGAATTAAGGGACAGAAGTTTAGGGGGAACATTAGGGGGAACTTCTTTACTCAGAGAGTGGTGGCTGTGTGGAATGAGCTTCCAGTGGAAGTGGTGGAGGCAGGTTCGATGTTATCCTTTAAAAATAGATTGGATGGGTATATGGACGGGAAAGGAATGGAGGGTTATGGTCTGAGTGCAGGTAGATGGGACTAGGGGGAAGTATTTATTTTTAATTTTTAAAAAAATTTAAAAAATGTTCGGCACGAACTTGAAGGGCCGAGATGGCCTGTTTCCGTGCTGTTATGGTTATATGGTTATATGGTTATATGGATGTCAGTGTCCTGGAACCTGAATTAAAACAAACCCAAATTGAAAGCAGCCACAGTGATAGCAAATTAGAAACATAGAAACATAGAAAATATGTGCAGGAGGAGGCTATTCAGCCCTTCATAGAAACATAAACATAGAAAATAGGTGCAGGAGGCCATTCGGCCCTTCGAGCCAGCACCGCCATTCATTGTGATCATGGCTGATCGTCCCCTATCAATAACCCGTGCCTGCCTTCTCCCCATATCCCTTGACTCCACTAGCCCCTAGAGCTCTATCTAACTCTCTCTTAAATCCATCCAGTGATTTGGCCTCCACTGCCCTCTGTGGCAGGGAATTCCATAAATTCACAACTCTCTGGGTGAAAAAGTTTTTTCTCACCTCAGTCTTAAATGACCTCCCCTTTATTCTAAGACTGTGGCCCCTGGTTCTGGACTCGCCCAACATTGGGAACATTTTTCCTGCATCTAGCTTGTCCAGTCCTTTTATAATTATATATGTTTCTATAAGATACCCCCTCATCCTTCTAAACTCCAGTGAATACAAGGCTAGTCTTTTCAATCTTTCCTCATAACCTACGCTGCACTGCCTCAATCACAAGGATTTTCTTCCTCAAATTAGGAGACCAAAACTGTACACAATACTCCAGATGTGGTCTCACCAGAGCCCTATACAACTGCAGAAGAACCTCTTTACTCCTATACTGAAATCCTCTTGTTATGAAGGCCAACATTCCATTAGCTTTCTTCGCTGCCTGCTGTACCTGCACGCCAACTTTCAGTGACCGATGTACAAGGACACCCAGGTCTCGCTGTACCTCCCCCTTACCTAACCTAACTCCATTGAGATAATAATCTGCCCCGTTTTTGCCACCAAAGTGGATAACCTCCCAGATAACTAAAATGACATAATGTTAATGGCTGCACTTCTGTTTTTAGTAATTCATTTGATTCTTCCAATGTCCCTTTGCACACACACACTGTCCCTCCTTCTCTAATTTGTTTGGAACCATTTGCTGCAATTAACAACATCACCCTTCCCCATCCTCTGGTGCAGCTGGTAGAGCTATCACACCACAATGCCAGAGACTCAGATTCAATCATGACCTTTGGCGCTCTCTGCATGGAGTTTGCATGTTCTTCCTGCGACTACCTAGGCTTCCTTTGGATGCTCCAATTTACTCTGTCTCAAAGATGTGCAGATTGGCAGTTTAATTGGCGCTGTAAATTTTCCCTGGTGTGTAGGTGAGTGGTAGAATCTTGAGGGAAATTGATGGGAATGCAGGGAGAATTAAAAAAGTTGAGTTAATGTAGGATCAGTGAAAATGTGTAGTTGGTGTGGATTTGGTATTCTTCTTCATCTTATTGAGTCCACATCACAAGATTGGAAATTGTTCAGCCAGAGCTGAACACACTTCTCAGCATCTGCATACAATGGCGTATTGCGCTTCTTGCATTGCTTGTGCTTCTTGTGCGTAGTGGTGGATAGATTGGTGGAAACAGGGCCATGACGTGAATGCTCTTTCCTTGACCCTTTCGGTAGGCTGAAGGACCTGTTTCCATGCTGAATGACACGATGCTTCTGTGAAGTTCAGTGCCTCTCTAAGGCAGTTATTCTTTTTTGAAGAAACAGTGACAGTTTTCTCTGTATCTTTAACACTTCCTGTTAATGGATGAAAGATACAATCTTAATAAATATAATTTTAAGTGAGGGAATGAAAACATTTAAACTTTCCAGCATTTGTCTTTGGCTGCTGAAACAAGCCGTTAGATTCCAAGTGTAAACAAACAACTTATACAACTTATTGTTCTGTTTTACCATAGTATGATGAGGGCAGGTTAGTTGAAAGATCAAGCACCCAAGTGGGGTTGACTTCCTAAGGGCCTGTCCCACTTGGGCGTCATTTGCGCGTCACTCAGGTGGCGCGCAAAGATTTTGTGAATCCCCAAATCTTGAGGCGCCGCACGCAATCGCACGTCACTGCCTGCGTCACCACGCACCATGCGCGCATAATGCATGCCTTGCGCGCATCACGTGCGCGTCACGACGCGTAAATGATGTCGCGGAAATGACGCCCAAGTGGGACAGGCCCTTTATCACAGACTGCAGCCTGCATTCAAAATCTCAGCCTGTTTGATTCTCTCAAGGCATAATGGGAAGCTGCACTTTATGGTCAATTTTTGGACTGAATGCACAAACTTGCTTCTACTACCTAGTGCCTGCACAGCCTTCCAGCCCAGTTAATGTACAGCTGAGGTGGCATTGCGGCACTGCGGTAGAGTTGCTTCCTTATGGTGCCAGAAAACTGGGTTCGATCCTGACTACCCAGTGGGCCGAAGGGCCTGTTTCCGCACTGAATCTCTAAACTAAACTAAACTATTACCACAAGTATCAAGTCCTCTCAAAACTTTCATATTTAGCTTCACTTACCTTGCAAAACACTTGTCTTTGATCTTCAAACTAAAACACATAAAATATTTTGTTCGTAGCTTGTAAGATCACAGCAAAGATACACTCAAGTAATAAGGACAATATTTTTGCAGTGAGACACATGAATAGTTTATCTAATAAGTAAATTCGGTGGACTGGTTTCTGAGTGTTAGAACTGCCAGAAAATGAGAGTTAACGTCTGTAATAATTACAATGGGAAAAGGGACCAATAAGGTATCAAATTCCCCATAGAGCCCTTGCACTTCAGTACAGGTGGTTCTGCTATAATATGATAGTTGTGTCCGTGAGAAAGCTCATTGTATAAAATCACCTTATAGAAACAATTGTGTCAAAGGGGAAATGGGGTTTTGTGGCTAAAGAGTTTCAGACTTGCAATAACAAAGTTATTTTTCCTAAAGTGTTGTCAAAAATAATGGTATTTTTAATAAGTTTAAGTTTATTTTTGTGACTGCAAGCAAAAATACTAAAGGCTGTCTGTGTATTGTTACTGCAAAGTAAAAATACTAAAGGCTGAATGTTACATTGTTTAATAGAGTATCATTGCACGTGTCAAAGGAAGCGATTGCTTGTCAGTTTCAATAACCACCCACAGTGAAACTAGTTGTGTTCTCAAGAGACAATGGTTACTGCGAGGAAGTTACATGGAAACACCCTGGACTTGTTTTTCCAAAGCTGTTTTTTCCCTGTTTGTCAGTTTCCTAAGTGATTTTTGAGTAGTTTTCTAGCTTCTATCGGAATCGCATTATAACTAATGCAACAATCCATCATGTGCATTATATCCAATTCGGGTTGTAGAAACATGTGTCATAGCAATTAAATCATTTGTAACTCCTAATGAAAAGAAATTAAATCATTTATGCAAAACTCTAGTTTTTGTGGCATTGGGTGAACTCAATGTCAAGATATACTATCTACACTCTGGGGAATTATACAATCATGCATCCGCGTAATTGCATGCATAAGAAGTACGGCTATGTAAAAGCACATAATGTACTATTGTTCTGCCTTCATACCTGTCTCTGCCCTGAATGACAGCCTGATACCCCACGCTTGCAACATCCCCTTCCCCCCACTATCCATGCGGACTCACCTCTCTCATATCAGGCCCAACCCCACCATCTTACCCAGGTGCTAGTGTTCAGCAACTCTCCATATGATGTCAGATCCATTGCTTGTTCCCCATCCACTACCACCCATGTCAGGGTCAGTGCTCGTCCCATCCATCACCAATCTTCCTGGCAACCTCCACCTCCACCTCCACCCCCAACCAGGCAACATGCCATGCCTGCTGGATGTTAATTCCACCACTTTCACCTCATCACAGTCAGTCTCGGATCTTTTCCATCCTTCCCACTGTCACAATGGCAAAGGGTGTTTGCATTCACATGGCTAGCCCTGCTGAATTCCAGGATTTTTGCTTTGGTCTGAGTGTTGTTTTTATTCAAAGAAAGAAAGAGAGCCAGTGAGGATGGAGATGTTTGCAACAAAGTTGAGGCATGGTTAGGAAGGGATGGTGGATGAAAGAGGGAGAGAGCGGGTCATTTGAAGGATAATTTATGATAAGAATGATGGGGGGAAGGGTAAGTGAGGGAAAGGGGGTAGGCACAAAATGCTGGAGTAACTCAGTGGGTCAGGCAGCATCTCTGGATTGAAGGAATGGGAGATGGAACATCAGGAAGGAAGAAAGAGAAGTAGACAGGATAACGCAGCATATCAAATAGAAGCAGGAATTGATCATTTGTCCCCTCTTTGTCCCCACAGTCCTCTTGGGAAACACACTGTAGAAGTGGTTACTCCAGAGTAAGCTGGAAATGGGTCAAAATTATGCAGACAAAGGAAAGCAGACGGGTAACCCTTGAAGCCTCGTTGAGCATCTCACGCAACAACTGTTTCCTATGGTGCTGAATGTTCTCGTGGGGAGTTCACGGCAAGTTCACGGCACGGCTGTGGTTCAGCTACACGTGGACAGAGGAGCACATGTCTGAAGTCAATACGTGAGTCAATACTGAGGAGAATAGACAGGAGCATCTGTGGCTATTGATATGAATCCACAATATTCTGAGGTCACCGTGGTGTCAGGGTTAGTCTCAGGCATTTTTTTAGAAGTTTCTAAAGGGAGAACTTAACAGTCAGAGGTCATGGTTCACTTTGGTACTAATGACATAGGTGATGTCATCATGGATGAGGTCCTGCAACTTAGATTAAAGGAGCAAGGTAGCAGATTAAAAAAGCAGGATGTGGAAGGTTGTTGGATTACTTTGAGTGTCACATGCTGGAGAGTATAGGAAGAGCAGGACAGGTCAGATAAATGGGTGGCCAAAGAAATGGTGCTGGAGGGAGTGATTTAGGTTTTTTGGAGCACTGGGAGCCATAGAGTCATGCAGCATAGAAACAGACCATTTGGCCCACTTCGTCTGTGCCATCCATGCTGCCCCATCTAAGATACTCCCATTTACCCACGCTTGGCCCAAATCCCTTTCAACCTTTCCTATCCATGTCCCTCATCTAATATCTTTTAAATGTTGTTATAATACCTGCCTCAAACGCTTCACCTAGCAGCTCGTTCCATATACCCACCACCATGTGTATGAAAAAGTTGCCCTTCAGGTTCCTATTAAATCTTTCCCCTCTCACATTAAACCTATGTCTCTGGTTCTTGATTCCCCTAGTCTGGGTAAAAGTAAAACTCAGTGCATTCCCCAATCTATTTCCCTCTTGATTTTATACATCTCTATAAGATCACCTCTCATCCTCCTGCACTCCAATGAATAAAGTCCTAGCCTGCTCAATCTCTCCCTATAGCTCATGCTCTCAGGCCCAGGTTACATCATTGTAAATCTTCTCTGCACCCTTTCCAGCTAAATGGCAACTTTCCTATACCAGGGTAACTGTACATAATATTTCAAGAGCAGCCTCACTAACATCTTGTACAACTGTAACGAAACAATCCAACTACTATACTCAATTCCCTGACTGCTGAAGGCGAGCATGCAAAAAACCTTCTTCACCACCCTATCCACCTGTGATGTAAGTTTCAGAGTACTATGTACTGGCACTCCAAGATCCTACTTTCCTATAACATTTCAAAAGGTCCCGTCATTCACTGTGAAGCCCTGGTTCTGCTTACCAAAATGCATCACCTCACACTTATCTGAGTTAAATTCCATTTGCTATTCTTCGACCCACTTGCCCAGTTGATCTAGTTCACATTGTAATTCTTGATAATCATCTTCACTCTCTACTATACCACCTATTATACTGTCATCTGCAAACTTATTAATCATGCCTTGGACATTCTCAATTTTCTGGGAAGATGGGACAAGCTGATGGTTTGCAGCTTAACTGGAACAGTACCAACATTGCTGGAGGGGAGGTTTACACATTTTTCTGGGGAGGGAGGCTTAAACTAATTTGTCAGGGGAATGAGACACGGAATAGTACCATAGAGGTCGATGAACAAACATAGAAGGAAGTCTAAGTCTCCAGGCACATGGGAAAATGCACGATTGGATGCATATATTTTAACAGTCTAACAAATAATGTTGTTGATCTGAGGGCAGTGATTAACGCATATTATCGACAGCACAGGGGCACAATTGAAAGATAAGCATGGTTGGGAACTCAGTTTTACAGTGCAGAGAACTTACAGGCAGATTGAAGGGAGCAGATTGGAAATATTTAAAGAGGAGGGAGCATTGCAACATTAATCAAGTAGTACGCAACTGCAGTAAGGATGATGGACACTACAGGCCTCCAAATAATCAATGGGAGATAGATAAGCAGATGTATTCAAATCACAGGGAAAACATGGCAGGATTACAAGGAAAGAACATCTTAAATTCCCCTCATCTCAGTGTAAAAAAACTTGAAGAATTCAAAATGTTTAATGTGCTTCCCAGAGACTTTTTAAGCAACTATGTAGGTAGTCCAATGAGAGAAAGGATGGTACTAGATCTAATCTTTGGAGATGTTGCAAGGCAACTAAATGGAATATCAGTGGATGAACATTTCAGAAATAAATACTGTAACTCTGAAAGTGCTAAGATTGTTATAGGGAAGGACAAGGGGAGATCAGAAAATAAAGCCGAGAATTGGGAAAGGTTGTTTTCAGTTTGATAATTCAGGACATGGAAAGTGGACTGATGCAACTATTTGCAGATAACTCGAAAGGTAACCAGTGGGAGGCATTCAAAATGAAATAGTGAGAATTCAGTGCCAACTTGTTCCCATAAAGGTATAGCGTAAAGCCAACAAAATCCAAGGAACCCTGGAAGCCAATGATTATAGAGGGACGGAGAAATGAAAAAGTTATCGTTTAAGGAAGTTCAGAGATCTAAAAACAGTTAAGAGATTACAGGAACTTAGGATGCACAAGAGGTTCTTAAACAAGTGTTTAGAATGTTGAAGAAGGGATATGAAATGTCACAGGTGGGCAAGATTAAGGAACATCCCAAAGAGCTTCATGCATATTAAGTATACCAAGGACAAGAGGGTAACCAGGAAAACAGTAGGACCCAATAGAGACCAGTGGGGTATTCTGTGTGTGGAGGTGCAGGACATGGGCAAGGTCTTAAATGAATACTTCTCATCTGTATTCACTAAAGAAATTGGATCTTAAAAAAAGGATATTGTACTTCAAAATATAGGGGCAGTGGAATGACATAATAAATTACCATAAAAATAGTGGTATTAAATGAGATTTATAGGGGAATAAATCCTCAGGGCTTGAAGATGGGAAACCCAGGCAACATTGGGGGGCAAGGGAAGAGGTTGCTGGAGCTCTTAGATATCTTCAACCCTTTTCTGACCACAGAAGAAGTACCAGGTGGCTGGAGGACAGAAAATACTGGTACCTTTATTCAAGAAAGACCACACAGATGAACCAGGTAATTGCAGATCAGTGAGTTTAACATTAGTGATGGGATAATTATTGGAAAAGATTTGATGGGACAGTACTCATCTGCACTTGGAGAGACAGGGAATAGTCGGCAATAGACAGTTTGTGTTTGTTAAGGGAAGCTCCTGTCTATGTGAATGTTTTGATGAGGTGATTGTGTCAATGAGGGTGGTATGGTTGGTATAGTCTACATGGTCTTCAGTAATGCCTTTGATAAGGTTCCAATGGGAGACTGTTCTAAAAGCTAAGACCCCATTGGATCCATGGTGATTTGATAAAGTAGTTGGTGATAGAAAGCAGGGGGCCAGGGTGAGGGTTAATTAAGTAATTGGAAGCTTGTGACCAGACTTCGAAAATTCCCTGGATACTTGACTAAAATTTACAGCAAATAATGTCATCATTTGTTTATGGAGGGATGGTAGTGGTACATATTTTACCAAAATTGAATGCGTCAAAATTTATTTCAGCAAGTATCGGAGCATTTCATCAATAAACTGCTGTTGGAGTCACACAGAGAGCATGGGAATAGGCCCTTCAGGCCATCGAGTCCTTGCTGACCATCACCACCCTTTTACACTAATCCTACACAAGTTTCACATTTTATTCTCTCCACATTCTCATAAATTCATCCCTAGATTCTACCATACACTATGCACTAGGGACTATTTACACTTACTAGTCTACCAACCTGTACACCTCTGGGATATGGGGAAAATTGCCGTATCCAGAGGAAACTCACGCAGTGAACATACCAAATGGACAGGCCCCGAGGTCAGGCTTGAACTGGGTACCTGACACTATGAGGTATGTTGGTGCCAAATTTCTGGATGTATAGATTTTAAAATAGAGTAGGCAATGACCATACTAAGCTTCAAAATTACCAAACCAATTTGAAAAACAAGGAAACTATTGAAAAGAAAACAAGAAAATTATCCACAGATATGAATCTAAATGTATTTGACCATAACAGTTCTTGGGTGATATTGGCAAAAAAAAGGCAAAGATCTTGCAACAAAGAAAACATTAATTGATTCCAAAGATAGGATGTTACAATTTTTTCATTACTTTTCCAAGGACGGAGTTTAAAATAAAAATTCTCAGAAGAGAACAACAACTTCTTACAAAACAAGGGAATTTATAATGACAAGGTTGTTACAAAGCTGCAAAATAACACTCCAGTAGGCACAACAATCTTTGACTTCCTTCTGCTACCATTCTGGATGAACCCGTTAGTTAATGGATGCAGACGATAAAAATGAATAGAATTTGAGTTTGCAAAACTGTGGATGGTCATGAGGGTGCCGTAAGGGTAATTCTGATTGTTTAGGGGGTGATTTTTATTTCCAAAGAGTGAGTGTCTTTTTATGAGGGACAGCATGCTATGGCTGGGATTGTTGCCAGCAATTCACTCCTTAGCTGCAGCTGCAGAAATATTTTGTGTACTAGCACCCCTGAAATTACAGCAACTACATGCTGTGAAGTAAAGCTTGCAGTATCCTGCTCATTTGAGTAATGGCTCTTCAGTCTAATCCATGACTCACCATCTCTTCTGGTGATGGGATTAGGAGGCAGAGTTCAGCCATGATTGAATGGCGTAGTAAACTCGATGGGCCGAATGGCCTAATTCTACTCCTATCACATGAACTTATGTACACCTTCAGTTTTTTCTCTCCCTCTCTCTCTCTCTCTCTTTCTCTTTTCAATGATTGTCCTTTCTTAACTGTTGTAGGTGCATTTAATACCATTCATTATAAATGTGGAGGTAAGCTTTGTGTGTATATTTCAACTTATAGACATTGAAACCTAGCCAGCCAATTTTTCCTAATAACTCAAGGCCTCAAGTCCTGGTAACATCCTTGTAAATATGACAGGCAATAGGGCACCCAGCACCAATCCCAGCATTACACCACTTATTTCAAGCCCCCAATCTGAAAATCAATTTTCACCATTACCACTCTCTGATTCCTTCCACCAAGCCAATTTTGTTTCCAATTGGCCACCTCAACCATGTGATCTAACCTTCCAGATCATCCTACAATGTGGGACGTTGTCAAAAACATTACTGAAGTCCATATAGAACAAGTCTACTGCCCTCCCCTCATCAATCCTCTCAGTCACCTCTTCAAAAAACTCCAACATATTTGTGAAAAATAATTTCCAATGTATAAAGCCACATCGCTCATCAGTCTTTAATGGTTGGAGTACTGAAGAACTGTGTTCCAAAATATCTGTGCCTTGAGTTAAGGTGTTCCCTGGACAGTCACAACACTAGCTTTTGCCTGACAATGTGGTAAATTGGCCAGATTTTTTATGTTCACAAAAAAAAAACATATTCGAATCCCGATAACCATCACCCAATCACCCTCCTCTCAGAGCTCAGGAAGAAAATGAAAGCCATTATTGAGGGTCCAATCTAGTGGCAATTACTCACCAATAATCTAGTCATTAATACACAGTCTGGGGTTCACTGGGACCACTCAGACTTCAGACCTCAACACATGAATCCAAAAGCTGACTTCTAGAGGAGAGGTAAGAGTAACTGCTCTTGATATCAAGGCTGTATTTGGACACTTGTGAAAACAAGTCATCTGGTAAAACAGAGGTCAATGGACATCAGAGTGAAACACTAATGAGTGCAGTCGTACCTTATATGAAGGAAATTGCTTTGGCTCTTGGAGTATCTGCAGATTGTTTTAATTTTCATCAGCAAATAGGATGATCTAAATAGAGGTTCTGGAGATATTTAAACCCAGAACTCTTGCAAGATTACAGTGAATGATGCCCGGGCCTGATCAGATATATCCAAGAACACTGTGGAACGCTAGAGAGGAAATTGCAGGAGCCCTCGCGGAGATTTATGATTAAATACAGGCGAGGTGGCGGAAGACTGGAGGGAGGCAAACGGTGCGCCTCTATTCTGGGGAGTGTTATAGAGAAGAGGGATCCAGGAGTACAGGTACATAGTTCATTGAAAGTGTCATCACAGGACTTCCGGTGGCGCTATGGAGGCTTGAGTCCAGTGCCAACTAGCTCCGTGCCGAAGAAACTGAAAACGGGAGAAAATCGGGTCTTACCTGCAGCGATCGCGATCTGAACGGCTGCCTGCCGCGTGACGTCTTCAGGCGCGCGACTTTGACGGTATGTCGTTACAACGTACCCCCCCAGACACAAAAAAAAAACGTTAAAGGGAAACCACCGATGGAAGAGGAAGGCCCAACTGAGGCCTCGGCCTCAGTTACAATGACGGCCCAGGAAGACCCTCCGAAGAAATCAAAGCAGAAAAAGTCTGAAATGGATGATCTTAAAACTTTTCTCGCTGCTGAATTGAAAACCTTTGGAGAGAATTTTAAAGAGGAACTTTACTCTTTTAAGGTAGATTTTAAAGCAGAAATGCTTTCTACCGTTCAAGAAATACTGGAAGTCTGGAAGAGGTCGAGGGAGGAAGAGGTCAAGGAACAGATGGAAGTGCTGGAAGCCAGGCTCGTTTCGGTGGAAGTGAACGTTAAAATGGAGGTGGACCCCATTCATCAAGCACTTGAACAACATAGAACAGCGATAACCGAACTTGAGAAATGGGCGGCGACAAGTGAGGAAACTGTAGGTCGACTCCTTATTGAAAACCAACGCCTCTCCGGTATGGTGATCAAATTAAGTGATAAATGTACCGATTTGGAGGGGCGTCAAAGACGTAAGAATCTAAGAATTGTAGGGGTGAAAGAAGGAAGTGAGAGGGAAATGGGCCCTCGGGATTTTGTGGCAGACCTACTACAAAATGCCTTAAAATTGGATCAAAAACCTTCACTCGGTCGAGCTCATAGAGCGCAGCAGCGTCGTACACAAGATGATGCCCATCCAAGACAAATTATCGTAAAGGTGCAACTGGATCATGAATTTGACGATATAATGAAGAAAATCGTCCGAAGCGGACAGCTCCATTTTGAAGGTGTGAGGTTCAGTATTTACCGAGATTATCCGGCAGAGGTCTTCAAGAAAAGGGCGCTGTTCACTGAGACAAAAAGAATACTGAAGAATGTACCTGATTTGAGATACGGCCTGCTTTACCCCGCAAGACTAAGAGTCACCTACAAGAACAAGGAGCAATTTTTTACAGACCATGAAAAAGCACTGGAATTTGCCAAAGAAATCAGGAACGTGACCACAGACTGAAGAATTTACATTACTCCTCAGGAGTCAAGGATTAACGGGACCGCCAGATCTAAAAGGACCTTTAAAGTTCTTTTAAGAGCTTTAAGGACATTCGAAAACCGAATGGACGGTGGACATTGGAGAAAACCGTGTTTTTTTTATTTTTTTTATTTTTATTAATCACTATTATTATCTGTATATTCATATCTAACTATATATGTAACAACTAATACTTATTAAATATCTATATTACTACTAAAATTATTAACATTTATATTACTCATAAAAATTTAATACTGGGTATGATTGATAACAATGATTAATAACTAACAGTCTTTGGTTAACGTGGAAATGAATTACATACTTATATTATATAGGAAGATATGCAAGAGGTAATTCAGCCTACGTCATAATAAGGTTTGACAGTTTTTCTCTTTATTTTTCAATTTAAAATTAAATTTATAGATTTAGCGAAGATATTAATATATGTAGAGAATAATAACGTTATGAATTTATGCTGTTCTCGGACTTTTCTGCAGGGATGAGTGCTTATGTATGTATGCATATGGGTATATATATATATATGTATGTGTATATGTGTATGTATGTGTGTACGTATGTATGGGTATGTATATATGTTTGTTACTCCCAAAGAAGTTATTTGATTGTTAGAAATAATCTTTTTTTTTTTTTCGGGCACGGAGCTGGGAATTTTTTTTTACAAAGGCTACGGAAGTCTTTAGAATTCTAGCCACGTTAGTGTGGCTATCACTAACTACACTAATTGTAGATGTAGTTTTTTTTCTTTCACCCTATGCTAACCAATTCTATCACTTTTTTCACTTTAAATATTTTTATAACTTAATGTTTGAATGGAAAAACAAGACTAATACAAGGAGATGTGTTCGGAAGAGCGATGTATATGATTTTAAATTCATCTATTTGAGGTTCGGGAGCAGGGTCAGGTTTTATGTGTTGCACCTTCTGCTCGGTTATAGACCACCTTAGAAACAATGTGCAAGATGTTAATATGACAAGAGGGGGTCAGGGAATAACATTTTGTAGTTGGAATGTCAAGGGAATCAATGAACCAATTAAGAGAGGTAAAGTCTTGGCACATCTAAATTTAATCAAAACAGATATAATATTCCTTCAAGAAACACACCTTAAACAGGAATCTCAACATAGACTTAAAGCTAAGTGGATCGCTGAATCATATCATTCCTCTTTTTCCCATAAGTCCAGAGGAGTTGCAATATTAATTCGTAAAGGAATACCTTTTACGAATTCATCAACAATAGCGGATATTGATGGTAGATATATTATATTAGTTGGAGAGTTAAATGGAGAAAAAGTGATTCTTCTTAATGTATATGGGCCTAATTTTGATAACCCTATGTTTTTTAATAAAACATTTAATAAAATTCCTGAATTTACACAATATAAATTAATAATTGGAGGAGACTTCAATTGTACATTAGATTCATACTTAGATAGATCATCAAGGCAAAAAAAAGTAAAATCTCAATCAAGTGTATTTCTAAATTCATTTATTAATACCACTAATATTAAGGATGTCTGGAGAATAGAAAATCCAACTGGACGGGAATATTCATTTTACTCACCAGTACACAAAACATACTCAAGAATAGATTATTTTTTAGTTGACTCCACGTTTATCCCATTTACTTATAACTCAAAATACCATAATATTATAATCTCAGATCACGCACCTGTAACATTCATGATTAAATTAAATGGAATGTCCGAGAAACAAACATATTGGAGATTTAACCCACAAATTTTGAACGAAAGATCATGCCAGGAATATATTATTAAACAGATTCAAATATTTTTTGAGATAAATGATAACCCTGACACACCTACTTCTCTTATGTGGGAAACGTTTAAAGCGTTTGTTCGAGGTGCATTAATTTCTGCTCAAGTATTTTATAATAAAGAGAACAGGATTAAACAACAAACATTGGAAAGCAAAATCAAGCAACTAGATATAGAAAATGCGAGAATGCCATCTATTTCAAAACATAATAAAATTGCTGTATTGAAATATAAATTAAATAAAATGTATTCAGAACAAGTAATAAAACTTTATCAAAAAACAAACAATTACATTTTGAATTTGGAGACAAACCACAAAAACTATTAGCACGTCAGTTACGAAAAATGGAAGGGGAAAAAATAATTCATAAAATTAGAACAGAGACAGGAGAATTATTAAAAATGCCCAAGGACATAAATGAAAGATTTCTCCAATACTATCATAACCTTTATTCAACTAAAACTGTAGCACAATCAGAAGGAATAGCAGATTTTTTACTAAAATGTAATTTAAAAGGTTTAGATTCAAATGATAGAGAATTATTAGAAAGGGAGATTACGATAAAGGATATTGAGGAGTCTATTGGCTCTTTAAAAAATGGTAAAGCAGTAGGACCAGATGGTTTAGGCTCTGAATTTTATAAAAAATGTTATGACTTGCTCTGCCCACGTTTACAAAGGCTGTATGAGCATATCTATACTCAACAGAAACTTCCAGATACTTTAAATGAATCTATAATAACACTTATTCCTAATGCTGATAAAGATCCGGAAGATCCGGGATCATATAGAGCAATTGCACTTTTAAATACAGATCAGAAAATATTAACTAAAATACTAGCGCATAGATTAAGTACAGTGATGAATAAATTAATACACCCTGACCAAACAGGCTTTATTCAGAAACGGTACTCATATTATAATCTAAGAAGATTATTTAATATTATTTATTCTAAGAGAATTATTAATGAAGATCTAGCAATAATCTCACTTGACGCTGAAAAAGCATTTGATCAGGTTGAATGGTCTTATTTATTTTCGGTGATGGAAAATATGCAGCTAGGGGAGAAATTCTGCACATGGATAAAACTGTTATATACAAATCCTACGGCTAGAATATTAACAAACCAAAGGTTGTCATCTAAATTCAGCCTATCTAGAGGTTGTAGACAAGGATGCCCGTTATCTCCATTATTATTTGCGCTTGCTATTGAGCCACTCGCAGAAAGAGTTAGGGGTCATCCGGAAATATATGGGTATATCACAAAGGACACAGTGAATAAAATTTCTCTATACGCAGATGATGTACTAATTTACATTACAAAACCAGAAATTAGTATTCCAAACTTATTAGAGCTAATAACCCAATTTGGTTCACTCTCAGGATACAGAATAAATTGGAATAAAAGTGAAATTATGCCAATAAGGGAACATAACAAACAGATAATACAACAATTTCCATTTAAAATAGTAAATGAAAAATTTAAATACCTAGGTATTTATGTAACTAAGATATATACATCATTATTTAAAGCAAATTTTCCCCCATTACTGAATAAACTACATAAGAATATTCAATACTGGAAAACACTTCCTATCTCAATGGTTGGCAAAATTAATGCCATAAAAATGATTTTTTTACCGCAAATATTATACCCTTTTCAGACAATTCCGATATATTTGTCAAAACACTTTTTTTTTAAATTGGACTCCATTGTTAATGATTTTATCTGGGATTATAAGAATCATAGGATAAACAAAAGACATTTGTGTAAATCAAAAATAAATGGAGGCTTGGTTTTACCCAACTTTCTGTTTTATTTTTGGGCAGTTAATATTAAAAATATGAATTTCTGGTTGGAAGAAATAGATCAACAACCAGATTGGTTAAAAATGGAAAAGGAAGATTGTTTGCCTTTTGATATCGGTTCGATATTATTTGCGACATCTAAATTAAACAAAAAAATTTATAGGGAAAACCCTATAATATTTAGTGCCATACGAATTTGGAAACAATTAAAAAAGACATTAAAATTAGATAATTTATCACTTTTTCTCCCAATTGTGAATAACCCTTTGTTTAAGCCCTCATGGTTGGACAGGGGTTTTACACAATGGAAGAATTATGGAATTAAAAATATGGGACAACTTTATAAGGAAGGCACTTTTCTGACATTTCAGGAGTTGCAACAGACTTATAGACTCCGAGGAAATGATTATTTCAGATATCTTCAACTCAGAGATTATGTAAAATCGAATACTCAAAATTTTCGAATTAGAAATTCAGAAATTCTTGACGAATGTTGGAATAAACATCCTAATACAGAAAAATTAATATCTTATATATATAATATCTTATTAGACAGTGACATTCCATCGACGGACTTACACAGACAAACATGGGAAAAAGAATTAAATCAAATAATAACGAAAGATACTTGGGAAGAAAGTTTACAACACATACATCAATGTTCATTAAATGCCAGACATTCTTTAATACAATTTAAAGTAATACATAGGTTACATTATTCAAAAACAAAATTACATAAAATCTTTCAACATATCTCACCTATATGTGATAAATGTCAACATTTAGAAGCTACCTTATCTCATATGTTTGCAAACTGTATAAAAATTAAAAAATTCTGGGTAAATATTTTTAGTATAATGTCTAAAGTGACCAGCACACAATTGGACCCGGATCCAAAATTAATAATACTCGGAACATTAGAATTAAATCAAACATTTACAACAACACAAAGAAACGTTATTGATTATAGTATAATAACAGGAAAAAAATTAATTCTAAAATTTTGGAAAGGCCCTACGTCCCCCACAATTAAAATGTGGATTATAGAAATGACGGAGACCTTAAACGTGGAAAGAATCAGATTTTCCCTGTTGGACAAACAGGAATTATTCGTTGGAACATGGTCTCCCTTTATTGATTATTTAAAGAGTCAGAATGGTTCAGCACAGGAACCTGACTAATACTCGGGCTAAAGAATGGATGAAATGCTATACTCTGAAATGTACGAATATATCTCGAATGAAGTTTTTTATTTTAATAAATTTTTCCATTCTTCTTTAACCATCTTTTTCTTTTTTTTTTTTTTTTTTTTTTTTCCTTTTTTTTTCTCTTTTTCTTCTCACTCTTTTCTTTCTTTACTTCATCTATCTTTTTAGTTCTATCTAGTTTTTTTTTTAAAAGGCAAAAGTTATTGGAGACAATGTAATAATAATTGATAATATTATCAATTTAAAAATGTAAGACTGTAATGATGTTAATAGGTTGTGTACTTTTCTCCAATAAAAAATATTTTCAAAAAAAAAAAAAGAAAGTGTCATCACAGGTAGATAGAGTAGTGAAAAAGGCTTTTGGCACATTGGCCTTCATCAGTCAGAACAGTGGGTATAGAAGTTGGGGGGTCATATTGCAGTTGTATAAGATGTTAGTGAGGTCGCATTTAGAGTATTGTGTTCAGTTTTGAGCATCGTGTTATAGGAAAGATATTGTCAAGCTTGAAAGCGTGCAGAGAAGATTTATGAGGAAGTTGCCAGGACGAGGGCCTGAGCTATAGGGAGAGGTTGTGTCAGCTGGGACAATTCCTTGGAGCACAGGAGAATGAGGAGTGATCTTATAGAGATGTACAAAATCATGAGAGGAATAGATCGGGTAGATGCACAGTCTCTTGCCCAGAGTGGGGTAATTGAGAACCAGAGGACATAGGTTTAAGGTGAGGGGAGAAAGATTTAATAGGAACCTAAGATGTTACTTTTTCACTCAAAAGGTAGTAGGTGTATGGCACGAGCTGCCGGTGGAGGTAGTTGAGGCAGGGACTATTGCAATGTTTAAGATATGGATAGGACAGGTTTAGAGGGATATGAGCTGAATACAGGTGGGTGGGACTAGTGTAGATGGGACATATTGGCCGGTGTGGGCAAGTTGTGCTGAAGGACCTGTTTCCATGCTGTAGTCCTACAGCATGGCCGAAGCTGGTGAAGGGCAAAGGCAGTGATAGGTGGAATAGCAAAGTGGGAGGTGAGGGATAGAAGAGAAGATAACTAGTAAACACAATAGTCGTCAGGGTTAGCAGGAGAAATGTTGTAGCGTGAAATTACTCTTCTGATTGCCAAATTGTTTCAGGAGGGAAGATCTCGTACTTAACAACAAGACATGAGAAAGAAGCTCAAATTGTAAGCGACCACTTCAAAGGCTTGAAGATGATTTCTTGGCTGACATGCCGCTTGTAGGATGTTGCTGTGTCCAAAATCAATTATGGATTTTCAATAATTTTATTCCTGACCACACTTCAAATGTTGTGGTACATCCAGAGGCTACAAAAGGCACAATCTAAATTCTGGTTCATTCTTTCTGATGAATCTCAATGGTGGCTGCAGTTTTGGAACAATGTGTGAGAGCTGCCCAAAACGGCATGATTTCCCAAGGATCAGAAAACAATACGTCAACAGTTAAAATATGATTTTAATCTATTCATCAAACACATTTTTATTTATAAATTTAAAATTATCGTAATAAACCTCCTGAGCATTGAAAAAATAAAACGAATGTAAATTAACACTTCTAAGTAAACACATCCAAACATTTAACAGTGGATGGATACACTGAGAAGACTTACAAGAAGAATAGAAGCAGCGTGAAAGTGTCTGAGGGTCAAAAGGTTGTATTATTGTACATTGGAGGACATAGTGTTTTAATTTGGATTAAATACTGTGGAAAGCATATTTATTTAGACATTTAGAAATCCAATATATTTTTAAAATAATTCCACACAATTGAAATGTGAAAGGTAAAGTTTAAACTTTAATGAGTGTGGAAATATTTTTCAAAGTAATCTTGCCAGTACACTCACATCTGTCGCATTTAATACCAGGTTGGCTGACAAAGGCTGTGCTGAACACTAATGGAACAGCAACATCTACAGGTGTTCTTTGACATTACAAATTCACAAGTTATAGGAGTAGAATTTGGCCATTCGGCCCATCGAATCTACTCCACCTTTCAATCATGACTGATCTCTGCCTCCTAATCCCATTCTCCTGCCTTCTCCTCATAACCCTTGACACCCGTTCTAATCAAGAATTTGTCTATCTCTGCCTTAAAAATATCCACTGTCTTCGCCTCCACTGTCCTCTGTGGCAATGAGTTCCACAGATTATCTACCCTTTGAATAAAGAAGTTCCTCCTCGTCCTACCCTTTGAATAAAGAAGTTCCTCCTCGTCTCCTTTCTAAAAGAGCGCCCTTTAATTCTGAGGCTATGACCTCTGGTCCTAGACTCTCCCACCAGTGGAAACATCCTTTCCACATTCACTCTATCTATGCCTTTCATTATTCTGTTAGTTTCAATGAGGTCCCCCCTCAACCATCTAAACTCCAGCGAGTGCAGGCCCAGTTCTGTCTAATGTTCATGTGCTAACCCACTCATTCCTGGAATCAGTTACAGTAAAAACAATTACAGTTAAAATAATGTCTAACCAAAGATTCAGATCTTCTGTACCAAGTATGCAAAGAAATATGCAGCCCTGTGGTAGGTTTAGTGTATACCAGATACTGTAGCGCCTGTCCCTTTGGTCTTAATTCTAGCTTGTTGGTTTAGTTGTTTTTGGGGGAGAAGGCAGGAGAATGGGGTTAGGAGGGAGAGATAGATCAGCTATGATTGAATGGCGGAATAGACTTGATGGGCCGAATGGCCTAATTCTACTCCTATCTCTTATGATCTTAGTTAAAGTTTATAATGTAGCCTGTTATTCTCATGGCTTTGAAGGCATTGAGAGAATGAACAAATTCAAAAGTATGCCCAAAATAACTATGGAGAAATCTTTTAGGCTAAAAATGTATCGGTCTGCAGAGATTCCACTAAACGGTGGCATGACTGTTTTGGTCTCTTGCAGATTCAGTGGCACTTAAAGCCCAAGTTGGCAAAACAAAGTTCAGGGCAGTGTGGTGTGGGCATGTGTAGAATCAAGGGTGAAGGCAAGGATTGGACAGAGCCAAGTGACTGGTGGAGAGAAAAGGCCAGAACAATCAAGGCCAGCAACAGAAGACCTCAGGAAGGATAGTGTCCACAATGGCCCATTGTTGGCTGGGGAAGGTGTGCTAACACGAGGGATACAAGGATCTGAACAGTGGAACTGGTAGGATGGCTGGGATGGGGGAGGAGCGGGATGGTAGGGGTGGGTGGGGGGGGGGGGGGGGGGAATGCAGTAGTTACTTGAAATTAGAGAAATCAGGTTGCACTCCAGGAATCAGCAATTTTCATACATGTGGTACCAACTAAGGCATTGACATGTGGCTGAATTAATAGACATTAATTATTTATTCATTATCCATTGTTTACTATAGAAAGCTCATGACGTGTTCAAACTAATGAAGATATAAATGCCAGAAACGCTCCATGAAAGGGTAATTTCTAATCAATTTGTCTTATTTTGCTGAACTACTTCATCCCACTGAAATAGAAAATTAGTTCAGAATAATACTTTACAGTACACGACATGAGTTCGAAAAATATGTCTTGATACTCCCAGGAGACTGGTGCATTGATAGATCTAATCTCAGAAGAATTGCAATTGAAATTCATCCTACGCTTTAAGGGACATCATCTCATCGTTCACTACATCCTTTGCTGCCCCCTGGCTTTCACATTAGTTTGAACACGTTCAGATCATGGCCACAAGTTCAGAACAGTAAATACTGGTAAAGGAAGGTGGACACCCAGGACCTGCTGGGAATGGCAAAGGTATGGGTCAATATTTACAAAGTTGGGGAGGAGGCAGATGGTCACTAACTCAAGAGTCTATTTAATTGGCATGTTGGCCTTTATAACAAGAGGAATCGAATATAGGAGCAAAGAGGTCCTTCTGCAGTTGTACAGAGCCCTAGCGAGACCACACCTGGAGTATTGTGTGCAGTTTTGGTCCCCTAATTTGAGGAAGGATATTCTTGCTATTGAGGGAGTGCAACGTAGGTTTACAAGGTTAATTCCTGGGATGGCGGGACTGTCATATGCTGAGAGAATGGAGCAGCTGGGCTTGTACAATCTGGAGTTTAGAAGGGTGAGAGGGTATCTTATTGAAACATATAAGATTGTTAAGGGTTTGGACATGCTAGAGGCAGGAAACGTGTTCCCGATGTTGGGGGAGCCCAGAACCAGTGGCCACAGTTTAAGAATAAGGAGTAAGCCATTTAGAACAGACGAGGAAGCACTTTTTCTCACAGAGAGTGGTGAGTCTGTGGAATTCTCTGCCTCAGAGGACGGTGGAGGCAGGTTCTCTGGATGCTTTCAAGAGAGAGCTAGATAGGGCTCTTAAAAATAGTGGAGTCAGGGGATACGGGGAGAAGGCAGGAACGGGGTACTGATTGGGGATGATCAGCCATGATCACATTGAATGGCGGTGCTGGCTCAAAGGGCCGAATGGCCTACTACTGCACCTATTGTCTATTGTATATTGTCTATTGACCTTCTGCAATAATCCTGGGTTATGGGGAAAAAATTCCCTGCTGCCTCCTCTCTCTGTGATATACTCTTGGAAACACCTTGCATTTTTTAAATTGCAAAAATGCAGCAGAGCGCATTTCTATCACTTAGCTTTTTTTGAAACTGTGTAAGTGTAAGAGAGCCACAGGTGGAATGAAGAGACACAATGAGTTATTTTACTTCTAAGGAAGCCTTTCAGGATTGAGTTGATGCTTCTACTCTGGGTTTGTGAGTTCTGAGGTGGGGTGGGAGATTGCAACCTTCACGTGGTCTGCCCTGTTTCGACGAATGCAATCACTCAAATAAGATCAAATAGAACAAGTTGTCCTACAACTTTAGGCTGTGCACGCCACACGCAAGAAGAAGTTCTGAGGTGGTTAATGAGGCCAATGTGAGAACTGTAGACTCTTCCATGGATGGGGCAGTTAGTGGCTGACAGGAGAAATAATTTGTGTGGCGGTTCACTCCCACCTCTTATCACAGCTCTGTATGTTCCCAATGCAATGCTCCAAGGTTGTCAATTCCATCATGTTTCTCTTAGAGTGACTGTGGGCCAGGAATTCCCATGGGTTACTGGGCCTGCTGCATTTCTTCAAGGAGGCTTCCAGCACATCTTTGAACCCTTATCTTTGTCAACCTGGTAATCTTTTTCCATGGCAGAGCTTGGAATAGAGCACTTGTTTCAGGAGTCTGGTGTCAAGTCAAGAGTGTCAAGAAGGTTTATATTATATGCACTGACAACAGAATAATTAAATTTTTACTTGCAGCAGCTTAACAGGCCCATCAACATAGTACACATAGATAAAATATAATGATCAAAAAATATTCAATAAGTTAATAACTGTAATGCTAGTCAAGTCAAGTCAAGTCAAGTCAAGTCACATTTATTTATATAGCACATTTAAAAAACAACTCTCGTTGGCCAAAGTTATAAGAATAGCATAAACAAAACAAACTACATACATATATACATGTAGCCCTCACTCAGAGGACGTCAGGAAAGGCTTGGGAGTATAGATAAGTCTTTACTCTTGACTTAAAAGAGCCGATGGAGGGGGCAGTTCTGATGGGAAAGGGGATGCTGTTCCACAGTCTAGGGGCTGCAACCGCAAAGGCGCGGTCGCCCCTGAGCTTATGCCTAGACCGCGGGATATTCAGCAACCCCAAGTCGGCTGATCTGAGGGGCCTGGAGGTGGAGTGGTGGGTGAGAAGACTTTTTATGTAGGTGGGGGCAAGCCCTTTGAGGGCTTTGTAGACATGGAGGAGGATCTTGAAATTTATACGGAACCGCACAGGGAGCCAGTGGAGAGAGGCCAGGATCGGGTGATGTGGTCCTTTTTCGGGTGCCCGTCAGGGTCTCGCTGCGGCGTTTTGGACCAGTTGCAGGCGGGACAGGGAAGATTGGCTGATGCCAGTAAAGGGAGTTGCAGTAATCTAGGCGGGAGGAGATAAATGTGTGGATAATCTTTTCCAGGTCATCAAACTGGGAGGAATTGTTTTATTTTAGCTATCGTCCGAAGCTAAAAGAAGCTAGCTTTTACCACGGCATTGACTTGTTTGTCAAATTTCAGTGCTGAGTCAAATATCACGCCAAGGTTTTTGACGTGAGGTTTAAGTAGTGGGGTAAGGCTTCCAAGGCAGCCTGCTATCATTTTGATTGAGTCCGAGGGGCCGACTTACTCTCGTTTAGTTGGAGGAAGTTCTGGGCCACTCCAACACTTTATATCCTCGAGGCAGTAGGTAAGGTTAAACAGATTTGATTGGTTTTTGGGCTTCAGGGGGAGATAGAGTTTTGTATCGTCTGCGTAGCAATGGAAGGAAATGCCGTGCCTTTCAATGACTTGGCCTAAGGGGAGCATATACAGGAGAAGAGAATGGGGCCAAGGATGGAACCTTGTGGAACCCCACAGCAGAGATTAGCTGGGGAGGAGAAAGAGTTGCCTATGTTAGTCGAGAAACTCCTACCTTTGAGGTAGGAGATGAACCAGCTCAGGGCAGTGCCATCAATACCAACCCCATACCGGAGACGGTCAATTAGATGGTGTGGTCGACAGTATCAAATGCTGCGCTGAGGTCAAGAAGGAGCAGAATTGCACAGTCGCCGGAGTCAATGGTGAGCAGTAGGTCATTGTGTACCTTCAACAAGGCAGACTCTGTGCTATGGTGAGCCCTGAAACCTGATTGGAAAGTTTCCAAGATAGTGTTTTGGTGAAGGTAGGGTATAAGTTGACTTAAAATTACCTTTTCAAGGGCTTTTGAGAGGAAAGGCAGTTTAGAAATGGGTCTGTAGTTGCTTGGCAAGGTGGGGTCGAGGTTAGGTTTTTTCAGGAGTGGTTGGACCACCGCATGCTTGAAGCAGGTAGGTACAGTGCCAGTGGCCAGAGAGCTGTTGAAGATGACGATGATGCTGGGACCAGCTGTTGTAATGACGTCCTTTAGGAGGGCAGAGGGGACATTGTCGAGGGGGCAGGTAGTAGGTTTCATGGTGGTGATCAGTTTTACAAGGGAGGGTAGAGTAAAGGCTCTGTCTTACCTGTTTGCGGTCATCGGCGGTGAAGCGCGGCATCGCCGGTAGCGAGGACCGCGCGGCAACGGCGAGAGCGTCGAGCCTATCCACCGGAGCGCCGCACGGATGCTGCGCGGGGGCCGAGTTAATTCAAACACGGCGGGTCCCACGTGCTTGCGGTAAGTAAAAAAAGGGCGGGCCGACTGCGATGACGTCGGCCCGCCGCACGTGACTCACCAGCGGCGGCTGTGGCGGCGGCCATCCTGATCGCGGCGCTGTAGCGGTGGCTGTGCCTGCGGCCGCGCAGCACACGTGCCTCACTGGCGGCGGCACGTGCGTCACTGGCGGAGGCTGTGGCAGTGGAGGTTTGACGCACGGCGCTCGAGCCATACTGGCGGCGGCCCGTGCGAGCGGCCGTGCGCACTCGTGCATCACTGGTGGAGGTTGTGCGGTGAGTATTTTGTTTTGGACATTGTCGTTTTTATTTTAGCACCGCGCGGTGTTGGGAATTGTACTTTCTCACGAGTGCGCGGTCTATGGCGGCAGATTCCTCCCGTTTCGCCGCCATAGACCGCAGACTCGTGAGACAGGCCTTTAATGGGTTGGAAACAGTCTAATTTTGAAGAGCAGACCAATGAGACAGCCAGGTCACGGGTGGGAGGGGAAATATTAGTTCTTATGTTCTTTACCTTGCTGGTGAAAAATGTGGTAAATTCCTCGCACTTAGCAGGGGACCCAGTTAGGCTGGTGCTGGTGGCAGGACAAATGATGGAGGTGATGGTGCTAAAAAGGACCTTGGAATTTTGCGCGTTTTTGGAGATAAGGGTGGAAAAATATTTAGTTCTTGCAGATTTTACTGCTTCCTGGTATTTGTGAAGATTATTTTTCAGGAGTTCAAAGGAAATTTGAAGCTTATCAGATTTGTACTTCCGTTCTGATTTTCTGCATTCTCTTCTTAGGGCTCTGGTGGTATCATTGAGCCACGGCTCGCCTTTAGGCTTAGGCTTTTTCATTTTAAGAGGAGCAACAGAATCCAGGACGGAAGAGCAGGTATTATTGAATAAAGAAATTAGGTCGTCGGTACTGAGATGGGGGATGGACGCCTCAATAGTGCAGATGTCGGGGGCGGCTATGAGAGCCTCAGAGAACTTACTGGCTGTCGTGGAATTAACGTAGCGGGAGTAGCGAGCAGGGAGACGGGATTTTGAGGGGGAGAAAGGCAGAGATATATCAAATATAATAGCACTATGTTCGGACAGGCAGGCATCAATAATATCTGTTACAAGTTGGGAGACCAGACGAAAGCACTAGGTCTAGTGTATGGCCAAGCTTGTGCGTGGGTCCAGTGGTGAGTAGAGACAGACTGAAGGACTCAACCAGGTTCATAAATTCACTCACAAGAGGCTTGGTGGGACAGCAAACATGAATGTTAAAGTCACCAAGAATCAGGACCTGGTCAAATTTGGGCAACAAGCTAGCAATAAGATCACCAAATTGTGAGATAAAGTCCTTATGCATCTTTGGTGGGCGATACACAACAATTACAAGCGGACAGATTAGACCAACTATGATTAGTTGATGTTCAATACTGGAGACGTGATCAGTGTTCAGAAGGCAGCAGTTGAAATTCTTCTTAAACACAGTGGCTAGGCCCCCAACGCGACCCGAGAGCCTGGGCGAGCTGAAAAAGTTACAGGTATCAGGGCAGAGTTCCACGAGTGGAGCAAGCTCACCAGGATTAAGTCAGGTTTCAGTGATCAGTAGGAAGTCCAATCCATGTGCGGTGAAGAAGTCATTGAGGACGAAGGTTTTATTCAGCACTGATCTCACATTGATCAGGGCCACTTTTGCAGGGACTGCAGGTGAGTTGAGGGCCGGTAGCGGCTCCCACGCCAGCGGGTGGAGGTTCAGGGAGACCATGCCGCTGCGCTTCACACAGGGTCTGGCTGGGACCGGGAGGATCGACCGGAGAAAGGCATACCTGGGCTCGAGGGACCGCTGGTGGATGGAGCGGTAGGGCCGACCAGGTCCGTCCTCAGAGCGCTGGGCGAGGTAAGCAAATGTGAAACGGGCGCGTGCGAGGTTCTTCAGCCTTACCAGGGCGCCCGCGCCTTTACTCCGCCTCCATGTGCGGCGGCCACCGCAAGGCAGAGCCCATACATCCACCGGGAGCCGAGCGAGGAGTGAACGGTAAGTGAAACCTTGTCCGGGGGTTCAGTCGGGGGCCCAGCCCGGGGCTCAGTCCGGGGGTCGGTCCAAGGCTTAGACCGGGGCTCTGTCGGAGGCCCAGTCCGGTGTCTTGTCCGGGGCTCAGTCCGGGGTCTAGTCCTGGGCCACAGATGAAGATCTCGACGACAGAGGCTCGGCTCGGTGCGGGGCTTTGTCCGGGGCTTTGTCCGGGGCTTTGTCCGGGGCTCGGTGCGGGGCTTGGTGCTGGGCTTTGTCCGGGGCTCGGTGCGGGGCTCTGTCCGGGGCTTGGTCCGGGGCTCGGTGCGGGGCTCGGTGCGGGGCTTGGTGCTGGGCCTCGGGTGAAGACCTCGACGACCGAGGCTTGTATATTCAATAATGTTTGCCATTCGTACGCCAGCTTTGACTGCAGGCCATACGAACGGTAGAGATTACCTTTAACGGGTCTTTCTTTGTTCAGGCGGGAGACGGAGGCCATAATAGTGCAAAAGGCAAAGTCCATAATGCAACCTAAAGACCATCAAGGTTCATAGTTCAATCCATCAAGGTTCATAGTTGTTGACGTTTGCGCTGCGTAGTGTTCAAGAGCCTGATAGTTGCTTGATAAGAAGCTATTCTTGAAGCTGGAGGTCATGGTTTTCAGGCACATGGTTGATGTGGCCTGCCCAATGTTTGCCAGCTGAATGTATCTGAAGCATTAACACTGGTGATGTTGGCCTGGAAGAGGTCACTGAAGGGGCTGAATGAAGGTCATACCATCAGGCATCACTATTTCTATACCAATCATTACTTTATCCGTACACCAATCCTCTTCTACTCTTCACACATTCCGAAACATTCTCCACAAATTCTACCACTCACCTATATTCTGCACTTTTTTTTTAAATCAAAAAATTTATTCAATTATTAAAAAATAATATTTACACTACAATAAAACAAGCCAGAACCCACCACCATAATACAATACAAACATATATCCATAATAAACTATTATACAATTATGATACAATCCTTATTGAGGATACATTCAACACCCTTCGGAGCCCAGCTGTCCCGGAACTCCCTCAGGGTGCCCGTGGACAGGGTGTATTCCCTTTCTAACTGCACCCGGGCACGGACGTATCCCCGGAAAAGGGGCAGGCAACCGGCTCGGGTAAAGCCCTCCACCGCCTGGCGCCTTGACTCGCAGATGGCCAGCTTGGCCAGGCCCTATATTCTGCACTGTGGCCAATTTATAGCAGCCAATTAACATACCAACCCACATATTGTTGGGTTGTGGGAGGATACCAGAGCACTAAGGGGAAATTCACACGGTCATGGAGAACTTGCCAACTCTGCATCAAAGTTCAAGATTATAGCAGGGTCACTGGAATTGGGAAACAGCTGCTCGACTAGGCCACCACTGTGCTGCCCATTAAGTCCCTTGTCCTTCCAATGAGCAGGAAGGATTTGTGGGGGAAGAATTGATGGTATATTTCCTGTGAACTTAGCTGCCTGTATAGATAGTCGAGGTCTGAGGAGCATATAGGAGGTCAGGGATCACTGCTGCCTGGTAAGACCATGTTTTTTGTGCCAGGTCTGAGGCCTCGAATCTGCAAGGCTGGAGGGCAAAATCTGGAAAGTGGGATTTTCCATGATGCAGAGCCAAGAGGCTGAATGTCCTCATGTATTGTCAATTTCTATGATTCTAAAGTAGTGCCCACTCCATATTGATCTCTACAAATCTCACGAATCTCATGAGTTTCCACAGCCAGAATTAAATTTCACTCATAAGTGAACTCGTTATCTAAATTTATTTCTTGGCCCAAATTTCAGAATTATTTGCATATGCACCGAAATCACCCATGAAGCATTAGAAACACACAGAATTGTTAACAATTGTTTTTAAAATATTCCTTGATATATTTGAGGGCAGTAATGTGGATTTCTGAAAATAAATGAAAATGATTATCACATCAATAGACATCTTTGCTAAAACAGTTTACCTCATGACGTCCTTATAGGTCCCTGAAAATCACATAATTATGTATGTGTGGCACAGTGGCGCAGCGGTAGAGTTGCTGCCTTACAGCGAATGCAGCGCTAGACACCCGGGTTAGATCCCGACTACGGGTGCTGTATGTATGGGGTTTGTACATTCTCCCCGTGACCTGCGTGGATTTTCTCCGAGTTCTTCGGTTTCCTCCCACACTCCAAAGACGTACAGGTTTGTAGGCTAATTGGCTTGGCACGTGTAAAAATTGTTCTTTGTGTGTGTGGGTGTTGTGTTCGATAAATCACTGGATTTAGATAAGAGTTTGATTCACTCAGCCATTTATTACACTACTAAATAAGGCACATACACTCATGTATCCTCGAATATCTCCAACGCAGTCGCAAAACCCGAGTACACAGCAGAGACCACGCGGCAGGATGTTTCTACATACACTCACGTAAACTCGTACACATTCGCAAACTCATCAGAGCACGCCACAGGATGATTCGTTCTTGATCACCTGGCACCATTCGCAACACGGTCGAAGACTGAGGTTCTCTCACCGAAGGGGTGCCCAACACCAATCTTTATGGCATTTCATATCAGAGCAGACCACGCCACTGCCCCCTCCCTGAGCCAATCATAAGCTGCTCTTGTCTGCAATGTTTCTGCGTTACTAGCGGCAGTGGTCGACCCAACTATTGCTGTTGTGTTTTGTTCACCAATGCAGCCTTTCCCATGCTAATCTATGGGAAAGACTGCGTTCCCAGGCAATGATCACAGGTGAAAGGAGATAACGCATCGGGAAACTTGTTTTCGAGAGGCTATAGAATGTAGGGCTGCAAACTTAGCTGACAACTCCATTTCACATTTTAGCTGAAATTGTCAAATGTACCCTTACACTACACTCCACCCCTTGGAATCATCAGTCTATATTAGTGCCCATCTAACTACATGTTACTGAGTATACAAACAATAATAATCAAAAGTACAATATAATAATTCTATCTCTATGAGTGTGAGGTGATTATGTGTCAAACTCACTATCCATGCCATAATGGCGTGAGTTATGTGTTCTATCAGACATCGAGCTAGTCTTGGATGACTGTGAAAGCAAAGCTTATCTTAATGGCCTTGCAAGCAATCCCATGATTTACTGCCCCTTTTAATCAGCTCATAGACATAGACAGAAACATAGAAAATAGGTGCAGGAGTAGGCCATTCGGCCCTTCGAGCCTGCACCGCCATTCAATACGATCATGGCTGATCATCCAACTCAGTATCCTGTACCTGCCTTCTCTCCATACCCCCTGATCCCTTTAGCCACAAGGGCCACATCTAGCTCCCTCTTAAATATAGCCAATGAACTGGCCTCAACTACATTCTGTGGCAGAGAGTTCCAGAGATTCACCACTCTCTGTGTGAAAAATGATTTTCTCATCTCGGTCCTAAAAGACTTCCCCCTTATCCTTAAACTGTGACCCCTTGTTCTGGACTTCCCCAACATCGGGAACAATCTTCCTGCATCTAGCCTGTCCAACCCCTTAAGGATCTTGTAAGGTTCTATAAGATCCCCCCTCAATCTTCTAAATTCTAGCGAGTACAAGCCGAGTCTATCCAGTCTTTCTTCATATGAAAGTCCTGCCATCCCAGGAATCAATCTGGTGAACCTTCTCTGTACTCCCTCTATGGCAAGAATGTCTTTCCTCAGATTTGGTGACCAAAACTGTACGCAATACTCCAGGTGTGGCCTCACCAAGACCCTGTACAACTGCAGTAGAACCTCCCTGCTCTTATACTCAAATCCTTTTGCTATGAATGCTAACATACCATTCGCTTTCTTCACTGCCTGCTGCACCTGCATGCCTACTTTCAATGACTGGTGTACCATGACACCCAGATCTCATTGCATCTCCCCTTTTCCTAATCGGCCCTAATTTTCATTAACCCCATACACTCCAAATCCTGTTACATTCGGCCCACAGGCTCAATACCACCCCTCCACCCTCTTGGCATTCCTCAAAGGGCAGTGGGGAAGCACACAATTGCAGAATATTATGCCAACTACAACTAAAACAAGCCCAGTCACCAGCCATTGCATAATAATATGCCCCAACCTCCGAAACCCCCAAGACCACCTATTCCACCATGTGCTCTCCGAGGCCTCATCGTGCAACTACCAACTTTATTCAAGGCTTCAACCTGTTGTCGTATGTGGGCCACCAGGTGTGTAATGTTTTCATTGGCAAGTATGTAAGTGCAGCATTCCCTCCCTATGATGGCACAAGTCCCCTCTTTCTCTGCTAGTAGGAAGTCCAGGGCCATGCGATTCTGCAAGGCGACAGTTCGTATTGCCACCATCTCGGCACAGGGCTTGGATAGCCTGCCCTGCCTCCACTAGCCCCAGAGTGGTCCTATTGTCTGTGATGTGGGACATGTGTACAAACTCATTTTACGTAGGTACACATGCAGGAGCGAGAGATAGGTGTTTGATTCCATGCAGACAGGCGGTGCAGCAGCCAGCACTGCTAGAAGTATCAGCCCACGCCATCGTCCGGTATACATGATGCGCCTCGTGGTTGTTCTGCAGAGAGAGGGCAGAGCAGCGTCACTCTCGCCTGGTTAAGTGCTGCAAAGGTAAACATATAGGTTTATCCTCCCCGGTCACCATATTGCCCTGTGTATTGTCCTGCGCTGCGGCAATAACTTCCACCTTGCAAGGAGATTCCCCGCCGGGGACTGAAACCAACACCTTCCGGGCATCTTCCTGATGTTCGTTTGTCGTTGTGGCATTATTTGGCATGACTGCAACAGCCAGATATCGGCTCATGAGTGTCTCCCCCCCCCCACCACAGGTTGTTGGTTCCGTGTGTGGACAGGACGTCGAAGAATGAGAAGCCGAATCCAAGAAGCCAAAGCAAAGATGCCCAACATACATCACGCCGAAAAGCCAAGATACCGAACGGACACGACACCGAAAGGACACGGCGCCGAAAGGATACGAAGCCGAACGGACACGACGCCGAAAAGCCACCTAACGGCCATGACATCAAAAAGCCATGATGCCGAACGGACATGACTTCTCCGGGAACGGGATTGGTCCGACACCTTGTAAGTCAGCGACAAAGTCAGCGATTGGTCCAGACCCCTGCGTCCATCACATCACTGGCCGGGGGGAGACAGGAGGGTGGGGAGAGCTTGAGCTTGCGTTTGTAAAATGGTGGCAGTGACTCCAAGCTGCTGCGATTGGCACAGAGGCAGTGATGTGATGTGATGGACGCGGGGGTCTGGAACAATCGCTGACCTTTGTCGATGACTGACAAGGCGTCTGACCAATCCCGTCCCCGGAGATGTACAAGGTACAACAATTTAAATATTTTAAAATGTAACAAGGTACAACAATTCTTGCAGCAAATATAGATTTTTTTAAAGTGTTTCATACTTATTTATTTCGACTTCATGTCCATTCGACGTCATTTCCTATCGGCGTCTTGTCCGTTCGGCTTTGTGTCCTTTTGACGTGATGTCCGTTCGGCATCTTGGCTTTGGCTTCCCGTCCTTCAGCGTCCCGTCCGGGTACCGTTGGTTCAAATTGTATACTGCCTTCTGTAACACAAGAGCCCACCCTTTGAGTGTGTGGGAGTTAGAGTACGTATCTGCTCTTTTCATAGACCATTCGTACGTTCCACCAGCCCTGCGGCTTGCGGGTAATACAAGATGTGGAGGGTCCACTGCACCTCATTATCAGCTGCCCATTGATGTACTTTGCTACCGGTAAAGTGGGACCCATTTTCAGACTGAATCTCCCATGTGGTGATATTCACGGCCATTCACGGTGTTGGTGCAGACCATGTATCTCCTACTCCTGGGACTGCCACTGTGTCGAAAACAGTCATACCGTTGGCAACTGCCCAGGAGTCGGTGTACAGTCGGACTGGAGTATTGTCATGGGACAAAGGGAAGGCGGCCACCTGCCAGATGGCCTTACCTGCAACCCGACTACTAGAGCCTTCGGTAAACCTTGCCTGTGGTTGTACGTCGGGGGATTGGTCTGAAAATGGGACCCTCCACCACAAACGATGGGGGAGTCAACGGGGTGGTTCGGGCTCGGGTACTGCGTGACCTTCCGAGGGGAGGGCCATGACCTCCTCATGCAGACGGTTAACGCTGTCGGGGCCTCTCTCAGCCCTACCAGAGATGTACCATATCCATTTTACAATATAGAAGTGCTGTGTGTGTCCCTCCTTATGGGAGATGTTGGCAGACTTAACCCAGGTTATAAAAGGTAAGTGAGGGCGCATAACCACTATCCCACCCGCCGTAAGTTGTTCGGTAGCAAGGAGTGCCAAGTAACATGCAAACAACTGTCGCTCAAAGGGCCAATACGCACGGCAGGATCAGGCAATGTCTTTGTCCAGAAGCCGAGACACGCCCGCCGTCCGTCATGCTGTTGCCACAGACTCCACTCCTCCTCACGAGCAGTAGCCGACACCTGCAATTCAAAAGAGACATTCACCCACCATAAAGCAAGCGGGAGCGCCTGTTCCACCATCCTCTCAGCCATGTAGTGGGACGCAGCAACCCCATCAGGGAGGGTAACAGGGGCATAAAGCCTAGGTTCGCCCGGTCAAGCGAGGGCCGCCAAGAAAACCTGCCGGGGACCCTGGTCACACCCCTAGTCTAGGGGAACCGACACGGTCCATCCCCAGGGGCTCTCGTCTTGGGCTGGGTTTTCTTCATTCTGCTCATGATTCCCCTTTTTCTCACAGTGTATTTTCCAAAGGGCATAGACGGTGCTTTCTGGATAGATGCCCCTTAGCCCCACCGTCTGGTCTGAGATTGGATGCATCAGTTCTCCTCACTTGTTGCCTCAAGCAGGCATGGTCAGTCAAATGGTCCAACCCCTCGGGTGCATTGAGGGCTTTCCCTATAGATTCCTTAACTGCCGGTCCCAGGAGCGGGAGTACCACCCTCCTGATGCCAGACGCCGGTCTTAACCAAATAAGAAAGGAGGGAGGCAATAAAGTCACAGTCCTCAGGACTCTCATAATTCTAGTCGTTGTCATAAAAGGACATAATCAGGGCCCATTGTCTTAGTGCCACTGCGCCATCCTTGGCTGTGGACCATGTGGGGGGGGGGGGTGTCATAGGTCTGTCGGTGGGGGAAGGTAGGGACCCTGATCCACTGCCTGTGTCCTGCTGTGGTTATCATACCAGATATCCCCATCCCAGGTATTAACGTCCTCCCCCCTTATCATTAGTGAACAGACTTTAATCGGGTCAACTTGCCAGTCCACGCGCTTTAGCCACCTCAGCTTGCTGGAGTCTGGCCAACTCACAATCAGTGTCCACCACCCGGTTATCCATCTCCGCTGCCTGGTTTCTGGATGGCTCCATTGCCTCTGAAAGGGGGTGCTCCTTTAATTTATCAATTTTATCTTTTAGGTTTTTTACTTCTTGTTCTTTTTGTTTAAGATTCTCATGTTGAGATTTAACTATTAACCATATAACCATTACAGCACGGAAACAGGCCATCTCGGCCCTTCTAGTCCGTGCCGAACACTTTTTTTTTATACTTCCCCCTAGTCCCATCTACCTGCACTCAGACCATAACCCTCCATTCCTTTCCCGTCCATATACCCATCCAATCTATTTTTAAAGGATAAAATCGAACCTGCCTCCACCACTTCCACTGGAAGCTCATTCCACACAGCTACCACTCTCTGAGTAAAGAAATTCCGCCTAATGTTACCTCTAAACTTCTGTCCCTTAATTCTCAAGTCATGTCCCCTTGTTTGAATTTCCCCTACTCTCAATGGGAAAAGCTTATCCACGTCAGCTCTGTCGAACCCGCTCATAATTTTAAAGACCTCTATCAAGTCCCCTCTTAACCTTCTGCGCTCCAAAGAATAAAGACCTAACTTGTTCAACCTTTCTCTGTAACTTAGTTGCTGAAACCCAGGCAACATTCTAGTAAATCTCCTCTGTACTCTCTCTATTTTGTTGACATCCTTCCTATAATTAGGCGACCAAAATTGTACTCCATACTCCAGAATTGGCCTCACCAATGCCTTGTACAATTTTAACTTTACATCCCAACTTCTATATTCAATGCTCTGATTTATAAAGGCCAGCACACCAAAAGCTTTCTTTACCACCCTATCTACATGAGATTCCACCTTCAGGGAACTATGCACAGTTATTCCTAGATCCCTCTGTTCAACTGCATTCCTCAATTCGCTACCATTTACCATGTACGTCCTATTATGATTTGTCCTGCCGAGATGTAGCACCTCACATTTATCAGCATTAAACTCCATCTGCCATCTTTCAGCCCACTCTTCCAAATGGCCTAAATCTCTCTGTAGACTTTGAAAATCTACTTCATTATCCACAACACCACCTATCTTAGTATCATCTGCATACTTACTAATCCAATTTTCCACACCATCATCCAGATCATTGATGTACATGACAAACAACAGTGGACCCAACACAGACCCCTGAGGCACCCCACTAGCCACCGGCCTCCAACCTGACAAACAGCCATCCACCATTACTCTCTGGCATCTCCCATTCAGCCACTGTTGAATCCATCTTGCTACTCCACCATTAATACCCAACAATTAAATCTTCTTAACCAACCTTCCATGAGGAACCTTGTCAAAGGCCTCACTGAAGTCCATATAGACAACATCCACTGCTTTACCCTCATCAATTTCCCTAGTAACCTCTTCGAAAAATTCAAGAAGAATAGTCAAACATGACCTTCCAGGCACAAATCCATGTTGACTGTTCCTAATCAGACCCTGCTTATCCAGATGCTTATATATATTATCTCTAAGTATCCTTTCCATTAATTTGCCCACCACTGATGTCAAACTACCAGGTCTATAATTGCTAGGTTTACTCTTAGAACCCTTTTTAAACAACGGAACAACATGCGCAGTACGCCAATCCTCCGGCACTATTCCCATTTCTAATGACATTTGAAATATTTCTGTCATAGCCCCTGCTATTTCTACACTAACTTCCCTCAATGTCCTAGGGAATATCCTGTCAGGACCTGGAGACTTATCCGTTTTCATATTTTTCAAAAGTGTCCGCACCTCCTCTTCTTTGAATCTCATAGTTTCCATTGCTACTCTGCTTGTTTCCCTTACCTCACATAATTCCATATCCTTCTCCTTGGTGAATACCGAAGAAAATAAATTGTTCAATATCTCGCCCATCTCTTTTGGCTCTGCAGATAGCTGTCCACTCTGACTCTCTAATGGACCAATTTTATTCCTTGTTATCCTTTTGCTATTAATATAGCTGTAGAAAACCTTTGGATTTACTTTCACCTTACTTGCCAAAGCAACCTCATATCTTCTTTTAGCTTTTCTAATTTATTTCTTAATATTCTTTTTACATTCTTTATACTCCTCAAGCACCTCATTTACTCCATGCTGCCTATAATTATTGTAGATCTCTTTTTCCGAACTAAGTGTCCAATTTCCCTTGAAAACCATGGCTCTTTCCAATTTTTACTATTTCCTTTCAACCGAACAGGGACATAAAGATTCTGTACTCTTAAAATGTCACCTTTAAATGTCCTCCATTTCTCTTCTACATCCTTCCCATAAAACAACATGTCCCAATTCACTCCTTTTAAATCCTTTTGCATCTCAAAGTTAGCCTTTCTCCAATGAAAAATCTCAACCCTAGGTCCAGTTCTGACCCTCTCCATAATTATATTGAAACTAATGGTGATCACTGGACCCGAAGTGCTCCCCAACGCATACCTCCGCCACCTGCCCTGTCTCATTTCCTAACAGGAGATCCAGCACTGCCCCTTCTCTAGTAGGTACCTCTATGTATTGTTGCAAAAAACTATCCTGCACACATTTTGCAAACTCCAAACCATCCAGCCCTTTTACAGAATGTGTTTCCCAGTCTATGTGTGGAAAATTGAAATCTCCCACAATCACTACATTGTGCTTACTACTAATATCTGCTATCTCCTTACATATTAGCTCTTCCAATTCTCGCTCCCCATTTGGCGGTCTATAATACACCCCTATAAGTGTTGCTACACCTTTCCCATTTCTCAGTTCTCATTGATAGTAACAGCCAGAATGCTCCTTTGTGGCTCCCCTTTTCCTCGTGGAACCTGCTCTCTTTTAACTGTGTCAATATATTATGTCCAATTGTAACATTGGGATTGTTGTTTAGTGCATCGGCCCTGTCGATGGGTGCCCCGGACTGAGCTATTACGTTGGCTAAACTCGCAAACCCGTCCGTATTATCCGCCCACCCAGGGATCTGACAAGTTTCAGGTTCCACTGCTTTCTTTGACATGCACATTATTTATTACTAAGTGTCTGTTATCTGAATCCTGCCGACTACGCCAAATATTGTGTTCGATAAATCACTGGATTCAGAGTTTGATTCACTCAGCAATTTATTACACTACTAAATAAGGCACATACAATCACATATCCTCGAATAGCCCCGAACGCACTCGCAAACCCCGAGTACACAGCAGAGCACGCCGCAGGGTGTTTCTACATACTCACTTATCCCCGTACACACTCGCAAATTCGTAAGAGCACGCCACAGGATGTTTTGTTCTTGATCACCTGGCACCGTTTGCGACACCGTTCAAGGCTGAGGTTCTCGCACCGAAAGGCCGAGCAACACCAATCTTTATGGCATTTCTTATCAGAGCAGACCACGCCACTGCCCCCTCCCCGAGCCAATCATAAGCCCCTCTTGTCTGCAACGTTTCTCCGTTAAAGTTCTGTCTCACTGTGCGAGTTGACCCACGAGTGACCCAGAGTGAAAGACTCGTGGTTGCGTACGAGACTACAAGTTTATGATCCAGAGTTTAACCGAGTTCCCACGGGTATGTCTAAGTTTCCCGTTTACTTCTCATTTCTGCGATGTTCCAAGTTCGTCTCCCGAGTGTACCAAGTTCCTCTCCCGTTAATCTTGAGGCAACAATGTATATCGAAGTGTTGAAAAATCATCACATGTTAAAAAAATGATGTCATGCCAGCCAAAGAACGTAGAGACTATTGTGTTTGCTGCATGTGTTCTGCACAACCTGATCCGTATCAGAGGTGCAGCTTCAGGATCAGCAACAGCCATGCAGGACGGTGACTTAGTGGACAGTCAAACAGGGAGAATAACACTAGGTGCGTGGAGGAGTGGTACAAACGACGAGACTTTGGTGCCACTGCAGTGTTTTCGAGGTAACACGGGGACCAACAGTGCAAAAGAGCAGAGAGACCATCTCTGCTCCTACTATAATTCAGAATTGGGCAGTGTGCCGTGGCAGGACAGCTTATTTTGAGCGGCTGCCGACCACAGGTACATCACTGCATGAGGAGAGCCCACATGCAGAAAAATCCAGTTAATTTCATGTTTAGTTTAAATCCTGCTTCATTTCATTGTTTAACTTTAAGTGTGGATTTTATTTTTTATTGTGGTGTAAAAGTAATTTCATTGCATCTGTCTTTCCTTTAAAACGTGGTTATCATGCATCTGCTTATCTGATTGTAGATCTCAAAACTTGTCATTTAGCGCATTGCATTGTATCTTTTATTGCCTGAATTTAGACTAGTGCATTTCTCAGCTGAATTAGTATATAGTGGAAATACTTTTATTTGTGCTTCATTTGTTGATTTTCATGTATGAGAAGCCCTTTTTCAGACCAGTGTTGTTTGCTGTGGTGCTACTTTTCTCAATATGCGCAAAAAAGCGTTTTTATTTTGAACAAGAATAAAGACTTTGTTTCACATTCAAGACATTTGTTTGACTTTGTCTTATTTTCTGATCCACTGAGAGGTGACAATTTTAAACATTTAAAAAGCACAGCATATGAGGCAGCTGCGTCCTTAAATCTCACAAATGATTGTGAGAATCAAGATGTGAATATATTTTGCCTTCCTCTATTTTGTGTTTTATGATGAAAGGAATATTACATTCAAGTCATGAGACTTTGTAGTGATATTAAAATGAAGACTTCCAGACATCAATTTGATCTTGATAGCAAAGAACTCTCTTTTATTGTGCAATGAAGTAAACAGTGAGAATCAAACGGATCAGCAAAAAGCTTTTCAACACAACACAACACAACACAAATTTATATATAAACTTCAAGCAAATTTTTTCTTTTCAACCCACTGTCACCTTATCAATAACTTGCTTAACTTTGTTAAGCAGAATTTATCTTTAAAAAGTCTAAGTAACTGAAATTTCTGTCCCTGATTATTGTTTCTAAAAAGAGTTCCCACGGTAGAATCACGAGTCACAAAGTTAAACGCACGGGCCACTACGTTCTTACAACGAGTTTAAATGTTTCAATTTTTAACCACATGAGTACATTTTACTCGTGGAAAAGTTCAAACATGTTTGAACTTTTGCAAGAGTTAACAAGTTTCACGTGTACCTCCCGTTAGCGCCAAGAGTCGCTAAGTTGCGTCCACGAGTTCCGACGTTCCCGCTACGTTAATTGTACGTGATTACCACGAGTTAAATTTGTTTTAAACTCGGGGTCACTCGTGGGTCAGCTCGCACAGTGAGACAGCCCTTTTACTAGGGTGGTCTACTCAACTAGTGCTGTCGCCAACGCAGCCTTTCCCATGCCATTCTATGGAAAAGACTGCGTTCCCTGGCAATGATCACAGGTGCGAGGAGATAACGCATCTGGAAACTTATAGAGCCATGGGGGAGAGGGGGCATCACGGGGGAAGGGGGAGGGGGTTGGTGTCAGTGAGGGGGACCAGAGGGGTAGTGGCTGGAATTGGCAGTGCGATGGGAACTCGCAGCGGGCGCTGGACGTTCTCCTCCGCCGGGAACAAAGTCTCCGCTTTCCGTTTGGCGACATTGGTGACATCTCCGACTCCAGGCTGGGTCAGGTCTCCGATGCTGGGCTGGGCTGCGTTGGATTCCTCCGAAAATTGTGTCCGGTTGGAAACCTCCAACAGCCAACCTCAGCTCCAGTAAAGACACAATGGGGCAGGAAACATAGAAACATAGAAAATGGGTGCAGGAGTGGGCCATTCGGCCCTTCCAGCCTGCACCGCCATTCAATATGATCATGGCTGATCATCCAACTCAGTATCCTGTACCTGCTTTCTCTCCATACCCCCTGATCCCTTTAGCCACAAGGGCCACATCTAACTCCCTCTTAAATATAGCCAATGAACTGGCCTCAACTACCTTCTGTGGCAGAGAATTCCACAGATTCACCACTCTCTGTGTGAAAAATGTTTTTCTCATCTCAGTCCTAAAAGATTTCCCCCTTATCCTTAAACTGTGACCCCTTGTTCTGGACTTCCCCAACATCGGGAACAATCTTCCTGCATCTAGCCTGTCCAACCCCTTAAGAATTTTGTAAGCTTCTATAAGATCCCCCCTCAATCCTCTAAATTCTAGCGAGTACAAGCCGAGTCTATCCAGTCTTTCTTCATATGAAAGTCCTGACATCCCAGGAATCAGTCTGGTGAACTTTCTCTGTACTCCCTCTATGGCAAGAATCTCTTTCCTCAGATTTGGAGACCAAAACTGTACGCAATACTCCAGGTGTGGTCTCACCAAGACCCTGTACAACTGCAGTAGAACCTCCCTGCTCCTATACTCAAATCCTTTTGCTATGAATGCTAACATACCATTCGCTTTCTTCACTGCCTGCTGCACCTGCATGCCTACTTTCAACGACTGGTGTACCATGACACCCAGGTCTCGTTGCATCTCCCCTTTTCCTAATCGGCCACCATTCAGATAATAGTTTACTTTCCTGTTTTTGCCACCAAAGTGGATAACCTCACATTTATCCACATTATACTGCATCTGCCATGCATTTACCCACTCCCCAGCCTATCCAAGTCACCTTGCAGCCTCCTAGCATCCTCCTCACAGCTAACACTGCCCCCCAGCTTCGTGTCATCCGCAAACTTGGAGATGTTGCATTCAATTCCCTCGTCCAAATCATTAATATATATTGTAAATAGCTGGGGTCCCAGCACTGAGCCTTGCGGTACCCCACTAGTCACTGCATGCCATTCTGAAAAGGACCCGTTTACTCCTACTCTTTGCTTCCTGTCTGCCAGCCAGTTCTCTATCCACATCAATACTGAACCCCCAATACCGTGTGCTTTAAGTTTGTATACTAATCTCTTATTTTGGACCTTGTCGAAAGCCTTCTGAAAGTCCAGATATAACACATCCACTGGTTCTCCCTTATCCACTCTACTAGTTACATCCTCGAAAAATTCTATAAGATTCGTCAGACATGATTTACCTTTCGTAAATCCATGCTGACTTTGTCCAATGATTTCACCACTTTCCAAATGTGCTGCTATCCCATCTTTAATAACTGACTCTAGCAGTTTCCCCACTACCGATGTTAGACTAACTGGTCTGTAATTCCCCATTTTCTCTCTCCCTCCCTTTTTAAAAAGTGGGGTTTCATTAGCTACCCTCCAATCCTCAGGAGCTACTCCACAAGGGGCGGACCAAACCAGGGAGTGAGAGGGGAAGAGACTAATCCGTGGCGCTGACTGGCAGAAGGAGAGATCAATATGCACACACGTGGTGTATAAGATTTTTAAACCTCGGTAACTTTTAGGACATTCAACTGATCTGAACAAAACTTGGTGCACTCGCAGCACAGGAGAATTGTGAGTGAACTGGCGAAAAATCATAGTGATATCGCGAACCTTTTTGTGCAAATAGAAAGACTGCCAAACTGGAAGATAACAAGATCAGAGTTTTAGTTATGTATAGATAGATAGATTCCTGATCCTCTGTAAAAAAGTTATCATTTTTCTCCTAATCAGAAGAATGACTTCCCAGCTCCTCGATCTATCTAGGGTGCAGATCTTACCAGGTGTGGCAGGTTCTTGAAGTGTTGATTTTCAGAATTAACGTAAAAATGTGTCTCTCACAAAAGTGCACTTGGCAGGAATTCAGTCGCACACGTGTCAATGACCAGAATCAGTGGTAAACACTGCCTGCCGGGCTGTCCCTGCACACTCCCAGAAGCTGCATTTTTGCTGTTGTTCTTCGCGTCCTTGAACAGTTGACAAGTACGTGTGAGATCCAGTCTTAAAATCTTTACAAAACAACTAAACATAACATCTTACGTCAATGCATCTGTTCAATTCCTGGATGGCAACCCCGTGCGACATGTTTAATTCCATCTACTTCCAGCCCGGATTTAGAAACCTACAACACAAGGTGGCCAGAAGACAACAACACCGGATTTAGGAAACTGACCCGGTGAAAAACATGTGGGCATCCTACTGATAAAAAGCCCACTGTCACGCCGCACTTCAGGATCACACTCGGCCCAGGTGTAAGGTGGCAACACAGTGCAAACATGTCGCGTGCTATTGAGCGTTTGCTGCTGCTGGTTTTCATTAGCACCGTGGAAGGGTTCACGCTGAAATATGCAGTCGACTGCTCCTACTCTTGTGATCGGACCACCGCTTGTCCCCATACTGCGGGCTGCAAGAGGACAGTGCTGGATGACTGCGGCTGCTGCCACGTGTGTGCAGCCGGCAGGGGCGAGGTGTGTTACCGCACCGTGGCTGGGATGGACGGGGTTAAATGCGGGCCCGGACTAACGTGCGTCTTTAACAGCGAGGAGGACGACTTTGGAGACGAGTATGGCATGTGCAAAGGTAAGTGCAACAAGAGAAATAAGAGTTAAATTACATGAGCAAAAGACAAAGTGCTGGAGTAACTCTGCGGGCCAGGCTGAAGAAGGGTCTCGACCCGAAACGTCACCCATTCCTTCTCTCCAGAGATGCTGCCTGTCCCGCTGAGTTACTCCAGCATTTTGAGTCTATCAGCGGGGGAAATGGATCTGCCGAGTTCCTCCATCACTTTGTGCATTGTTGTTAAAATAAAGGACAAGATCACGGGTATTTTTGTTACAAATCCGGAGGTGTGCCGCTTTAACCTGGAACGGAACCGGTAAATGTCCAATAACGCTGCATTTGTGAAGCAGGTTGACTGTCCCACCTGCCAACACCAGCGCTATGTTGGACGCTCGCTCTCCCAGTCGCACATCGCCGGCGATCTCAGTCGGGCGATTTGCACATCGCTGGCAATTCACACGTTAGATCACACGCTGAAGTTCATAAATTCTCGGAGCAGAATTAGACCATTCGGCCGATCAAGTCTACTCCGCAATTCAATGGTGGCTGATCTATCTTTCCCTCAACCCCATTCTCCTGCCTGCGCCCAATAACCCCTGACACCCGTACCAATCAAGATATCCTCATTAAAGCTGTGGAATTGCGTAACAAAACAAACAAAACGCTCACTGCAGAGTGTCAAACAGTACTGACAGCGGATCGGAGACGCTCCAGTACTTCCATTATGTGGACCCGAGTTTGGACTTTTTCTTTATGAACGGCGTCAAAATTTGGTGATAATGCATTTATGGGTTGTGCAAACGAATTTCATTGTGCTCTGCATACGTGTCAATAAAGAACCATTGAGAAAATTCTGAGCGGGTTGCGAACAGCGTGCTGGTCGCAAGAAAGATGAGAAGACAATGGAGCAAGTCTAATTTATACAGCTTCTGTATTTTATAGCACTTTATTGTAATTTCGAAATAGTTTTGCAAAATAACAAGAAAACGAATCTCCATAATCTACTGCAAAATGCAAGCATCAAGTGTATCGCTCTCGCACACTCAAACGACACGTATCCTTCACCTCGACCCGAAACATCACCTATCCATGTTCTCCAGTGATGCTGGTGCCTGGTCCACTGAGTTACTCCAGCACTGTGACCGTTCATATCATTGTTTTTTGTAAGAAACTGAAATGTAATGTATCGGTGAAATGTCAAGAAAATGGCATCAGATTGGTATAGTGGTTCTGGCTTTATCCTCCCACTCACCCTCTTTACATCTCAGCATTAGATTTTAAATTCCAAAGCAGATTCTAAACCAATGCCAGATACAGAATTTCTAAAACCACTAATTTAAAGGAAGCAATGAGCGAAATTGTGCAGGATTAAAAATTAATTTAGAAAAGTGATATAATTCAATACGAAGTTAGAATGTATACATACCGTTCGCCCTTGATATCTCATCGCTTCCGTTACGTTATTGTACGATTACTCGTATGTTTCTGATTCGGATGTTGCTCTTTCAGATTGTCCCTTTGGAACCTACGGGTTAGAATGCAGGAAGGTCTGCAAGTGTCTGTTCGGGATCTGTAACAGAGTGAACGGTCAATGCACGAAGTTTCTGTTTTCTCAAATCCCTGAGGCAAAACCTGGAATCCGGAGGAAATCTGCGTCTCCGTCAGGTAATGTGCGGCACAAAGCAGCGACGTTTAGTTTGACTTTTGGTCATTCAGAATTGTTTCAGCATCTACTGAATGGTAAAATAGCACAAGGGTACTTTAATATAACTGATGACATTGAAAGATCGCTTTGTTCAGCTCTGTACGATTACTTGTATTCGAGGCTGCAATTTAAAAATAACTTTTAATGCATTAAGCGGCAGAGACTTCATTCGATGAAGATTTCTAGTTCATTTAAAAATCCGAGTAAATGTACTAATCCTTTAAAACAGGAAACGAGCAAGGATCGGGCTTTAGCAACGATGATTTGAAGTCGACTGTGCTCAGAGATAAAACGAACAGTTCGATTGGAGATAAACGGCAGCCCCCACGCTGATGTTCGTCTGCATTTCTGTTCGGCGCGATTGTGATTCACCATTCAAACTTATGGCGGCAACTTCTTTCGTCGAACAACCAATCTGTGTCGTATTTAAGTATGTCTTTGTGGACATTGAAAATGTTTGTATAGAAGTGCTATTTTTTGTTAATTGACATTCTTGATTTATTACATTTTGTTTAAAAAAAAGTGCCTTATCAAAAATGTTAAAGTCTTCAAATTCAATGGTAGCTTTTGGAAAACACAGGCAAACACTATGTTCTAACAAATGGAGAGATATGGTGATGAATGAACTCCAGCTGCTGTTGAGGACACCATGCTACATTCCAATGACATCTGAAATAGCCCAAGAATTATTTTGTAGACATTTGCCCAATACTACAAAAACAAAAATACTTCATATTTCCTTCACTTCTACTCTGGTGCCAAATACTCATCTCTTCAATGAACCTTAAGGAATCAATGAAGCCCAGGTCAGACTTGAGTATTTAATTATAATGTTGCAGAGCTTCTCTAGCAAACCTAATTCTTAAAAAAGATGGAGGAATAACTAAGCATTTGACAGATCTATCACTTTGAACTTCTCGTTCCAACTCTCATAACATTATTTCATGCACATTTTCATGTTCAGTACTGCTTTGAACTTTACTTTCTTAAAAAATAACAAAAAGGAGTTTATGGGTCAAATGATCCTTGAACATCATTCAGTGGTCACAACTGATCTGATTTTGCTTTCAACACTATCCTTTTTCCATTTTGAGTTATTTTTCATTCAGGTTTTGAATGATTTAAAGATACAGCATGGAAATAGGCCCTTAGGCCCACTGATCATGCTGTCCATTTATCATCCATTCCCACTAGTTCTATGTTATCCTACTTTCTCATCCGCTCCCGACACACAAGGGGCAATTTACAGTGGCTGTCTTTGGGATATGGGAGGAAACCGGAACACCTGGAGGAAACATATGGTCACAGAGAGAATGTACAACACAGACAGCATCCCAGGTCAGGAGCGAACCCAGGTCTCTGGCATTGTTTTAAACCCACGCCTTTTCCCTCTTTCTAATATTTCAATTAAATTGAAATAAAAATGTTGTTATATATTTCCTATCCTTCCTCTAACATTCTTTATCTTGACCTCGCACAATATTTCAGTTTTTTAATTTCCTATTCAATTCAGTTTTACATAAGAACACAAGTAATAAGTAACAAGTGCAAGAAGTAAACACATATGGACCCTCAACTCCAGTCCTCCATTCAATAGGATTCTGAAATTGTACGTTTACTTCCTACACACTACTCATTTTTCTTGAAAAAGAGGAATCAAAGCTTCATTGTGAAAAGATGTATAGTTTCTATCCCAATCAACCAGTCCCTTTAGCTGTGGCAATGTCCATTATTCCAAATTCTCCCAGCCTATAGAAACAATCTTGTAGTGTTAATCCTTTTCAGAATTTCATATTTTTCATTGAGGACCCCACATTTTTTTGAACTTCAGCTGGCATGGGTTGGCATTCAATCTCCTTTTAGTTCTCTCATCCAGACAATCTGTCTACAATTATTGCATAGATTCCAAGGCAAATATTTTCTTCTATGAAAATCAAAACTGCACATCATATTCCAGGTTCCTCGTTTGAATAATGAAGCACACTTGCAATAAAGCCTAATATAATTTTTACCACATTAATTGCTTACTGTAAAAAGATGTTATCTTTTTGCACTTCAAGAACATTGAAAGTCAATGTTTACCATTTTTTCACCATCTAACAATCTATTCTTCATTCAAAAGAGTAGCAAACCACATTTTCCTATGCTATAATCTTTTATTTACTGTTTTTTTTTAAAATTCATGCAACTACAACATGAAACTGATGCAAATATTTTGGTGTTGCATGACTTTTAGAACTGAAAGATGAGTATCAATTCATATCTATTCTGTGGAGGTATGTAATTTAGAAATAAACTATTAAAGTTATTTAAGGTGTATTTTTCTCATGATTCTGCTTTCCTTTTGGGTATGATACTTGCTTCTCAGAGAATGTAAGACTTTTTCAGGTCGTGTACCAGACTAGCTACATTATGTCCCAATGTGTTTCAAGTAATTTAGTTTAGTTTAGTTTAGAGATACAGCACGGAAACAGGCCCTTCGACCCACGCCAACCAGCGATCCCCGCACATTAACACTATCCTACACCCACTAGGGACATTTTTTACATTTACCAAGCCAATTAACCTACAAACCCACACAGGTCACGGGGAGAATGTACAAATTCCGTACAGACAGCACCCGTAATCGGGATTGAACCCGAGTCTCCGGCGTGCATTCGCTGTAAGGCAGCAACTCCACCGCTGCACCACCGCCACCGTAATAAATAGAACAAAATTACCAACAACAAGATAGAGACAAAATGCTGGAGTAACTCAGCAGCTCAGGAAGCATCTCTGGAGAAAAGGAATAAGTGACTTTTAGGGTCCCTTCTTCAGACTGAGAGTCAGGGGAGAGAGAAACTATCCTCCCACATTCCAAATCCCTGCCGGTATGTAAGTTAATTGGCTTCTGTAAATTGTCCCTAGTGTGTAGAGTCAAACTCTAGTGTACGATCGATGGTCCGCACGGACTTGATGGGACGAGGGGGCTGTTTTCATGCTGTGTTTCTAAAACTAAAAACTATATGATAACCTAACTCTAACCCTAAAGGATAGCACAGTACTATCCTTTTTACAGTCTTCTCGTAAAAATAATTAAGCTGAAATGACATATGTGAAAGTAATTTCACTGAAACTATTACTCTTAATTACATTGTTAAAGTAAAATGCAATAGTATATCAAGTTACATTTAGTAATTGCAAACAATTTTTCCCCAAAATCAAACTTTTCAGTTCAATTGCCTTATGAAATAATGGATTTTAAGTATTTTTAGTTTTTTTTATCTTAGCTTCTATTTTAATCTTGTATGTATTCCATAAACAAAACAAACCAGTCTCTAATTAAAAAATATATTAAAAGATACAAATAAATTGTCGAGAAATCAATGCAGCAGTTTAGTTAGTCACAGAAAGGTTGTCTAGAGCTGTGTAAATCATACTGGGAATTAAAGACTGCTGATCAATCCCAGTGTGGCCCTGGCCCACCTGCTAGGATGCTGCCAGGATTGCCAGTGGTGTGGGCTCTCTGGGACAATCAACTAGGACAGTGAACTTGAGGAAATGCTCCGTGTTGCTGCGGAGATCATCACTGGATTGAGGGGAAGCTAATTTGAAGCTGCAGGTAAGAAAATGCCAGCAATGTCAACAATACCAGTTGTGCTAGCATAATTCTGGAAGGTCCTGCCCGTGTGTGATCTTGATTTAAGACCTGCCCCAAGGCAGAACAATCCAGATAGATTCATTGATTGGTTGTAAGATGCAGCATGGAAACAGAACCTACGTCCCACTAATTCCATGCTGCCCATTCACACTAATTTTGATATTCCAATTTTACATTCACTCCCTACACACTGGAGGCAATTTACAGAGGCCAATTAACCTACAAACCTGCATGTCTTTGGAATGTGGGAAGAAACCGGATCACCTGAAGGAAACCCACACGGTCACAGAACAACCGTGCAAATTCCACACAGACAGCACCTGAGGTCAGGATCAAAGATCAGGGTCTAGGCCTCTGGTGCTGTGAGGCTGCAGCTTTACCAGATAGGACATGAGATGACATCTCTTCTCACTAATCCTTTAACAATTCAATAATCTTGATTCCTAACATATTGTTAATTCAATTTTTAAAGCGTGTGTTTGGAATTGCAGAACCAAACACAAGAAAAGCCTTACTTTCAAATCAAAACCTGAAGATACAAGCAAATGCAATGGAGAAAAATGGGATGTATATGATGGTTCTGGCTAACTGCAAAGAAAGTACCTGGCATGCATGGTATTTTGTTATTTCAGTTAGTCACAGGGTCAAAAGACATAGTGACATCTAGAGATGTAAACTATTTATACACTATTTGCTGTATTTCTTCAGCTTCACATCTTTGTTAGAACCACCTGGGCTCTGCAATAATTATTAAATGCTGAAATTACTAGAAACCCAGCAATATCCAAGGATAATTTAGCTTTTAATAATTACTAGAACAAGTGGGTCCCGTTACCCAACACAATATTCCAGCACTCACCCATAGCTCCCAACTGCGCAGGCACAGCTGAGGGGTTCCCATTGTGATGCCAGAGATCCCCGTTGTGACTCGAGTCACGGCAACCCTCCCCAACTGCGCCTCGCCATCCCTCTTCCTACCCCTGTCCTCCTCCATTCGCCCTCATCCCCCAGCACTCCCTCCCCCTCCTCTTCACCATCCCTCTTCTTTCCCCGTCCTCCACCCCTCCCCCTCTCCCTCCCTCCCTCCCTCTCTCCCTTCCTCCATAACCCCTCTCCCCTCCATATCCCCATCCTCTCCCTCTATCCCCCCCTCCTCCCCCACTCTCCTCACCTACCCCACTTTCCTCTCCCTCCCTACCCCCTCCTCTCCCTCAAACTCCCCAGTCTCCCTCCTCACCTCCCTAGGATCTCGATATAAACCACCGCCAGCCCCGTCTTCTCCAGCAGCGCGGCGACAAAGTTGTACTTGAGGCGGGGAGGGGGGGGGGGGGACGAGCGTCCTGGAGTGGGGGGAGAGGGAGGACTTGAGTCAGGGGCTGTCGGGGGGGGGGGAGAATCCTGGAGCCGGGTGAGGAGGGGTTGTTGGGGGGGGGGATGAGCATGCTGGAGCCGGGGAGGGGGAGTGGGAGGGCTTGAGGCGGGGGTTGTTGGGGGAAGCGGGCAAGTGTCCTGAAGCTGGGGAAGGGGGGAAAGCTTGAGGCGGGGGCTGTCAGGGGTGGGGCGAGCATCCTGTAGCTGGGGGAGGGGGAGGGAGAGGACGAGGTTGCATGGCACAGCCTCTCCCCGCACCCGATCCCCGCACCGGCTCCAACCCCAGCCGAGGGCCCGGGGGTGGACAGAAATTAAAATAGAAGGAGCCGTCAGGTCGCCGTTGTGATGGGGACAAAAGATGCCGGTCTGAAATTGTGCAAAGGCCGCGCTGAGGACCCGTGGGGTGTCCTTTGTGACGCCTGTTAAGTAAAGACGGCAAGTGGGGTGCGGGATAAGTGGGGGTGCTGTTTTATTTCTTTTAAGTTTTAAATGTCATCCACCTACTTACTTATCATACCTTTCACATTAACATGTTATTACAGACAACAAAGGCCCCAGCGCAGATTCCAGTCATGACTTCCAATCAAATAAAAATCCTTTCTTCACCACCCTTTACATCCATTCACCAAGCCAAGTTTGAATCCAATTAAGTTGCTCACCTTGCATCCTATATACCTTATCTCAAGTGCCAACCTACCATATAAGAGCTTGCCAAATGCCTTAATGAAGTTCATGTAGACAACAGAATACTGGACAGTGGCTAATTTTGTGCTCTAAGAACAACTGCTAAGAAAAACTAGTGGTAGGCAAGTTACTGGAGAGGATTCTGGGGAATAAGATATACTAGACTAAGTGGGACCCTTTGGGTACCAGTCACACGGGAGGCCTGGTACCCCAATGCAATATTCCACCACTCACCCGTTCCCCCCAATGCAACCCAATCCACCAACGCATATTCCACCACTCACCCATAGCCTCTAACTGTGCAGGCGCGACTCATTTCCCCTCATACCCCAGCACTTCCTCGTCCTCCTCTTCTTGTGTGGGAGGGGAGGAGGGGAGGGAAGGGGGTGCGGGTGAGAGGGGAGGAGGGGAGTAGGGGTGTGTGGGCAGGGGGGTTCAGGAAGGGGGGAGAACGTGGTGTGGGGGAGGAGGGTATGTGTGGGTGTGTGGCTGGGGGTGTGGGGTGGGAGTGGAGGTGTGTATGTGGGCAGGAGGGGTGTGGCAGGGAGGAGGTGGGATGTGGGGGTGTGTGGGGGAGGGGTGTGAGTGGGTGGCGGGGGTGGAGGGGAGGGGTGTTTGTGGAGGATGGAGGTGTGGTGTTGGCGGGGTGTGTGTGGGGGGAGGGGAGGGGAGGGGAGGGGGGCAGCGAGTGCTGTGGAGCCGGAGAGGAGGGGGTGTGTGGGCGCGGGGTGGGGTGTGTTGCTGGGGTGGGGTGTGTGGGCGGGGGGAGGGTCTGTGGGTGGGGAGAGCGGTGTGTGGGGGCAAGGGGGGGGTGTGGGGGGAGGGCAGGGTGGGGTGGGGGGAGGGCTGGGTGAGTGGGGGGTTTGTGGGAGGAGTGAGGAGGGAGGTGTGTGGGTGGGGGGTTGGTTGTGAGGGGGGAGGGGTGTGTGGGTGGGAGGGAGAGAGCTCGGAGAAAAGACAGGGGTCGTGGGGAGAGGGGAAGGGCTGGAGCTGGCGGTGCAATGGGGACTCACAGCAGGTGCTGGTCACTGGACATTCTCCTCCGCTGGGATCAGGGTCTCCGTTTTCCATTTGGCGACATCTGGCCGGGCCGCTTCCGGTCCCTCCGAAAATTGTGTCCGGTTGGAGACTTCCGCTGGCCATCCTCAGCTACAGTAAAGGCGCGATAGCGCAAGAAGGGGTGGGCCATCCCGGGGAGTGACAGGAGAAAAGAACAATCCACGCAGCGCTGACTGGCAGGAGAGGAGATCGATCTGCACATGCGTGGTTTATAAGATTTTTAAACCTTGCTAACTTTTACAATAGACTACCAATCGGAATGAAACTTGGTGCACCCGCACCACAGAAGTGAGTTGGTGAAAGTTCGTAGCGCAAACCGGTAGAGCACAAGATCAGAGTTTTAGTTATGTACTAGACCAAGTGCAGACCCGTTGGGTCTGCTCCCCCAATGCACCCATTCCCTACCCATAGCCCGCAACGAAGGCGTGGTCCTCCAACTCAAGCCGTTCCCGAACATAAGATTCCAGCACTGCCCTGCCTACCTCAGCAGTGGGCTTTAAAAAAAATCAAATTGCACTTCCCCTGCGTGTTGCAATAGCAATTCGCCCTCCCCCTCCTGTGAGGTGAAATGTTCAGAGTGTTCCTGTGTCGCAACATTGTACCCAAGTATGTTGGAAGATGGCAGGAATTACTTTAATGTTATCGTTATCGCGTAGTGTTTTTGCGAAGATCTAAAGACACACACATATACACACGTTCAAGATGAGAGTTTTAGAGTTATACTAGACCAAGTGCAGACCCATTGGGTCTGCTCCCACAACACACCCATTCCCTACCCATAGCCCCCACGGGAGGTGTGGTCCTCCAACTCAAGATGCGTGTTGCATAGAAACATAGAAACTAGGTGCAGGAGGAGGCCATTCGGCCCTTCGAGCCAGCATGGCCATTCATTGTGATCATGGCTGATCGTCCCCTATCAATAACCCGTGCCTGCCTTCTCCCCATATCCCTTGACTCCACTAGCCCCTAGAGCTCTATCTAACTCTTTCTCTTAAATCCATCCAGTGACTTGGCCTCCACTCCCCTCTGTGGCAGGCAATTCCGTAAATTCACAACTCTCTGGGTGAAAAAGTTTTTTCTCACCTCAGTCTTAAATGACCTCCCCTTTATTCTAAGACTGTGGCCCCTGGTTCTGGATTCGCCCAACATTGGGAACATTTTTCCTGCATCTAGCTTGTCCAGTCCTTTTATATAAGAATCCCCCTCATCCTTCTAAACTCTAGTGAAAACAACCCTAGTCTTTTCAATCTTTCCTCATATGACAGTCCCGCCATCCCAGGGATCAATCTCGTGAACCTACGCTGCACTGCCTCAATCACAAGGATGTCCTTCCTCAAATTAGGAAGCCCAAAACTGTACACAATACTCCAGATGTGGTCTCACCAGAGCCCTATACAACTGCAGAAGAAACTGCAATAGCAGTTCCCCCTCCTCCTCCTGTGAGGTGAAAAGTTCAGAGTGTTCCTGTGTCGCAACATTGTGTTGTAAGCTGGCAGGATTGATTCTAACAATAAAAATCTTGTGAAATTTGGCATTTTTAAAGCTTTAATCACAACTAACATGAAATATAGGATGAAATCTTCATTGAAGCTGACCACTGCTAGCCGGGCCATTGTGACGTCATCAGTGAAAGCTGGTCGTTTTAAATTCAAAATCTTTTGATGTTTTTAAACTTCATCCTTACTTTTAATCTGTCAAGAAATAAAGCATAAAATGTTCAGTAAAGGTGTTCTCGGCCTCGAGGGGAAAAATGTTAATCAGAATATGTAAAAATGTAATCGTTACATTTAGTGTTTTTGTGAAGATGTAAAGACAACCACATATACACACACATATACACACTCATATACACACCTACAAGATCAGACTTAATAAGTATATGATAGATAGATAGATAGATAGATAGATAGATAGATAGATAGATAGATAGATAGATAGATAGATAGATAGATAGATAGATAGACAGATAGACAGATAGATAGATAGATAGATAGATAGATAGATAGATAGATAGATAGATAGATAGATAGATAGATAGCTAGATAGATAGACAGACAGATAGACAGATAGATAGATAGATAGATAGATAGATAGATAGATAGATAGATAGATAGATAGATAGATAGATAGATAGATAGATAGATACACAAAAATGCTGGAGAAACTCAGCGGGTGCAGCAGCATCTATGGAGCGAAGGAAATAGGTAACGTTTCGGGCCGAAACCCTTCTTCAGACTGATAGGGGGTGGGGAGAAGAAAGGAAAAAAGGAAAAGGTGGAGGAGGAGCCCGAGGGCTGGGGGAGGGGAGGAGACAACCAGATGGCTGATGAAGGGGAGGGGACAGCCAGGGCTAGCAGAATTGGGAGAATTCAATGTTCAGGCCACCAGGATGTAGACTGCCCAAGCGGAATATGAGGTGCATTTCCTCCAATTTACGGTGTTGCTCGCTGTGGCCATGGAGGAGACCCAGGACAGAGAGGTCAGATACGGAATGGGAGGGGGAGTTAAAGTGCTGAGCCACCGGGAGTTCAGGTTGGTTATTGCGGACCGACCGGAGGTGTTCGGCGAAACGATCGCCAAGCCTCCGCTTGGTCTCACCGATGTAGATCAGCTGGCATCTAGAGCAGCGAATGCAATAGATGAGGTTGGAGGAGATAGATAGATAGATAGATAGATAGATAGATAGATAGATAGATAGATAGATAGATAGATAGATAGATAGATAGATAGATAGATAGATAGATAGATAGATAGATAGATAGATAGATAGATAGATAGATAGATAGATAGATAGATAGATAGATAGATAGATAGATAGATAGATAGATAGATAGATAGATAGATAGATAGATAGATAGATAGATAGATAGATAGATAGATAGATAGATAGATAGATAGATAGATAGATAGATAGATAGATAGATAGATAGATAGATAGATAGATAGATAGATAGATAGATAGATAGATAGATAGATAGATATGCATTGGATGGGCAATGGTTGATTAGGGATAGCCAGCATAGTTCTGTATGTGGGAAATCATGTTTCACAAATTTGATTGAGTATTTTGAAAAAGTAACCAAGAAGGTTTTTCAGGGCAGGGACATAGGTGTAGTCCATATGGGCTTCACCAAGACCTTTGATAAAGTTCCACCTGGTATTCTAATCGAGAAGGTGGTCAATGACTATATATATTCTATTAGAGATAACAGGTAATTCAGAAATAAATGTTTGGTCATGAATTACATAAGCACGGAAACGAGTTTAACACCAACAAGTATTTAGTTTACAGCCAGTTGATGAGATTGTAACTAATTGTCAGTTGCAGTGAGTGTAGAGTCATTGAAGTCATCAGCAGCAGTTAGCTCTGTTTCTGCAGTGTGGCGAACGTTCAGATGAAATGTAAACATTGGAGATGTACATTCTATTAACCATGCTCTCTTAGAATTATTTGATTGACCAGGCATCAGAGAGGAATTTTACATTATTCTACAATTTTTTAGTTCTCTATCAGCATTAGTGATTGTCTGGGATAGAAAAACATGGTATACAAAAATAAGGGAGACTTAATACTTTCCAATGGCATAAATGTCTTTGAAATATGCTAAATGGACGATACATTTTAACGAGCAGTTCACAAAATTGGTCTAAATGCAAATTCACATAATATGTTAAAAAAGATAATCCTATTTTAGCATGACTTTTTTACTTGCAATTATAAATTCAAAAGTGAGGAGCAGAATGAAGCTCAAATCTACACCGGGTGACTTCATCCTTACCAGAGGACCCATCAAATCTACGCCAGCAATGGCTGCCTTGCCAACAGTCTGTCTGTCCCTTCCTTCTTTGTGTTTAAATAGTATGCATTAAATGCATGTTTTAAGTGTTCTTTAGCTCGTTTTATGTGAGAGGTGGGTGGGGGGGGGGGGGGTGGGGGGGAGTTGGGGGAAACTTTTTCTAATATCTTACCTCGACGAAGATGCAATTTTATTCTGTATCGTATCTCTGTCCGCACTGCGGCCTAACATCGCTGAGTTGCCGGCCTTTGCTGGAGTTCGACCGGGAGCTCCATCGTGGGAGCCTGCGGACTTACCATCATGGAGCTCGCGATCCCTTTGTCAGGGATTGACGTCGGAGCTCCAACCACAGGTGCCTGCAGACTTTAACATCGCGGAGCTCGCGGTCTCTGGTCAGAGACCGATTTCGGGGAACTCCAAGCCGCAGGAGCTTCGACCACAATGATGCGGGGGCTTCGACTACCGACTGCGGGAGCTTCGATCGCCCTGACGGATGGTTCGACTGCCCCAACTGCGGGAGAATAAAGAGGAAGAAGATTGGATTTTTTTGCCTTCCATCACAGTGAGGAATATGGGGAATCCGCTGTGGTGGATGTTTATGTTAACTTTTATATAGTTGTGTGTCTTGATGCTTTTTCTTTATATGGCTGTATGGTAATTCACATATCACTGTACCTTAATTGGTACACGTGACAATGAAAGACCTTTGAAACCTTTGAAAAAGATTATCCTATTTTAGAATGACTTTTCATCCTTGCAATTATATATTCATGTGATAGGAACAGAATTAGGCTATTCGGCCCATCAAGTGTACTCCGCCATTCAATCATGGCTGATCCATTTTTCCCTCTCAACCCTGTTCTTCTCCGCATAACCACTGACAGCTAATTATGTAAAAACTTGTAAACAAGCGGAGTAACATAACTGGAAATCTATTTTTCATTTTAGAACTATTTTCTCATTGGGAACTGTTAATTATTATTAAATTATTAATTCTGCAGCAATTATGTCCAAAATGTAATCCAATTAATTGCTTGTAAAATAAAATATCGGTGATATTTATATTCACTAATGGGCTTTTGGTTGACAAGTTTTTGTACTAAGCACGTGAAGATCTTTGCTGATACAGCAGAGATAGGAAATCTCAAGTAATTTCACAGAAGGCAGGAAGGAAGAGAAATTAGGCAGCAGGGCAAAAATAGTTACTCATACAGTTTGCAGGTGCATGTATACATTTTAAATAAATATTGTTTCAAATTCCAGTCCTAACATTAGTCTTCTTCTTCTTGCCTATGGCGTGCACAGCCTCAAGTTGTAGAACAGCTTGTTCTATTTGATCTTATTTGATTGTGCACGCCAGGTTGATTGCATTCGTCGAAACAGAGCGGACCACGTGAAGGTTGCAATCTTCCACCCCCTAACATTAGTAATTTAAATGCACAATTTATCATTTAAATATTGTCCACTGCTGTTATTCTGGATATGTATGTTGCTCACTGCTCTCTTCAATGTGAAATGGTAGCTTAGTTTCTACTATTCTGGATTTAAGAGAGAGTTAGATAGAGCTCTAGGGGCTAGTGGAGTTAAGGGATATGGGGAGAAGGCAGGCACGGGTTATTGATAGGGGACGATCAGCCATGATCACAATGAATGGCCATGCTGGCTCGAAGGGCCGAATGGCCTCCTGCACCTATTTTCTATGTTTCTATGTTTCTGTTACTTTGTTTGTCATTGTCAATTGGCCTTATCAGTGACAACATTCTCACCTCAAGAAGCTTGGTTAGAGACAGAGCAAGTGAAAGACCAGTGGAGACCGGTGCAACACGAGAGGAGAAAGGTTAAATACTGGGATTCAAGCTTCTTTCTGAGGAACTATGTCGAGGAATTGCTCTGCGTCCGGCACGATGGCAACATTAAATCTACATTGCAGTGTTTCTTCAAAGAAATTAATCTGCAGGTGAATTCTTTATTCAGTTTCAAAATATAATCTTACTTCACGTCAATCTCCTCAATCACTTGGGCTATTTCTATATAATTAGAGGCAAAATTCCACATGGCTTATTAATGGCCAGAATGTTGTATACTAATAAACAGTGGCCCTGAAGAGTCATGACCCTATGTCATGTGATCAAGGGTAGAAAGTTCAAGATAAGCCAGAGGTCAGATATAGTGGTGCGGCTGACATCTGCACTGCCTCTGTCCCAGTAGTTGAGCACATGCTCAGATAGGCTTTAAACTCACTTCACGATTATCCTGCAACTTCATCCTGACACAATCAGCAACCCTGTTTCTTTTAATGGTGTTTCTGACCTTCTGAAAAATATAAGTCCTGGTAAATGCTTGACTTATTTTAGTTTGTTTTAATTTTTCTAAATAATTATTTGTAATTTAAGGTGTTATTAATTACATTGTTCTTTTGTTTTTTTTATTTAAAGCTTTTTTGTTTAAAGCTATTTGGATCATTTTTAAATATATATGCCCAGCACATGATAATCATGAATTAGACATTGCCTCTACCTTCTTGAAAGTTTAAAAAGATTTGGCATATGATTGCACACTCAGTGAGTAGATTAGATGGAAATAAACGGGGGAAGCAGAATGATGGAAATCCTCAGAGAATCAGCATACTCATTTGGCTTTCTCCTGTGTCATGGGCATGGTATGAAAATATGTTTTAAAACCTCTCCACTGTCTTAAATATGTTTAATGTCTTTAATACCTCATCCCAGTTTTTTAAAATTTGACCCAAGTTCTCAAATGTTCAAATTTCAACTTTTCCTAGTCTGACAAAAAATTGTTCACCTGTCACATTAGTTCCTTTTTCTTTAGTTTTTAGTTTTTTAGTTTTAGTTTTAGAGATACATTGTGGAAAAAGGCCATTCGGCCCACCGAATCTGCTCCGATCAGCTATCCCCACACATTAACACTACCCTAGACACACAAGGGCCAATTTTACATTCATACCAAGCCAATTAACCTAAAAAACCTATACCGTCTTTGGAGTGTGTGAGGAAACTGACGATCTCGGAGAAAACCCATGCTGGTCACGGGGAGAACGTAAAACTCCGTACAGACAAGCACCCGTGGTCAGGATCAAACCCAGGTCTCTGGCGCAGTAAGGCAGTAGCTCTACCGCTATGCCACTGTAACGTCCTCTATTTCTATTTCTATTTCTATAGATGCTGCCTGACTTGCTGTTTATTTTGAGCATTTTCAGTTTTTTATTCCACCAAAAGAAATGTTCACACATGAAGTAAAACTTTGATTTATGTCTGCAAATGTCATGAAATTTGGGAATGTTTGTTTTAAACTCCATCACAGTGCATTTCTTCAGGTGAAATTTCACCAGACCTTAAAGTTTATTTCATGAAGCCATTAAATTGCAGAGTAAAAACATCAGTTGTGTAACTGAACATGTATGATTGGCCCTTGATTTAATCTCATGGTACGTCAACAAATCCATTACAACAGGTTCAAACAGGCTTACAGGATAGTAAATAGTCAGCCCACAGCTTTTCAAGGCAAAAAAAGTAAAGCTCTTGTTGCAATGAATGAAAGGCAAGCCTAATTCAAATAAGTGTTCAAACATTTTAACAGCCTTTTTTTTAAAATGAGAGATAATTCAATGGGATCAACCATATCTAAAGTAAATTCTTGCTTATTAGCTCCAACAAAAGAACAGGACTAAACTTAGCTACTCCATCTGTACCCGACTTTCTTTCCTGTTTCGTATTTTTAACTTCCTATTCTGAGCTTCCTATTTTGGAATTTGCTGGGCTTCCTTTTAGTTTCCGTGTCAGCTTTTCACCTCCGTGTAAAATATTTATTATCTCCAGTGATAAATGTCCGTCAGAAGTAGAAAAATGCTGGATTCCATTCAGTAAGCTCACGCAAGCAATGAACTCTGGTAAAACAGTTTTCAAATCTGAATTGTAAATATCCTCTTCACAGTTAAATAATCAGAAGTACAATCGATGCTTTTAAGTAATAATCTCAACACATTCACAAAAAAATCCATTAGCTATCTTTTAGATTCCTTTTATTTCAGCTATGACAGAAAACAAAAAACATTACCGAAAATACCAAATAGAGTAATTGGGTTGGATAGAAAAATATTTACCTACACATAACGAAAGTGTTTCTTTATCTAATAAAAACAGACATTGACGGAAAAGGTAGTTGGCCTAACATTTAAAAATCCCAACCCCATTCGTGAAGTGGGGGATATTTCTGTTCATCAATGTGCGTTGGAATTGACCACATCCTGACATGTAAAGGTGGGTTAATTTAAAATGTCAGGGTAGTTATACACATAGAGGGGCAATGAATCAATGCTCCTTCAAGGAGGGCTGCAAAACTGGAAAAACATCAATAAAAGGAGGCAAAATAACTTGATGGCCATTAAGAGAACCAGAAAGAATTGCTCTTCCCCACAAGGGAATAAAAAATGTTATTTTTAACCAATAGATTCCATTTATTATCTTTCCTCTTTAAGGTATTCAGGATCTACATAAATTCTGTCAGCAATGTAATGAGTGGAAATTCTGGGCTAGACCCAACCACTCCCTCCACTAATTCTGCCATAACTTTAAATGACATTTGGACAAGTACATGCATAGGAAAGACTTAGAGGGATACGGGCCGAACACGGGCGGGTGGAACTAGTGTAGATAGGGCAATGTGGTTGGATTGCACGTTGGGCTGAAGGGCCTTATTGTGTGCTGTATGACTCTATAACTAACTGATTGGAGGCACAATGGTTTGAGGCAGAACACAATCCATCTCGCCTAGCTGAGAATTCCACAGTCCTGGAGTTAGTCATACAACACAGAAACAGGCCCTTCAGCCCAACTGGTGCATGCCAACCAAGATTTCCCATCTAAGCTAGTCCCATTTGCTCACATATGGTCCATATGCTTTGAAACCATTCCTATCCATATACCTGTCCAGGTATCTTTTAAATGCTGTTATAGTACCTGCCTCAACTACCTCTTTTGGCAGCTTGTTCCATATATCCACCACCCTAATTCTATGCGCAAGCACCCAATGATTGTGGTTCCATCCCAACTATCTGCTCTTGGGCTGGTAGGACAGAAGGTGGGTGCAATGGCTAATGATCAGCTTAAGTTTCAACAACTGCTGCTCCATGCATTTTGGTTCCAATGATGGAAAAAGCAATATGTTATTCCAGGAGTGATCTCCATTGTTGCATTTTTGGTGTCTTAAGAAAGTTGCTGATCACCTTTTAATGAACCATAGTTTCATTAGTTATAAATATAATACAAATGGTCACTATTTTGTATATTCTCCATAATTTTCATAAAGCACCAAAAGTATTTTTTTTAATAAAAATGAACTGCAGATGTAGCAATGTTACAAAATTTTGAGATTTTAAAAATCAAGTCTGAAATTTATCTCATCAGATAAAGCATAAAAATAAGTTTAATTTGACACCTAATTCACTTTTATATCTTCAGTATTAAAAAAGTTATGGCCATTTTCATACTTGGAAATTAGCATCTTGTTCCCTATTGCTTTTCCATTCTTATCTCAAAAGCTGTGATCAAGGACAGTCAAAAGCCCATAACTTTCTTAAAAATTAAGAGAACTGAATGAAATGTTCAGTTATTATAGATTGAAGCATTCTGAAACAAATATGAAACAATCTTACTTGGATGACCAGAAATTAAAGCATATAATTAGTTAGTTACCTAATTGTAGCTAATTACAAAATTCAATTACTAGATCTAAACATCTATCCATTTCTTAAGAAAAGGTTAACATTTTTAAATAGACTAAAAGGCCTGTCTCACGAGTCTGCGGTCATTGGCGGCGAAACGGGAAGAATCTACCGCTCCTGGGCCACCATAGACTGCGCACTCGGTCAAACGCACAATTCCGGGGCCGTGCGGTGTTGTTCCCAACCCCGCACGGTGCTAAAATAAAACCAACACTGTTCAAAAATATGTCCCTACCGCACCGCCAGTGAGGCACGAGTGCGGCACGGCCGCCGCCACAGCCGCCGCCAGTGTGGCTCGAGCGCCGTGCGTCGAACTTGCACCGCCACAGCCTCCGCTAGTGAGGCACGTGTGCGGCATGGCCGCCGCCACAGCCACCGCTACAGCGCCGCGATCAGGATGGCCACCGCCACAACCGCCGCTAGTGAGTCACGTGTGTGGCACGGCCGCCGCCACAGCCACCGCTACAGCGCCGCGATCAGGACGGCCGCCGCCACAGCCCCGCAGATCCAAAATGACGTCATCGCAGTCGGCCCGCCCTTTTTTTTACTTACCGCAAGCACGTGGGACCAGCCGTATTTAAATCACTCGGCCCCCGCGCAGCATCCGTGCGGCGCTCCCGTGGCATAAGCTCGGCGCTCTCGCCGTTGCCGTGCGGTCCACTCTACAGGCGAAGCCGCGCTTCACCGCCGATGACCGCAACACCGTAAGACAGCGCCTTAAGTGTCCAAATAACATTCACACAAGAATTCACAATATAACATGATTTTTAAATCTCATTGTCATGAATTTATATGCCAAATGGAAGGAATTTAGTGTTTAATTCCCGTAAATTAATGGCCATTTTAATCATCTTGCGAGTGGGATTTTGTGGAACGGGATCGATTGGAACGTTGCAGTTTGCGGTGAATTTAAACCCCATATCGGCAGGAAAAACACTGCCGGTTCGTATGGGGCCTAAATCACCTTTTCGCAATGTAAAATTTGGATTAAAATAATCCTAAGAAGCACTTTTATATGTAAAATAAACGGCTTACCTTTATCTGTCCCGTACGGGAGATCCGTCCCGTTGTCGGCGTTGACGTCGTTAGAAGTCGATTTTTATTTTACTCCAGCAATTAAATTATCCAGTGATGTTTTAAAAAAAACTTGATAGAACGGATGTCGGAGCAATTTTTTTCTGCAGCAGCTAAACAGCCTTAGAAATTCGACTTCGACAGGCAGGAGAAAACAGCATTTTAATCCCGCCCCCTCTCAAAGGCGCCAAAGTCGCGCACACGGCCAGTGGCAGAACTGCAGTGCCGCTGAAGGTAAGTTTTGTAACATACCTAGCAGATGCTGATTTATACCAAAGATAGACACGAGTGCTGGAGTAACTCAGCGGGTCTGGGAGCATCTTTGAAGAAAATGGATAGGTGATCTTTTGGATCGGGACCCATTTTTCTTTTTACTTAAAACCATTTTAAGGATCATCATAAGGTCATAAGGGATAGGAGTAGAATCAAGTCTACTCCGGCTGATCTATCTCTCCCTCCTAACCCCATTCTCCTGCCTTCTCCCCATAACCTCTGACACCTGTACTAATCAAGAATTTATATATCTCTGCCTTAAAAATATCCACTGACTTGGCATCTATAGCCTTCTGAGGAAAAGAATTTAACACATTCACCGCCCTCCGACTAAATAAATTTCCCCTCATCTCCTTCCTAAAAGAACATCCTTTAATTCTGAGGTGATCCCACTGGTGGAAACATCCTCTCCACATCCACTCTATCCAAACCTTTCACTATTCTGTATGTTTCAATGTGGTCCCCTCTGTTCGTGTGCAGCAAAATGGGATAAACCAAGTTTGTTAATGGCAAATATTTATGATATTGTTTTGTAATTTTGCTGTAATTCTATCCATAAGTCTGTCAATGTGATAAGACTTTCTGATAATACTGTACTATTTTCAACACTGAGACGTGTTTGGTAATCTGGCACTGGATTGTTGCCATTATTCACATGCAATCGAAATCTGCTCTGCCTGAAAAGACAAAAATATAGCAAATCATCCACACAAATGCAACGCAGCAAGTCAAAGAAAATATAATATTCTCTCAATTCATCAATTTATTATTAAAAATATAAAAAGATTGAAACATAAAAACATGAAAACATCTCTTCTTCTTTTAACAATCTATACTGCCAAGTCTTGGGAGCCTTTAAGGGGCTGTCCCACTTGGGCGACCTAATCTGCGAGTTTAGAAGAATGTCTTCAACCTTCAAACTCGCAGCATGGTCGACACGTGGTCCTAGGAGGTCCTATGAGGTCGCTGGAACTCTCCTTCATGCTCGAGGAAGTTCCCGAATACTCGTGGCCTCAGCTAGGTAGCGGAAAAATGTTCAGCATGTTGAAAAAATTTCCGCAAGTAAAATTTGGTCAGCATGGTTCTTTTTGACTCGTAGTGCAGTGGAGTGGGGTCACTATTTAGTTACAGGCAGTCGAGGGCAGCCGTAGGCAATCTCAAGTTCAAGTTCAAGTGAGTTTATTGTCATGGGTCCCTGATAGGACAATGAAATTCTTGCTTTGCTTCAGCACAACAGAACATAGTAGGCATTGACTACAAAACAGATAAGTGTGTCCATATACCATTATATAAATATATACACACATGAATAAATAAACTGATTAAGTGCAAATAACAGATAATAGTAAGATTAAATGAGAACTTACCAGTTTGAAGTTTGATCTTTATTTTATGAGGAGTTACGATGAACGATTACGTGAAGAAGCCCGCCAGTCCGCATGCGCGTCAATCTTCAAAGCAACGGTGTGAAATCACAGATAACAGTAGTTGAAGTGACATAGTAAGATTAGAGAAGACTAGAACTACCAGATGACCTTTATGACACGAGGGTTGGGAGCGGAGGGCACATAATCGCTCATCATAACTCCTCATAAAATAAAGATCAAACTTCAAACTGGTAAGTACTCGTTTAATCTTACTATTTTACTTCGGAGTCACGTGAGTGATTCCGTGTAGATTTCAAAGCTCTGTGATTTCATGCCATGGAAATGAGTCCACACAAGCACAACTGCATCAGTTGACCACAGATAAGGGAAACATTCATAATGCATACAGACATGACATAGATTGAAAACATGCTGATGCTATTTAATGAACAAATAATAATAATAGTAACACCTCTCATCCGGGAGGAAACTATAAAATAGAACCTAAAATAGAGTTGGCAAATACCCCCAGTCTGGCTATGGGTTATTATAAAATGTTTGGAAAGCTCGTTCGTTAGACCATCCTGCAGTCGCTACGATGTGGTCCAGCGGAACGTACATAACCCTTGCTGCTGATGTTGTAGCAGCCCTGGTGGAGTGAGATTAGAAAATATTAGTATCTACTCCTGCATAAGCCAAAACCCCGTTTTAACCACCTGGAGATGGTCTGAACTGATACCTTCTTATGAGGTTTTTCGTAACTAACAAACATTGCTAGTATCAGAGCCTCTAAGGCTCTAGGTGACCTTGACGTATTGTTGTAAATGTGTGACCACACAGAACCGAAGGTCCATGGGGTATGCCATGAGAACTAGTTTGAGACCTGACGCCCCTGGGCTGCTCTACTTAACTAAATCATAAATGTAAAATATTATATTATTTACAGGTGTAACCATCCTGTCCAGTCACAATTTATGTAGTGACTGGACCCGTTGTGCTGAGACTAGCGCCCTGAGGATAACTACTTTATGAGAGCCGGGCCAAAGATAAGGATGTAGCTGGAGCCCCCTGGTGAAGTAGTGTTTACACAATGTCAATATCCCATACTTCCGTGTACTTGGGCCTGGGAGAGGCCTTGTGTTAAAGATATCCTTTATAAACTGGATATCAGAGGGTGAGACCCGACAAAGTGGGTCCCGCTCGCTGCAGCAAATACGATGAGAAGGCACGTTGGGCACAGTTAATTGCTTTATAACTTAATTTATTGTCAAGGACCCATTTGAAATGAACTCCAAGACGTCAGTTATCCGTGCCGTATTATATGTAACATAGTATTTAAACAAAACGCTTCCCATCTCCTGAAGAGGAAATGTACTGATTATTTGGTGCTATCCCTGCACTCTGCAGTAAGCACAAACATGGATTGGTCTGACAATCCGAGCCACAGGAGCAGTCTTCTCAGAGTCTGCAAGTCAATGAATTGATTTTATCATGCAGTTTCCCGAGTCACAGGCTGAACCAGCAAAGTTTTATGTTTAGAATAACCATATACGGTTCTATTATATTCCCAACATAAGCGGGAACCATGGCTGCATCGGCCAGTCAGACAGTACGAAAAAACCTGAAGCGGGATCTTGCTGAATTTTTTGCAAGACCCGACTGATGAGGCAAAATGGAGAAAATGCATAAAAGAACATTCCTCCCCATGTAGCGAGAATGTATCTCTCGCCACTGTGAACCCCATATTTTTGCAACAGGTGAATGAGCCTGGATACAAACATATTGATATTCGGTGTTCCATCGAGCCATAATGTCATAAAATACTTTGTGATCCAACATCCATTCTGTGTTGTCATTGATTTTACGTGATGATACACCAGTGCCAAATGAGGTTAGGTAAATATGACAGGATACTTTGACTTGATTGCACCCATGTGACGAACATATGCCACCACCACAGTGTATCAACTTGGAATTGAGCATGCAGATTATGCATATTCGCACAATAACCCTTTAACCCATAGAATGCACCTAGTGTCTGTAGGTAGTTGATACCAATAACTGAAGAGTTGGTAACATGCAAATCCCATCTGCCTTCATGATTAGAGATGGCGTTCGTAATTTTCCATCTTTGAGCACTAGCATCAGTTTGTAATATAACTGAAAATTTAGTGACCAAAACCTACTGGAGCAATGCTGAATACTGTTAGTCCACCATTGTGACTTTGGTAGCTTCAGCTGGTAATAGCATAGGTCTGTTAACAATGACCTACATGGCGCCTGAGAGGTTACTACTTTGCACGTTGTAAGTTCTGATAATGCAAAGGCCCAATTTGCACAGCTGAAACACAGCTGCTATATTGCCAATTACACTTGATGAATAGAAGGCTGCTTCATAACAACAAGGTTGTTACAGGCTTCTATTGTTTCCAATCTCTTGCCCCAGGGCAGAATCACAGACAAATTAATAGTTAAAGGTAAATCCCAATAATCAATAACGCTAGTTGGTATCAACTTAAATTTAACTGGATGGATGAGGAACTTCAATTTCTCAATTATAGTTTGCGGCTGAAAGAGTTGATTTTAGCAAAATACAGCATTTAGAATATCATCCAAGCACCGGTTTAGTAATTTGGTAAATAACCTGGGAGCTGAAGTTAGCCCATTTTGCAACACTTTAACGCTCCAACGAATTGCCCCATCCAGATAAATTTCAAATGTCTCCGGTGATCCCTGAGAATTGAAATCAGTTGTTTAGACAGTAACGAAGTTCCCTATTCTGAAAAGTCTATATTGCACATGCGAGTTAAATCAAGGATGAACCGACATCCTCCATCTTTCGCAATGAACAGGCCACGCCTGCCATAATTCCGTGCCTGCCTCGAACGACAACTCTGGCCAGATTCCAGAGCCTGTCTCGGAAGGTAATCCTGGCCATAATCCTGAGCCTGCCTCGAAAGACAACTCTGGCCATAATTCTGAGCCTGCCTCGAAAGACAACTCTGGTCTAATTTCCGAGCCTGTCTTGAAAGGCAATCCTGGCTATAATACTGGGCCTGCCTTGAAAGACAACTCTGGCCATAATTCTGAGCCTGCCGCGAAAGACAACTCTGGCCTAATTTACGAGCCAGTCTTGAAAGGCAATCCTGGCCATAATACTGGGCCTGCCTCGAAAGACAACTCTGGCCATAATTCTGAGCCTGCCTCGAAAGACAACTCTGGCCATATTTCCGAACTTGTCTTGGAAGGCAATCCTGGACATAATACTGAGCCTGCCTCGAAAGACAACTCTGGCCCCAATTCCAAGCCTGCTTGGAACCCTAGTGTACTGTGCAGTATAAACTAATCACATGTTATCATTTTAGTTTATAAACGGATCTGAATCTCATGTTATCATTGTCATTTGTACAAAAACCCAGGTGTAAATATTACCAACTTGTAAATGGTCCACATACCCTATGTTTCGGAAGAACCAGACCCACCTACCTCCATGGCTACCGGTGGTCTTATGGTAAGCCCAAAGGCCCCTGATGCGGGTTCTATTTCCGTCCTTGATTGGAGAGTAGGACTGGTAGGGTGCGTGGATTCCATATTTTCCCTGAGACCGGCTTGGACCTTGGCCTGAAAGACCTCTGCCCAGCTTTCAAGCTGTCACCAGCTTCTGTGAACTGTTAACTGCCGATGAAGGCGTGGGGTGTGTCGTCGCCAAAACGATGAAGCTTTGCTCGTCGTCGGTACCTTGATAGTCCGACAGCTTTTGCTTCCTCATCCAGGTATACCTGTTGGATAAGTCTTACCTGAAGAGAAGATTCGGTGGCTGGTTTAATTTCCTTGTAGCGTGAGGGGAACTCTGGCCCCTTCCGGCAGCAACCCCTTCGTTTGCGAGTATTTCCTTGAAGCCATATGCATGTGCTCCAATATGTTCCACGGACATACTTTCGAATTTGAAGTCAGTTACACACTGACCACTCGCACTCCCCTCCACAGAGAGGGAGATTCGTAGGCAGCCCTGAAAACAGGTGCTGCCGCAGGCTCCTGAGGATACCTGCGTTGATATGTCCACTCCAACAGACCTATATCATGATCGAGCATCACATTAGTGGGATAAACGCCCGAGGGTGCTATCCATGCTCCATCTGGGTTAAACGTCCTAGAACGTACCCAGGTATGTCGGAGGGGAAGCCTCCTGGCCTGACTCGTCAGAGTCCCAAGGCCTGACCAACTTATTCTTTGATTTACCCCCTTTCTGGGAAACCATAGCGGTCTGGGAGCCGCTGGCCGCACTGTCAGCGACTCGGGTGGCGAGACCGACTTACTGTTGGCCTTACCCCCTTTTCCTGGGGAACCACAGCGGTCAGCAACTTGGGTAGCGAACCCGACGGCCGCCAGCTACCCGCGCTTCTGCGGTCCGGACCGGGATCTCCCCACGGTCCATAACCGGTTTCCCCGCGGCCCGTCCGGATTTCACCCCAAAATCATTCAGCAGGAAGAACTCTGTAAGAAGAGTTTCCTGCAAGAAAAATCAGAACCTGGAAATGTTTAAAACTTACCTGCAGGTTTAAACTTAACGCTGGAAGGAGCAACGCTCCTGCCAGCCAGTCGTTGCGCCATGCGTCAGACGTAATGACGCGCATGCGGACTGGCAGGCTTCTTCACGGAATCACTCACGTGACTCCGAAGTAAAATGGGCTATTAATGTTCAGAGTTTTGTCTGAGCCAAGTTTAATAGCCTGATGGCTGTGGGGAAGTAGTTATTCCTGAACCTGGTCGTTGCAGTCTTCAGGCTCCTGTACCTTCTACCTGAAGGTAGCAGGGAGATGAGTGTGTGGCCTGGATGGTGTGGGTCTTTGATGATACTGCCAGCCTTTTTGAGGCAGCGACTGCGATAGATCCCCTCGATGGATGGAAGGTCAGAGCCGATGATGGACTGGGCAGTGTTTACCACTTTTTGTAGTCTTTTCCTCTCCAGGGCGCTCAAGTTGCCGAACCAAGCCACGATGCTCTCTACTGTGCACCTATAGAAGTTAGAGAGTGTCCCCCTTGACAAACCGACTCTCCGTAATCTTCTCAGGAAGTAGAGGCGCTGATGTGCTTTCTTGGTAATTGCATCAGTGTTCTCGGACCAGGAAAGATCTTCAGAGATGTGCACGCCCAGGAATTTGAAGCTCTTGACCCTTTCAACCATCGACCAGACATAAACGGGACTGTGGGTCCCCATCCAACTCCTTCCAGTCCACAATCAGTTCCTTGGTTTTGCTGGTGTTGAGGACCAGGTTATTGTGCTGGCACCATATGGACAGTTGCTCGATCTCTCTTCTATACTCTGAGTCATCCCCTTCAGTGATACGTCCCACAACAGTGGAGTCGTCAGCGAACTTGATGATGGCGTTCGCACTATGACCGGCTACGCAGTCATGAGTATGGATATGCAATGGAAGGCATTTAAAGACTGCATGGATGAACTACAAAAATTGTTCATCACAGTTTGGCAAAAGAATAAATCAGGGAAGGTAGTGCATCCGTGGATAACAAGGGAAATCAGGGATAGTATCAAAGCAAAAGATGATGCGTACAAATTAGCCAGAAAAAGCAGCATACCAGAGGACTGGGAGAAATTCAGAGACCAGCAGAGGAGGACAAAGGGCTTAATTAGGAAAGGGAAAATAGATTATGAAAGGAAACTGGCAGGGAACATAAAAACTGACTGCAAAAGTTTTTATAGATATGTGAAGAGAAAGAGATTAGTTAAAACAAATGTAGGTCCCTTGCAGTCAGAAACAGGTGAATTGATCATGGGGAACAAGGATATGGCGGACCAATTGAATAACTACTTTGGTTCCGTCTTCACTAAGGAAGACATAAATAATCTGCCGGAAATAGCAGGGGGCCGCGGGTCAAAGGATATGGAGGAACTGAGTGAAATCCAGGTTAGTCGGGAAGTGGTGTTGGGTAAATTGAATGGATTAAAGGCCGATAAATCACCAGGGCCAGATAGGCTGCATCCCAGAGTACTTAAGGAAGTAGCTCCAGAAATAGTGGATGCATTATTGATAATTTTTCAAAACTCTTTAGATTCTGGAGTAGTTCCTGAGGATTGGAGGGTAGCAAACGTAACCCCACTTTTTAAGAAGGGAGGGAGAGAGAAAACGGGGAATTACAGACCAGTTAGTCTAACATCGGTAGTGGGGAAACTGCTAGAGTCAGTTATTAAAGATGGGATAGCAGCACATTTGGAAAGTGGTGAAATCATTGGACAAAGTCAGCATGGATTTACGAAAGGTAAATCGTGTCTGACGAATCTTATAGAATTTTTCGAGGATGTAACTAGTAGAGTGGATAGGGGAGAACCAGTGGATGTGTTGTATCTGGACTTTCAGAAGGCTTTCGACAAGGTACCACATAAGAGATTAGGATACAAACTTAAATCACACGGTATTGGGGGTTCAGTATTGATGTGGACAGAGAACTGGCTGGCAAACAGGAAGCAAAGAGTAGGAGTAAACGGGTCCTTTTCTCAATGGCAGGCAGTGACTAGTGGGGTACCGCAAGGCTCAGTGCTGAGACCCCAGCTATTTACAATTTATATTAATGATCTGGACGAGGGAATTGAAAGCAACATCTCCAAGTTTGCGGATGACACTAAGCTGGGGGGCAGTGTTAGCTGTGAGGAGGATGCTAGGAGACTGCAAGGTGACTTGGATAGGCTGGGTGAGTGGGCAAATGTTTGGCAGATGCAGTATAATGTGGATAAATGTGAGGTTATCCACTTTGGTGGCAAAACAGGAAGGCAGACTATTATCTAAATGGTGGCCGATTAGGAAATGGGGAGATGCAGCGAGACCTGGGTGTCATGGTACACCAGTCATTGAAAGTAGGCATGCAGGTGCAGCAGGCAGTGAAGAAAGCGAATGGTATGTTGGCCTTCATAGCAAGAGGATTTGAGTATAGGAGCAGGGAGGTTCTACTGCAGTTGTACAGGGTCTTGGTGAGACCACACCTGGAGTATTGCGTACAGTTTTGGTCACCAAATCTGAGGAAGGACATTATAGCCATAGAGGGAGTGCAGAGAAGGTTCACCAGACTGATTCCTGGGATGTCAGGACTTTCATATGAAGAAAGACTGGATAGACTTGGCTTATACTCGCTAGAATTTAGGAGATTGAGAGGGGATCTTATAGAAACGTACAAAATTCTTATGGGGTTGGACAGGCTAGATGCAGGAAGATTGTTCCCGATGTTGGGGAAGTCCAGGACAAGGGGTTACAGCTTAAGGATAAGGGGGAAATCCTTTAAGACCGAGATGAGGAAAAACTTTTTCACACAGAGAGTGGTGAATCTCTGGAACTCTCTGCCACAGAGGGTAGTTGAGGCCAGTTCATTGGCTATATTTAAGAGGGAGTTAGATGTGGCCCTTGTGGCTAAAGGGATCAGGGGGTATGGAGAGAAGGCAGGTACGGGATACTGAGTTGGATGATGAGCCATGATCATATTGAATGGCGGTGCAGGCTCGAAGGGCCGAATGGCCTACTCCTGCACCTATTTTCTATGTATCTATGTATGTATACAGTAGAGTGAGTACAGCAGGGGACTGAGCACGCAGCCTTGAGGTGCTCCGGTGCTGATTGTTATCGAGTCTGACACATTTCCACCAATACGAACAGACTGTGGTCTGTGAATGAGGAAGTCGAGGATCCAATTACAGAGGGATGCGCAGAGACCCAGTTCTGTGAGTTTGGTAACCAGCTTGGAGGGGATGATAGTATTAAATCTGTAATCAATGAATAACAGCCTGACATATGAGTTTTTGTTGTCCACGTGGTCCAGAGCGGAGGGCCAGCGAGATCGCATCCACCGTTGATCTGTTGTGGCGGTAGGTGAACTGCAGTGGGTCCAGGTTTTTGTCGAGGTAGGAGTTAATTTGTGCCATGATCAACCTCTCAAAGCACTTCATCACCACAGGCATTAGTGCCACAGGTCGATAGTCATTGAGGCACGTCACCCTTAAGGCTCTGTCTTACCTGTTTGCGGTCATCGGCGGTGAAGCGTGGCGTCGCCGGTAGCGAGGACCGCGCGGCAATGGCGAGAGCGTCGAGCCTATCCACCGGAGCGGCGCACGGATGCTGCGCGGGGGCCGAGTTAATTCAAACACGGCGGGTCCCACGTGCTTGCGGTAAGTAAAAAAAAGGGCGGGCCGACTGCGATGACGTCGGCCCGCCGCACGTGACTCACCAGCGGCGGCTGTGGCGGCGGCCATCCTGATCGCGGCGCTGTAGCGGTGGCTGTGCCTGCGGCCGTGCAGCACACGTGCCTCACTGGCGGAGGCACGTGCCTCACTGGCGGAGGCTGTGGCAGTGGAGGTTTGACGCACGGCGCTCGAGCCACACTGGCGGCGGCCCGTGCGGGCGGCCGTGCCGCACTTGTGCATCACTGGTGCAGGTTGTGCGGTGAGTATATGGTTTTGGACATTGTCGATTTTATTTTAGCACCGGTGTTGGGAACACCGCCGCACGGCCCGGGAATTGTACTTTCTCACGAGTGCGCGGTCTATGGCGGCAGATTCTTCCCGTTTTGCCGCCAATGACCGCAGACTCGTGAGACAGGCCTTTTACTCTTCTTGGGCACTGGTATAATTGATGCCCTTTTGAAGCAGGTGGGAACCTCAGACCTCAGAGGTGAGAGGTCTCCTTCGTTGACTGGGCATTTTGATTGGCTCATTGGAGTTTTCAGGACCAAAGAAAACCGACCGGTAGGTTAAATGCCCGCTAAACTTTATTATACTTCTTAAAAGTGTCTCCCCCCCTTCTCCCCCTTCTTCTCCCCACTCTTCTCCCCATTTCTCTCCCCTTCTCCCCCCTTCTCTCCCCTTCTCTCCCTTTCTCTCCCCTTCTCTCTCCTTCTCTCACCTTCTCTCCTCCCACCTCCCACCCCCCTGCGCGCTCTCTAAAGGACTTACCGTACACTGTGGCAGCCGTTTACCTTCCTCTTCATCGCGCAGACAGCGCTCCCCCGCTTTCCCTGGCCCCCGCCTTTGCGATGTGTTTGTGTGTGTGTGTATGTGTGCGGTCGGTCGATCCAGCTCGTGGCTTCCCAGGCGAGCGCCCTGGAGCTTGAAGGTCGAAGACACTGTTCTTACCTCACGGATTAGGTCGCCCAAGTGGGACAGCCCCTTTACTTTCTTTGTGAACTCTTTGGCAGAATGGAGAGGAAATAAATATTTTATTTCTAATAAGCTGATGAGTTGAGAGAAAATTAAATTAATTCCCTCCCTGGTGTCAAATCTAACCATAATATTGATATTTTTAAGATATCAGGAATGTCTTTATAGAGGTAGGTCTCATTTGATAACATGTTTTTTTAACTGTTGCTCTTTCCACAAATGCTGCTTGACCTCTTGTTTTTGATCATTTTCTGTTTTTATTTCAGATTCCACGCATCTGCACTCTTTTATTTTCATCGTTTAATAAAATTAAAATTCTGCTTGCCTTTGTCTTCCTCTGGGCTTTTTCTCAATTTTCTTCTTGAAGAAGGGTCCCAACCTGAAATGTCATCTTTCCATTCCCCCCCAATTAATTCCGCCAGCACTTTTGTCTAAAATACGTTTAATTCAAGATTATTGATTTCACTCAAATATCTCTTTCCCTTTTAGTAGTTGATAAACTCAGGTCTTGGAGGCTTTACTTCCTTTGCAAACTCTTAGGCAGTATAGGGAGGAAAGAAGTATTTTATTCCCTTGCCATCTTCTATATATTGTTGTCTTGCTCCTAAATCACCTGCTAAAATTGAAAGGAGGTATCTTATATATTCGAGTCATAGGGTAATTAACCATGCAAACAGGACCTTTGGCCCATTATCTTCCTGCAAACCATCATCACCATTGTCCTCAGAGACTGAGATGTGGGAACACCAGGGTAATTAATTGGGATTTCATAGGAGAACGTGCAATCTTGTTTAGAAAGGTCTCTCAACCCTTCCTATCCATAGACCTGCTAGTGTGTTTTAAGCATTGCCCATGTATCCCCCTCTATTGCTTCCTCTGGCAGATTGTTCCATATATGCACCATCCTCTGCATGAAGAAATTGCCCCGCAGGTATCTTTTAAATTCCTCCGTGGTTTAAACCTATGTCCTCTGGTTCTGGATGGCTCTATCCTGGGAGAAATGTTGTGACCATTCACCTTGACTATGCCTCTCATGATTTTGTATATCTTTGTAAGGTCACCCCTCAGCCTCCTGTGCTCCAGGGAAAAAAGTCCCAGCCTATCCAGCTCTCATTGTACCTCAAGACCTCGAAGCTTAGTAACATCCTGGTGAACCTTTTCTGCACCCTATCTAGCTTAATGACATCCTTCCTATGGCAGGATGACCAGAATTGCATGCAATACTCCAAAGAATGTCTCACCTACATGTACAGCTGTAACATGATTTCCCAACTCCTGTATGCAATTCCCTTACTGATGAAGGTAAGCATGCCAAATGCCTTCTTTACCACTCTACCTACCCGTCTTGCCCTTTTTAAGGAACAGTGCACTTGTACCCACAGTTCCCTCTGCACCATGTAATTTTTGTAAAGATCGTATTACTTACAGTACTACTTTTGAAGTCTCTGGAACATGAAAACAGAAATATTAACCTAACATAAGGCTGAAAAGGCAGACAGAGAAGATACCAGGGAGCATCTGACTATAATGATCCAATTTTGGTCGTTTGGAATAAAGGATATTTAAGGTGCCTTCCATGGAGTGTTGCAGTTTTTAAATAGCAAGACGCAATAAGAACTACTTCCAATTTATGCCAGTTAGATCACTGGAGTGTGCAATTCAGAAGAAGGATTTCTTTCCTAATCATACGTTTATTGTTTCAGGTTTATAGATAGACTAAATAAATATGAATGTATTTCACCAGAAGAAGGGTCTCAACCTGAAATGTCACCTATTCCTTTTCTCCAGGGATGCTGCCTGACCCGTTGAGTCACTCCAGCTTTCTGTGTCTATCTTCGGTTTAACCCAGCATTTGCAGTTCTTTCCTACACAATTTATTTCACCAAATGTGTAACTATATTTGCTGAAATTTAGATAAGAAGTTTAAATGGAATTTTATATTGGAGAAATAAGTCATTTCTCCCTCATATGAAATGAAAAGGTTTAATAAACAAAGTTTCATAACCCAAATCTTACAAAAATGCAGTCTTTCAAATAGAGTTAAGACTAACATTATAGATTCCAATGTTGTTAGGATTTGAGAAATGTTCTTAAGTAAATTATGGAAGTTTATGCTCATTCAGAAGTTTACGTTGTTTGGCTTAATTGGCTAGATTATGTAAAAGATATCCCACATGCGTGGACTATATTACTTTGTTGTTGACATTTCTCTGGAGAACCTAGATGTCAGGAGTTTACATCTAAACAATAGCAAATCAAAAACAGGAAAGAGTTGGTGAGAAATACCCTTCATCTTCCTGCAAACCCGCGTCACCATTGTCCTCGGAGACTGAGATGTGGGAACACCAGGGTAAATAATCAGGATTTCATAGGAGAATGTGCAATATTGTTTACAGCAACAGAAGAAAAAGGAATTGTTAACTTCACACATCCACATAACAGGAAATTAGATTATGTCTGGCTCTTTCGCAGAAAACAAGTGTTTAGCTCTAAACAAAGTCATTCTTGTAAGCAACTATTTACAGTTCACAAAGGAATGTTGGGGGAAAAAGAGCAATTGTTTTGTCAACTTCTGAAGAATAATCCAGTTTTGAGTTAAATGCATTTATGCATACAAAATAAAAATCTAAAAATAATGAATTGCGTTTCAAAACATTTTCGTCAGATCAAACCTATGGTATCCTAATGTGTTGGCCTGGCTGGGTACATCGGTGTGGCACCATTGACTATTACATTGGTATTGCTATTGATTCATTATTGTCACATCTACCAAGATGCCTGTTTCTATGCTATTCAGTCAAATCATACTATACAATTAAGCCATGCACAAGTACAACAGATAGTGCAAACTGAAAAATACGAGAGTACAGAATATAATGTTACAGGATTATAGCATTACTATTACAGAGAAAATGCAAAGAATAGAAAAGTATAAGGTCTACAATGAGGTACGTTGGAAGATCTGGACTACAACCCAGCTTGTGGGAGAAGCGATCTGTGGTATGATAGCAGTGAGGAAGAAGTCAGTCTGGTGGTGTACGCTTTTAAGTTTTTGTATATTCTGCCTGACGGAAATGTCCAGGATGAAAATGGACCTTGATTATATTGTCTGCTTTCTTCAGACAGCATGATGTGTAGATAGAGTTAAGAGGGGGGCCGGAGGGGGTGGGGGTTGGCTGGATTGTGAGATGGGCTGGGCTACATCCAAAATTCTGTAATGTATTGCAGTACTGGCCAGAGCAGTTGCCAAACCAACCTGTAATCTTTAATCAGAAGATGGTGAATCTGTGGAATTCATCGCCACAGACGGCTGTGGAGGCCGTCAATGGATATTTTTAAGGCAGAGATTGACGGATTGTTGATTAGCAAGGGTGTCAGGGGTTATGGGGTAAAGGCAGGAGAATGGGATTGAGAGGAAAAGATAGATCACCCATGAATGAATGTCGGGCTTGATGGGCCAAATGGCCTAATTCTGCTTCTAGAACTTATGAATTTATGAATGCAACCCAATAGGATGCTTTCTATGGTGCAGCTTCAGTATGTGATGAGAATAAAAAAATATGGGATTAAAGTGGGATTAGTGTAAATGAGTGGTTGATGGTTGGTGCAGGGTCAGTGATTCCATACTGTATCTTTCCATGACTATGACCACTTGTATCATCCAGTTCTTATTAGTCCCTACAATTTTGTTTATATACTCTTTGTTGTTTCTACTCACACAACTTCTATGCAACTTAAAACATTTAAGTGTTAATTGCACAGTGGCACAGCGGTAGAGTTGCAGCTTTACAACGCCAGAGACCCGGGTTCGATCCTGACTACGGGTGCAGTCTGTATGAAGTCTGCACATTCTCGCTGTGACCACATGGGCTTTCTCCGGGTGCTCCGGTTTCCTCCCATACTCCAAAGATGTAGAAGTTTTAAGTTAATTGGTTTAGGTAAAATTGTAAATTGTCCCTCATGTGTAGGATAGTGCTAGTGCACGGGGTGATTGCTGATCAAGATTCAAGAGTCAAAAGTGTTTTATTGTCATATGACTCAGACACAACAATGAAATTCTTACTTGCAGCAGCACAACAGAATATGTTCAAGTTCAAGTTCAAGTTACATTTGTTGTCACATGCACCAATTGGTACAGTGGGATTTGAGTTACCATACAGCCATACGAATAAAAAAGAACACAATACACGATAGAATTTAACATGAACATCCCCACACAGCGGAATCAACGTTTTCCACTGTGAGGGAAGGCAATAAGGTTCAGTCATCTTCCTCATTGTTCACTCGTGGTCGGGGTCTTTGAGCCCTCCGCAGTCACCACTACGGTGGCCCGATGTTCAGGCCCCGCCATCGGAATGGAAGAACACACTCAGCGGCTTGGAGTTTCCGAATCGGCCCTTTCCTACCGAAGTCCACAGGCCGAGCTGGGCGGAGATTCAACACTGGCGACCCTCGGCAAAGGATCCCAGGACTCCACGATGTTAAAGTCAGCATCGCCCGTGGCTGGAAGCTTCTCAAACCACAACTCCATGGTGTTAATCAGCAGGCCCATCACTCCAGAGCTTCAACAGACGATCCCCGGTAAGGCATCACCCGCTCTACAAGGGAACTCAGTGCTGCGCCGCTGCTGAAACTCTGGCCGGTCCCCAGCAGGACATGCTGTGCCAATTCAGATGATAGGCGCGAGGGGGAGGTGAAGATGTGACTCGGAGAAAAGATGCATCCTCGACCAGGTAGTGACTGGGAAACGGTTTCCCCTCTTCCCCCTCCCACCCCCCACATAAAAAAGACAAAGAAACCACCAAAAACATACTTTTTAGACAGACTAAAAACAACAAAAAGGGTGAAAGGACGGACAAACTGCTGGCGAGGCTGCCGCGCGTGGTGCCACCCGATGTTTATTATGTAAACATAGTAAGCAAAAAACAAAATAATAAACAAGAACCACCATTGTCCCCTCGATATAGACAGGTTTGTGGGTCCTCATCCTTCATTTTTCAAAGTCCACAATCACCTCCTTGGTCTTACTGACATTGAGCCAAGTTGTTGTGCTGGCACCACTTGATCAGTCGATCATTCTCACTTCTGTACTCTGAACCATCACCACCTGTAATTCGCCCAACAAAGGTGATGTAGTCAAACTTGAGGATAGAGTTCGCACTTAGTAATAATAATAATAATAATGATAATAATAATAATAATAATAATAACAATAATAATAATAATAATAATAATAATAATAATAATAATAATAATAATAATAATAACAATAATAATAATAATAATAATAATAATAATTATAATAATACATTTTATTTAATGGCGCCTTTCAAGACACTCAAGGTCACCTTACATCACATAATATCAGTAATAAACATACAATAAGCAACAGAGCACCAGTAATAAAAAAATCAACAATAAAACATGCACTAAGCAACAAAGCATAGCACAACGAGTTAAGATTGATATAAAATAAGATGCATTTGTTGCAGTTAAAATGAGTAAGCTAGTTTCAAAAGATGGGGTTTAAGAGCGGTTTTGAATTCTATCATGGAGTCCAGTATGCGGATGTGAGGGGGTAGTGAATTCCAAAGTTTAGGTGCAGCGTGGGAGAAGGCCCCTGCACCCATTGTGCTAAGGTTGATGGGTGGTAGTGCCAGTAGACCTGCTGATGAAGACCACAGGGAGCGGGAGGAGGTGTAAGTCTGAAGGAGGTCTGAGATAAACTGGGGAAAGGTTATGAAGCACTTTAAATGTTAATAATACAATTTTAAAGTTAATCCTTTGTGACACAGGGAGCCAGTGTAATTGAATCAGCAGGGGTGTGACATTATCAGTGGACTTTGAGCGTGTGATAATCCGTGCTGCAGAGTTCTGGATGAGTTGAATTCGATGAATAAGTTTGTTGGGGATGCCTGCCAGGATCGCATTGCAGTAGTCAGTGCGTGATGTGACCAAAGCATTGACTAGAACCTCCGTGGAGTGTTGTGTTAACAGACAATAGACAATAGACATTCAATGTGATCATGGCTGATCATCCCCAATCAGTACCCCGTTCCTGCCTTCTCCCCATATCCCCTGACTACGCTATCTTTAAGAGCCCTATCTAGTTCACTCTTGAAAGTATCCAGAGAACCGGCCTCCACCGCCCTCTGAGGCAGAGAATTCCACAGACTCACCACTCTCTGTGAGAAAAAGTGTTTCCTCGTCTCCGTTCTAAATGGCTTACCCCTTATTCTTAAACTGTGGCCCCTGGTTCTGGACTCCCCCAACATCGGGAACATGTTTCCTGCCTCTAGCGTGTCCAAACCCTTAACAATCTTATATGTTTCAATAAGATTAAAGCACGGCATAGTCTGGAGATGTTTCGTAGATGGAAAAAGGCAATCCGGGAGACATTGTTTATATGACTGGAGAAAGAAAGGGTACTGTCCAAGATAACACCAAGGCTCTTAACCTGTGTGGAGACTGGAGATGGCTTCAGCGATGGGGAGTGAACAGATATTGTTTTTTGAGAGTGTTAATTTAGACCCAATGAGGAGTAGCTCAGTTTTACTACTGTTGAGCTTTAGGTAGTTGTTTGTCATCCATATCTGTATATCATAGAGACAGGCAGTGAGAGTATTGGAGGGGATAGTAGAAGTGGGCTTGGTGGACACATAAAGTGTCCAGCTACATAGTCGTGATTATAGAATGAGCAAAGCAGGGGGCTGAGCACACAGCCTTGAGATGTTCCCGGACTGATTGTTATTGAGGAAGAAGTGTTTTTGCTAATTCAGACAGACTGTGGTCTGTTGATGTGGAAGTCGAGGATTCAGTTGGAGAAACATGCACAGAGACTCAATTCCATCAGCTTGGTAACCAGTTTGGAGGGAATGATGGTATTGAATGCCGAGATGTAGTCTATAAACAGCAGGCAAACTGTAATGGGTCGAGGTTCTTGTTGAGGTAGGAGTTGATATAATAATAATAATAACTTTATTTATAAAGCACTTTAAACAACCACAGTTGCCACAAAGTGCTGTACATGAGAAATCATGAACAAAAAGCTATTACAAACAATTAAAAACCATTAAAAACCGTAAAACGAAGGACTATAAAAAACACACTAAAAATTAAAAGACATTAAAAGCACTAAAAACAGGGGCAATGCCTCAGCCAGTGTCGAAAGCCAAAGAATAAAAATATGTTTTTAGGGAGGATTTGAAGATGGACAGTGAGGGGGCCTGTCTGATGTGCAGCGGCAAGGTGTTCCAGAGTGCCGGAGCAGCAACAGAAAAAGCTCTATCCCCTCTGAGCTTCCGCTTAGACCTTGGTACCTCAAGGAGCAGCTGATCAGCTGACCTGAGGCACCGGGCAGGAGCATATAGGTGGAGCAGCTCAGAGAGGTAAGGCGGGGCGAGCCCATTCAAGGATTTAAAAACAAATAAAAGAATTTTGAAATGAACTCGAAAGTGCACTGGGAGCCAGTGTAGGGAGGCCAAAATTGGCATAATGTGCTCCCTCTTTCGAGTTCCAGTCAAAAGGCGAGCGGCAGCATTTTGAACAAGCTGGAGGCGAGCCAATGAAGCTCGTGCGACTCCAGAGTAGAGTGCGTTACAGTAATCCAGCCTAGATGTAATAAAGGCATGGATTACTGTTTCAAAATGCTCCCGCTCGAGAATGGGCTTCACCTTTGCCAGCTTCCTTAGGTGAAAGAAGCTGGACTTAACCACCGCGCCTATTTGTTTGTCTAGTTTAAAATCACCGTCCATCCTAAAACCCAGGTTCAAGACGGTTGGCTTTACAGACAATGCCAGTGGACCCAAATCAACAAAGGGAGGTTCACGGCAGCCATTGGGGCCAAACAAAATCACCTCTGTCTTCTCTTCATTAAGTCCCAGAAAGTTTAAGGCCATCCAGGACTTAATGTCCTCAAGACAAGACAGAAGTGATTTTAGAGAATAGTCTTCTTCTTTCCTGAGTGGCATATATAACTGGCTATCATCTGCATAAAAGTGAAAGGAGATGCCATGCCTTCTTAAAATTGAGCCCAGAGGAAGTAGGTATAAGGAGAAGAGCAGGGGCCCTAAAATTGAGCCCTGTGGAACCCCATATACCAAGGGAGTGGAGGAGGATTCAAAGCCAGCAAGGCTTACACGCATGGTTCTGTCTGCCAGATAGGACCTGAACCATCCCAGGGCACTGCCACAAATGCCCACTTGGTGCTGTAGTCTGGAAATTAATATTCCATGGTCCACTGTATCGAAGGCGGCAGATAGGTCCAGCAAGACAAGAACCACATAATTACCTGAGTCGTTTGCCAGGAGGATGTCGTTGAAGACCCTTAGCAGAGCCGACTCTGTGCTATGCATAGCCTTGAATCCAGACTGGAAAACTTCCCGAATATTGTGCTCATCCAGGAAGAGTTTCAGCTGCGCATAAACTACCTTCTCCATGATCTTAGAAATAAAAGGCAACTTGGAGATCGGCCTAAAATTGGCCAGATCAGTTTGATCCAGGCCTGGTTTTTTAAGTAGTGGTTGCACTACAGCATGTTTAAAATTTATGGGGACAACCCCAGAACACAAGCTACTGTTTATAATGGCGAGAACCGACTGCCCTATACTCGGGAAAACCTCTTTAAAAAGAAGAGGAGGGACAGCATCACAGGGGGAACCCGACGGCTTAATATGCCTAACCACATCCTCTAGACCCGACAATGTCAGAGGCACAAACTTTTCAAATGCCACCAGATATGCGCCATAACTAGCCTCTCAAAGAATTTCATCATCATGGACGTTAGTGCCACCAGTCGATTGTCATTGAGGCACATCACTTTACTCTTCTTGGGCACTGGTATTATTGATGCCCTCTTAAAGCAGGTAGGAACCTCAGACCTTTGTAATGAGAGGTTGAAAATGTCCGCAAAAATGTCGGTGCCGACTGAGTGGGCCGAAGGGCCTGTTTTTGCGTTGTATCTCTAAAGTCTAAAGTATGCTTGCTCAGTTCTTCTGAAAGATCCTCAGGCTGAAACATTTACTCTGTCCCTCTGTCAAGGTCAGTTGCCTAATTATTGCCTGAGTATACCCAGGATTTTCAGAATTATTACACAGTACATGTGCTAAGATGTCGACAATATGCTATAATGTTACATTTAATCTCTTATTTCAAAACTTATTATAAAAAATACTTGCCATACAATGTAGTGATGTTGTTGGTTGGTTTGCTTTCTTGTGAACAATTTGTGTGTACAAAGACACAAAGTGAATTTCTGAATAATAACGTTTTCCAGGGTCATATCCACTAAACAATTTTCTATTTTCGCCACAAGATGCAAATAGACACAATTCTCTGCATTATGTTCCATCTGTCATATTTTTGTCCATTCACTTAATTAAATCATATTACAGGCTCTTTACAGCCTCTGCCTGGTTTACTTTCCCACATAGCCTTGCATCATCATCAAATATGGACATGACACAGCCCTTTAATCTTTGTCCCTCACATGAACTAACAATGGAAAGAAATGACATGGAAATAGGCCATTTGATCCACTGGGTCTATGCTGCCCATCCACCATAGATTCACACCAACATTACATTAATCCCCACATACTCATCAATTCCCCCTGATCCTACCACACACCTACACACCTGGAGTAATTTACAATGGGCAATTGACTTACTATTCCATATGTCTTTGGGATGTGGGATAAAAGTGGAGCATCCGGGTGAAACCCACGTAGTCGCAGGAAGAACATGCAAACTCCACATCGACAACATCAAACACGAATCTCTGGCACTGTGAGGCAGTGGCTTTACTAGCAATCCGTCTCTTAAATAGCTGAGGGGCCAGCACTATTTTTATGGGACCACATTAATGACAGATAGCAACCTGAAAATGCTGTCCAGAAAGAGTTCCAAATCGATGCCAGTATATTAAACCATGAGCCCTAAGTTTGTAAAATGTCATTTTGTATGGCATATACTATAATCGCTGGTTTCTAGCTACAATCGTGCTAGTTACAAGCTACAAAGAATAATAACTCTTTCAGAAATGTCAACATTCAATCTCGTTTTCAGAGTTCCATCTATTCACTATATTATTCCATTCAATCTTTTTTAGTGAAAGTCATCTTTATATTCAGAAATCAGTTCAGCGAACCATGCTAATTTCCATGTTACTGCATTTTAATAGTATCACACATTTCTTCTAGCACAGTTGTTATTAATTGACCCACGGCTTTGTGCTTTCTGTCCCTCTCCTTTCTTCATCAACATTTTTATGTGATTAACTTTTAACCATCTATTCAAAACTTTATTTTTTGTGAAAAGAATTGAGAATTGATTTTCTTGCTGAAACCAACTGTTGTTTTGAAGAGTTTATAGGATTATTGAACAAACTACTGTTTAGTACAGTTCACACTATTCACACACAGTTATTGAACAAACTATTTTTTCACGTTAATACATGCACTGAAATGTCTAAAATCTCTTTACATTCCATCTATTCAGATGAAAATGTGAAACGATAATTTCTCCTGAACAAAGTGTTTGAGTTGATAACACATATTATGTTTCCCTCTACTGGTGAGTAATCAGTACTATGCTGTTGCTTCAATACTTTCTATAAAGAGGACAGAGCGTACAAAGCTACAACCAGTTCAGTAAAAGTTTTGTGGCACTCCCAGAAGAATGAAAGGTTTCAAATGCAAAAATGAGGCATACTTGTGCATCACAAATGGGATGGATAATATTATTTACAAGTGCTGAATTAGTTTATAGTTGTGGATAAGACACATTATTACAAATACAAATCAAATACATTAAAAAATATATGCAAAAGGGGAAATTATAAACATTCAATGAAAGAAATGTCTGACATTACTAAATATACCTTATATTTTTTTATAATTGAAAAAATACAAGTTATCAATGATGATATTTGTGTGTCCTGTGTATCTTGCTCGAGACTTACTTTTTTAATAGATTCTCTCGATCTCAATCTCTGAAATATCCTTATCTATAAAATGCTTTACTGCAAGTTGTTCTTAATATCTCCAATGTCTCTGTGCTCCTGTAATGGATACAGATTATTTTTATCTGTGACTCCATGAAGTTTTCACCACTTTGTTTATGACTCTGAATATTCTTTGTCTGGTCTGAAGAGTTTTCATATCATTGTATTGGATTGTCTCCAGTAGAGGGAAGCATAATATTTTCAATCCAACTCTGTTCAGAAAGTCTTCACAAGATTCATGAGGTTGTTGGAGCTGCATTCATTCAGGTCAATAAAATGTATTCCATCACATTCCTGACTTTTTTTTAGGTTTTGGGATATTGCTTGGAAACAGGCCCTTTTGGCCCACCGCGTCCGTGCCGACCATCGATCACCCGTTCATAACAGTTCTATTAATCCCACTTCCGCATCCACTCACTTCACACCAAGGGGAAATTTACAGAGGCCAATTAACCTACTAACCCGCACACCTTTGTAAGGTGGGAGGAAACCAGAACATCTGGAGGAAACCTACATGGTCACAGGAAGAATGTGCTCACTCCACACAGAGAGCACCTGAGGTCAGTTTAGTTTAGTTTAGTTTAGAAATACAGTGTGGAAACAGGCCCTTCGGCGCACCGAGTCCACGCTGACCAATGATCACCTGTACACTAGTTCTATCCTACACACTAGGGACAATTTACAGAAGCCAATTAACCTACAAACCTGCACATCTTTGGCATATTGTTTGCCTAAGAATCAACCCGGGTTTCTGGCCCAGTGAGGCAGTGGCTCCACCAGCTGCGCCACTGTGCCTTATTGATAATTGAGCAGTTTTGGACTGTCAGAAGGTGAGCCACACACCACAGGATTCTTAACTTCTGACCTGCACTTGTTGACACAGTATTCATGTGTTTGGTCCAGATGAAAGTCTGGTCAGCAGTGACTCAAACAAATAGATAATGCATCTCAGCCTTGGTGATACTATCGAATTTCAAAGGAAATCTATTTGATTCTTTTGTTGGAGATGGTCATTGCCTTTTGTGACATGCCATGTCAGCCCATGTCTAAAGGTTGTCAAGTCAACCTACAAGCGAGCTTGGGTTGCTTCATATGGCAAGAAATTGAGAATGGAATTGAACACTGTAACTATCAGTGAACAAACCCAGTTCTGACCTGATGATGGAAGTCATGCCATTGATGAAATAGATGCTTAGGCCTTGGACACAGCCTTGAGGAACTCCAGCAGTTATATTCTTGGCCTGAGATAATTGACCGCCAACAATCTGAAGCATCTTTTGTTGCATGAGCTAAGACTCCCTGCACTGGAGCGATTTTCCCTTGTTTCTGGGAATAATTCAGAAAACGCAGGATCTTTTCATTCCAAAGAGGAAGAAAGATTCTAGGGGGAGAATAAGACAACCGTGGCTGACAAGGGAAGTCAAGGATAATATAAAAATAAAAGAGAAAGCATATAACATTGCAAAGATTAATGAAAAGCCAGAGGATTGGGAACATTTTAAAGAACAACAGAAGGTAACTAAAAAGGCAATACGGGGAGAAAAAATTGAAATATAAAAGTAAGCTAGCTAATACTATAAAAGGATAGCAAGAGATTCTTCAGCTATATAAAGAGTATGAAAGAGGCAAGAGTGGATGTTGGACCACTGGAAAATTATGCAGGAGAAGTGATGATGGGGAAATACAGAAATGGCAGAGGAGTTGAATAACTTTTTTTGCATCAGTCTTCACAGTGGAAGATACCAGCAATGTGACTGAAATTCAAGAGAGTCAGGGGGTGGAAGTTAGTGGAATGGCTATTACTAAGGAGAAAATACTTGGGAAGCTGAAAGGGCTAAAGTTGGATAAGTCACCTGGACCAGATGGACTGCACCCTAGGGTTCTGGAAGAGGTGGCTTTAGAGATTTTAGAGATTTAGAGATAGGAGTGTTGGGCCTGCTGACTTTAACACCGTGGAGCTGTGGTTTGCGGAGCTTCTAGCCGCGGGTGCTGACTTTAACATCACGGAGGCCTGGGATCTTTTGCCGAGGATAACCAGTTCTGGAGCTCCGCCCATCTCGGCCTGTGGACCTCGGAAGCCGCGGTCTTCAGTAGGAAGCGGCTGATTCCAAAACTGCAAGCCGTGAGTGTATTCCGTTCCGTTCCAACACCGGAGTTTCGATCATCCCGGCGAGAGGGCCTGTACATCGGTCCGTCCATAGCAGCAACTGTGGAGGGTTCAAAGGCCCCGACCACTGGTGAACAAAGAGGAAGATGACTGAACTTTATTGCCTTTCATCACAGTGGGGAAACATTGATTCCGCTGTGGTGGATTTTTATGTTAAACTCTATCATGTATTGTGTTCTTTTTATTTGTATGGCTGTATGGTAACTCAAATTTCACTGCACCAATTGGTGCCTGTGACAATAAATGTAACTTGAACTTGAACTTGAGATTTGTGGTATTTCAAGATAGTGATATTTCAAGAATCACTAGCGTCAGGAGTAGCTCCAGACAATTGGAATATTGCCAATATTTCCCTGCTGTACAAGAAGGGAGCAAAGCAGAACAGTGGGAACTGTAGGCTGGTTAGTCTGACCAGTGGTTGGTAAGATTTTAGAGTCCATTATAAAGGATGAGGTTACAGAGTACTTAGAAGTTCATGATAAAATAGGCCAAAGTCAGCATCGTTCTGTGAAGGGGAGATCTTGCTTGACAAATCTGCTGGAATTCTTTGAAGAAGTAAATCATAGGACAGACAAAGGAGAGTCAGTGGACAAAGTGCTGCACCCGCTGAGTTTCTCATAGATGCTGCTGCACCCGCTGAGTTTCTCCAGCATTTTTGTGTACCTGAGAGTCAGTGGACGTTGTTTACCAAGATTTTCAGAAAGCCTTTGATAACATGCCACACGTGAGGCTGCTAAGGAAGATGAGAGCCCACGTTATCAAAGGGCAGATACTAGCATGGATAGCTGGTTGGCTGGATGGCAGAAGGCAAAGAGTGGCAATAAAATGGGGGCTTTTTCATGCCACTACACTTCATGTTGTATATTAATGATTTGGATGAGGAAATTGAAGGCTTTGTGGCTTTGAGTTTGCGGATGATACGAAAATAGGTGGAGGGGCAGCTAGTGCTGAGAAAGCAGGGACTCTGCAGAAGTACTTGGACAGGTTGGGAGAGTGGGCAGAGAAGTGGCAGATGGAATATGGTGTAGCAAAGTGTGGAACCATGCATTTTAGTAGTTGAAATAAAGGCGTAGACTATTTTCTAAATGGGGAATTAATCCAGAAATTGGAGGTGCAAAGGGACTTGGGAGTGCTGGTGCAGGATTCCAAAAAAGTAAATCTGCAAGTGGAATTGGTAGTAAAGAAAGCAAACGCAATGCTCGCATTTATTTCAAGAGAGCTAGAATGCTGAGGCTCTATGAGGCGTTGATCAGGTCGCATTTGGAGCATTGAGAACAATTTTGGGCACCATATTTGAGCAAGGATGTGCTGGCCCTGGAGAGGGTCCAAAGGAGGTTTACAAGATTGATCAGAGGAAAGAGTGGGTTAACTTATGATGACCGTTTAATGGCACTGGGCCTGTACTCGCTGGAGTTTAGAAGAATGAGGGAACCTCATTGAAACATACCGAATAGTGAAAGGCTTGGATAGAGTGGATGTGGAGAGGATGCTTCCACTGGTGGGAGAGTCTAGGACTAGAGGTCATAGCCTCAGAATTAAAGGACGTTCCTTTAGGAAGATGAGTGAATCTGTGGAATTCTTTACCACAGAAGACTGTGGAGATCAAGTCAATGGATATTTTTAAAGCAGAGATAGATAGATTCTAGATTAGTACGGGTGTCAGGGGTTATGGGGAGAAGGCAGGAAAATGGGGTTAGGAGGGAGGGATAGATTAGCCATAATTGAATGGTGGAGTAGGCGATGGGCCAAATGGCCTAATACAGCTTTCATTTATGACCTTATGAGCTTAATTATTTTTTTGCAGCCAGTATCATCACCTTGCCATGCTCTCATTTCACCCCTACCATTGGTATAGGAGTCTGAAAACCATGACCATCAGATTCAGGTATAGATTTTTCCCAATAACCATCAGGCTCTTGAACACTAACACTAACACAGGGGGGCATGGAGGCGCAACGGTAGAGTTTCTCCCTTACAGCGAATGCAGTGCGGAGGCCCGGGTTCGATCCTGACTACGGGTGCTGTCTGTACGCAGTTTGTATGTTCTCCCCGTGACCTGCTTGGGTTTTCTCAGAGATCTTCGGTTTCCTCCCACACTCCAAAGACGTACAGGTTTGTAGGTTAATTGGCTTGGCAAGTGTAAAAATTCTCCCTAGTGGGTATAGGATAGTGTTAATGTGCGGGGATCGCTGGTTGACACGGACCCGGTGGGCCGAAATGGGCCTGTTTCAGCCCTGTATCTCTAAACTAAACTAAACTAAATTAAACTAAACTAAACTAACCTCAGCTATGAACTATGCACTGGCTTTGATTACACTAAAGACTTCTGGTTTCTTTTAGCTCTAGTACTGGTGCTATTAATTTATTGGATTTTTAAATTTATTATAAGTTATCTCTGGTGTATTATGTTTACAGGCCTGATATGCTGCTGCAACTAAGACTTTCATTGTGCTGTTGCCAGTACTTATGACTGTTAAACACTCTTGACTCAATTACTTTGGTTTGACATGAGAAATTTAATTAAATCAAAGTTAATGGGCAGATTGTAATTATGAGCTGCGAGAATGTTGAGAATTCCTGCAGCATCTGTACAGTTCTAATACTAGAAATCTAATACTAGAAGGTACAGATTTAAGATCAGAGAGGCAAAGTTTAAAGGAGATGTGAGGGCAAGTTTTGGTTTAGAGGGTGGTGAGTGCCCGGAACGTCCTGCTGGGGGTGGTGGTTGAGGCAGATACAATAGTGCCATTTAAGAGACTCATGGGTGGACATATGGATATGCAGGGAATCGAGCGATATGGATTACATGAAGGTAGATAAGAGATAGTTTGGCATCATGTTCGGCACAGACTTTGTGGGCCGAAGGATTTGTTCCTGTGCTGTACTGTTCTATGTTCTAGGTTCCCAGTTCTATGTTCTATGGCATTTGCCATCATTTTGCTGATGACTGAGAATGGACTGTTTGGAAAATAATTGGTTATTCATCCAATGAATTAATCAATGGATTCATCCTGCTTTTTTGAGTGAATAGGATATATCTTGACAACAATCCACATTGGAACAGCTATTCTAAAAGTGCAGGTGAATCTGGATTGCAAGCCTTCAATATGACATCTGGTCCCAGAGCTTTTGATGTATCCCGTGTTCTCAATCACTTCCTGATATCACAAGGAATGAACTAAATTTGTTAGTCCTTGCTATTTTAATTTTGGCTCATGTTCACTTTGTCCTATAATCTGCTCCAATAAGCAGATCCACAGCTTCTCATTGTTTAGCCAGGCATTTTATACATTTTGGTTGCAGTGTAAAGTCAACAAATAGCAGTCCTGTCCTCATTGTCCAGAGAACAGTTGATAATGATTTCTGCTATTTTCATTTAATTCTTGCTAGATTCTTACGTGCTATTCCTGCTTGCATTGCACCGTAATCCCTTTTCTCTTTTGATATTCTCATATTTGTAATCACATTTGTAATCAGTCCCTTCAAACCGGTGTATTTCCCAACAAAATGAAAACAGCAAAAGTCATACCAATATATAAAACTGGAGACAAACATGTACTTTCAAATTAAAGACCCATTTCATTGCTTCCACAGTTCTCCAAAATACTGGAAAAAATATTTTACACAAGACTGGACGAATTTATCACCAAACATAACATACTGTACGAACAACAATATGGTTTTAGAGCTAACAGAACAACTTCATTTGCAATTATTGAATTTATAGAAAAAATTACTAAGGCAATAGAAAATAAAGAGTATGCAGTAGGGATTTTTTTGGACTTAAAAAAAGCATTTGACACCGTAGACCACGAGTTATTAATAAAGAAACTGCAAAGATATGGCATTAGAGGCATCGCACTATCGTGGCTATCCAGCTACCTACAGAACCGGGAACAATATGTCGAAATACAAAACCATAAATCACAATTACTGCAGGTTACGTGTGGGGTGCCTCAGGGCTCAGTGTTAGGGCCCTTATTATTCATTTTGTATATCAATAATATATGTGAAGTGTCAAAAACTCTTGAAACTATTCTCTTCGTTGATGATACTAACTTACTCTGCTGTGGAGACAACTTGGAACAGCTCCTGGATAGTATGGAAAAGGAATTGAGCAGGATGAAGATCTGGTTTGACGAAAATAAACTCACATTGAATTTAAGTAAAACAAAATTCATAATATTTGGAAATCGATCAACCAACATAGAGAAAAAGCTCATGATAAATGGCACAGAAATAGAAAGAGTATCTGAAATAACATTTCTTGGAGTATTAATTAACAACAAATTAACTTGGAAATCTCACATAAATTATATTAAAGCCAAAATATCCAAATCAATTGCAATATTGAATAAAGCCAGAGACCTAATAAATCAAGCCTCCCTGTGTATGTTGTACTGCTCCCTCATACTCCCATACATGATCTACTGTGTGGAGGTATGGGCGAACACATACAAAACAAATACACATCCAATCTTCATCCTCCAAAAAAGAGCAATACGAATTATACATAAAACCACCTACAGACAATCAACAAAACCATTATTTATCAGACTAAAAACATTAAAATTTCAAGATCTGACAGATTATAAAACTATATAAAACTGGTTGGGGGGAGGGACTCAAATAGAGAAAGCTATTAGACAGTGTGTGAGGCAGGAGGCAGAGAAGGAAAGCACTCAGACCCAACATGTAGGGGGGAAAGAAGAAAACAATAATAAACAGAGAATAAGAGGTGGTGGGGTTCTTAAATGGGTGAGCAGAGAAACAGAGGGGTGTAAAATGCGGGCAGAAGCAATAGGTGGCAAGGTGAAAAGTAAAAGTGGCAGGCAGACAAATCCAAGGCAAAAATCAAAAAGGGCCACTTTTCAACATAATTGTATAAGGGGTAAGAGCGTTGTAAAAACAAGCCTGAAGGCTTTGTGTCTCAATGCAAGGAGCATTCGTAATAAGGTGGATGAGTTGAACGTGCAGATAGCTATTAATGATTATGATATAGTTGGGATCACGGAGACATGGCTCCAGGGTGACCAAGGCTGGGAGCTGAACATCCAGGGATATTCAATATTCAGGAGGGATAGAGAGAAAGGAAAAGGAGGTGGGGTAGCGTTGCTGGTTAGAGAGGAGATTAACGCAGTGGAAAGGAAGGACATTAGCTTGGAGGATGTGGAATCGGTATGGGTAGAGCTGCGAAACACTAAAGGGCAGAAAACGCTGGTGGGTGTTGTGTACAGGCCACCTAGCAGTAGTAGTGAAGTTGGGGATGGCATCAAACAGGAAATTAGAAATGCGTGCAACAAAGGCAAAACAGTTATCAATCTACATATAGATTGGGTGAATCAAATTGGCAGGGGTGCTGAGGAAGAGGATTTCTTGGAATGTATGCGGGATAGTTATCTAAACCAACATGTAGAGGAACCAACGAGAGAGCAGGCTATTCTAGACTGGGTATTGAGTAATGAGGAAGGGTTAGTTAGCAGTCTTGTTGTGCGTGCCCCCTTGGGCAAGAGTGACCATAATATGGTTGAGTTCTTCATTAGGATGGAGAGTGACATTGTTAATTCAGAAACAACGGTTCTGAACTTAAAGAAAGGTATCTTTGAGGGTATGAGACGTGAATTGGCCAAGATTGACTGGCAATTAGTTCTAAAAGGGTTGATGGTGGATATGCAATGGAAGGCATTTAAAGACTGCATGGATGAACTACAAAAATTGTTCATCCCAGTTTGGCAAAAGAATAAATCAGGGAAGGTAATGCATCTGTGGATAACAAGGGAAATCAGGGATAGTATCAAACCAAAAGATGATGCGTACAAATTAGCCAGAAAAAGCAGCATACCACAGGACTGGGAGAAATTCAGAGACCAGCAGAGGAGGACAAAGGGCTTAATTAGGAAAGGGAAAATAGATTATGAAAGAAATCTGACAGGGAACATAAAAACTGACTGCAAAAGTTTTTATAGATATGTGAAGAGAAAGAGATTAGTTAAAACAAATGTAGGTCCCTTGCAGTCAGAAACAGGTGAATTGATCATGGGGAACAAGGATATGGCGGACCAATTGAATAACTACTTTGGTTCCGTCTTCACTAAGGAAGACATAAATAATCTGCCGGAAATAGCAGGGGACCGCGGGTCAAAGGAGATGGAGGAACTGAGTGGAATCCAGGTTAGCCGGGAAGTGGTGTTGGGTAAATTGAATGGATTAAAGGCCGATAAATCACCAGGGCCAGATAGGCTGCATCCCAGAGTACTTAAGGAAGTAGCTCCAGAAATAGTGGATGCATTAGTGATAATTTCTCAAAACTCTTTAGATTCTGGAGTAGTTCCTGAGGATTGGAGGGTAGCAAACGTAACCCCACTTTTTAAGAACGGAGGGAGAGAGAAAACGGGGAATTACAGACCAGTTAGTCTAACATCAGTAGTGGGGAAACTGCTAGAGTCAGTTATTAAAGATGGGATAGCAGCACATTTGGAAAGTGGTGAAATCATTGGACAAAGTCAGCATGGATTTACGAAAGGTAAATCATGTCTGACGAATCTTATAGAATTTTTCGAGGATGTAACTAGTAGAGTGGATAGGGGAGAACCAGTGGATGTGTTGTATCTGGACTTTCAGAAGGCTTTCGACAAGGTCCCACATAAGAGATTAGTATACAAACTTAAAGCACACCATATTGGGGGTTCAGTATTGATGTGGATATAGAACTGGCTGGCAAACAGGAAGCAAAGAGCAGGAGTAAACGGGTCCTTTTCACAATGGCAGGCAGTGACTAGTGGGGTACCGCAAGGCTCAGTGCTGGGAACCCAGCTATTTACAATTTATATTAATGAACTGGATGAGGGAATTGAAGGCAACATCTCCAAGTTTGCGGATGACACTAAGCTGGGGGGCAGTGTTAGCTGTGAGGAGGATGCTAGGAGACTGCACGGTGACTTGGATAGGCTGGGTGAGTGGGCAAATGTTTGGCAGATGCAGTATAATGTGGATAAATGTGAGGTTATCCACTTTGGTGGCAAAAACAGGAAAGCAGACTATTATCTAAATGGTGGCCGATTAGGAAAAGGGGAGATGCAGCGAGACCTGGGTGTCATGGTACACCAGTCATTGAAAGTAGGCATGCAGGTGTAGCAGGCAGTGAAGAAAGCGAACGGTATGTTAGCTTGCATAGCAAAAGGATTTGAGTATAGGAGCAGGGAGGTTCTACTGCAGTTGTACAGGGTCTTGGTCAAGTCAAGTCAAGTCAAGTGAGTTTATTGTCATGTGTCCCTGGTAGGACAATGAAATTCTTGCTTTGCTTGAGCACAACAGAACATAGTAGGCATTTACTACAAGGCATTCTATAAATATATACACAATGGTCAATATACTGATAAAGTGCAAATAACAGTATTGGCTAGTAAAGTTCAGTGTTATGTCCGAGCCAGGTTTAATAGCCTGATGGCTGTGGGGAAGTAGCTGTTCCTGAACCTGGTCGTTGCAGTCTTCAGGCTCCTGTACCTTCTACCTGAAGGTAGTAGGGAGATGAGTGTGTGGCCAGGATGGTGTGGGTCCTTGATGATGCTGCCAGCCTTTTTGAGGCAGCGACTGTGGTAGATCCCCTCGATGGAAGGGAGGTCAGAGCCGATGATGGACTGGGCAGTGTTTACTATTTTTGTAGTCTTTTCCTCTCCAGGGCACTCAAGTTGCCGAACCAAGCCACGATGCAACCAGTCAGCATGCTCTCTACTCTACTGGTGAGACCACACCTGGAGTATTGTGTACAGTTTTGGTCTCCAAATCTGAGGAAGGACATTATAGCCATGGAGGGAGTGCAGAGAAGGTTCACCAGACTGATTCCTGGGAGTCAGGACTTTCATATGAAGAAAGACTGGATAGACTTGGCTTATACTCGCTAGAATTTAGGAGATTGAGAGGGGATCTTATAGAAACGTACAAAATTCTTATGGGGTTGGACAGGCTAGATGCAGGAAGATTGTTCCTGATGTTGGGGAAGTCCAGGACAAGGGGGCACAGCTTAAGGATAAGGGGGAAATCCTTTAAGACCGAGATGAGAAAAAACCTTTTCACACAGAGAGTGGTGAATCTCTGGAACTCTCTGCCACAGAGGGTAGTTGAGGCCAGTTCATTGGCTATATTTAAGAGGGAGTTAGATGTGGCCCTTGTGGCTAAAGGGATCAGGGGGTATGGAGAGAAGGCAGGTACGGGATACTGAGTTGGATGATCAGCCATGATCATATTGAATGGCGGTGCAGGCTCGAAGGGCCGAATGGCCTACTCCTGCACCTATTTTCTATGTATCTATGTATCCAAATTATGTTCAAAGCAGCTAATCAGCAATTGCCTTGTAATATCCAGGGGTTGTTCCAACGGAGAGAAAGCAAACACAACCTGAGAGGAACCAATATATTCAAAAAACCGGCAATAAGAACTAATGCAAAACTCCATTGTTACAGCAAAGGGTGTTAGTCTCTGGAATAACTGCCATGAAGAGCTGAAAAATGTAAGACTCCCATTTCGTTACCTCTGAACAATTTAAAGCCTGTCACATTTTTTTTACTCCAGGTTTGATGAAAGTTCATCATCCTGAAATGTTAACTGTTTCTTTCTTACTAGTTACTACCTCTGCTGCTGAGTACTTCCAGTGCTATCTGTTTTAATTTCAGACTTCCTTTATGCATAGTATTTGGCGCTTTGATGCTCTAAAGCTTTGGGATTTGTGTGTTATTTTATGACTAAATCTTAGTGCTTAGTTAACATTAATGACCAGTTTTTCACTTTTGCATAACTGCATCCTTTGTCTGAGTGTTCAATCCTTTACGAGATTACATACATGTCCTCTGACTACAGTTCTTGCATTTTGTTCTGTTCTAAGAATGAAAATATTATCAATACCTTGAATACTATGGATAGCAATATGTTACAAGAGTGTTCCACAAGTACACATAGTCATTGTTTACTCAGTTTATTTAAAGATATTTTCTCAAGCCATTCTAGCTGTTTGATATGGATTATTTAATATAGCCCCAGTCATCACTGGGACTATATTACTATAAAAAGCACTTTCATATTTCACACAGAAAAGTTAAGAATGAGCACATTACTTATTAAACTTTTCCTTTACTTACATTATTTCTTTGGTATAAGTATTAACATATGCATTACACAGCTTACTGGGATCAAAGTACCTTTGGCAGATGGACAGCTGGAGCTTTTAATTTTGGATATGTACCAAATACACCGCAGCTGGATGGAGCAAATAACTCTGATTTTAAATATTAAAGGGAATAATAACATGTTTCTCTTTACATAATTACTGTGGAGCAAAATAATTCCTCACAAAAGTCTGCTCTCAGATTAAATAGAAGTGCATTTATTAATTAGGGTGGCACGGGTGGTGCAACGGTAGAGTTACTGCCCCACAGTGCCAGAGACCAGGGCTCGATCCTGACTATGGGTGCTGTCTATACAGAGATTGTACGATGTGATCGCTTGGGTTTTCCACGGGTGCTCTGGTTTCCTTCTGCATTCCAAAGACGTACAGGTTTGCAGGTTATAAAGATTGTAAAGATTGTAGATTCGGTAAAGATTGTAAATTGTCCCTTGTGTGTAGGATAGTGCTAGTGCACGGGGATCTCTGGTCAGCACAGACTTGGTTAGCCGAAGGGCCTGTTTCTGCATTGTATCTCTAAACTAAACTACAAATGTCTCTTTTTTTAGGAAGAAATGGATCAAAATCAATTTATAGGTGTGTTCCACATGCTTTGTCCAATTTATTCCAATGATATTCTTATCGCATATTGGAGATAAGTACAAAATGGAACCATTGGATGTAACATTATATATCATCTGTTAGCCAAACTGAAACAAGAAGGGTATGATCAACAGTTTCTGTCATTACTTTTCATGCATGACCATCATGTTCCTTGGAGATCTCTGCTTCTGGTCATTATCCGAATAATCTTATAACTAGACATTCCTTTACAAAAGTGCTGGACAATAACCACCTAAAAACATGAGAGGGAGAGTTGTTTTTGAATTTATTTTTTTAGAAGCTATTGTGCAAGGGTAAGGCGATCAACATAACAGTTATACAATTATTGTACAGCTTCATTTTTAACGTTAGAACCTAAATTAAAAAAAACAAAACTAAAAAAAGAAAAAAAGAGAGAAAAAAGAAGAGAATGAAGAAAGAAAAATAAGAAAAAGAGAGAAAAAGACCCCCCCCCCCCCCTGGCATCGGGTTTAAATTTGTGTTTAACCATTCTGTTGTTGCAGAAATTCAGTAAAAGGGAACCATGTCTTAAGGAATTGATCTGCTTTTTCCGCCAAGACGAGCCTAATATTTTCCAAATGTAGTGTATCGGGCATATCAGTAATCCACCTCTTCACTGTAGGGACTGTTGTCTGTTTCCAGAATTTGAGTATTAATTTTTTCGCCTTTATTAAGCCATAGTTGAGGAAACGTCTTTGGAATATCGTTAATTTAGAGCAGGCATCTGACATACCTAAAGTGATCAGTTTTATATCTGGTTCCAATTTAATTTAAAGTATTTTGGGGAAGATATCAAATGTTCCCCTCCAGAAGTTTTGTAACTTTATACAGGAGGCGAAAGAATGGGTTATCGTCGCTTCTTGGAGGAGACATTTATCATAAATAGGAGAGACATTTGGGAAGATCTTGTTTAATTTGGTCTTTGAATAGTAGAGTCTATGCAGTTTTTTAAATTGTATCAGGGAGTGCCGAACATTGAGAGAGCAGTAGTGTATGTATAGAAGGCTTTCCTCCCAGCTATCTTTTTAAATTAATAAACCCAATTCGTCTTCCCATGCTCGCCTATGCATCTCAGAAGATGGGATGTGTGCAGTTAAAAGAGTATTGTAAATGTAGGATATTAACTTGCTTGTATCAATATGTCTATTCATGCAGTCATCTAGTATATCTGGACCCATAGAGTGACAGTCTTGTGTATATGTTTTCACATAGTCTTGGATTTGAAGATATCTAAAAAAATTACTTGCTTTCAAGTGATATTTCTCCTGTAATTCTTGAAACGAGAGGAAAATCCCCTTCTCGTAAAGATCACCACCGTTTTAATTCCTGAGTTTTTCCATTGTGCAAACGCCTTATCTAAAGTAGACGGTTTAAACGAGGGATTATTAGCAATTGGTAAAAGGAGAGAGAAATTTCTAAGTTTGAGGTTTGATTTCAACTGTTTCCAAATGCGTAGGGTACTGTGTATTATCGGATTTTGCTCATACATTGATTTATTCAGATGTGTTGGAGAAAGAAGAATCGTGCCTATATTAAAAGGCAAACAATCTTCCCTCTCCATTTTTAACCAGTTTACCTGTTGGTTTGTGTCATCCATCCAGTAGATTAAGTTTTTAATATTAGTCGCCCAGTAATAGAAAAGGAAATTGTGAAGTGCTAAACCACCATTTTCTTTAGATTTACATAAATGTAGTTTGTGAATTCTATGGGTTTCATAGTCCCAAATGAAATTTGTGATAACAGAGTCAAGTTTTTAAAAAAACTTTTTAGGGAGATAAATCGGTATTGATTGAAATAGATATAGGAGTTGTGGAAGGAAAATCATCTTTATGGCATTTACTCTACCTATAACAGAAATAGGGAGTGTTTTCCAAAATTGAATGAGGGCATTTAATTTAGTAATTAATGGTGGGAAATTTGTTTGAAATAGGGAGGTGTATTTTCTAGTCACATAGACTCCAAGGTATCTAAATTTTTCAGTGACAATCCTGAAAGGGAATTTATGGAGATGTAAAGGGTCTTGAGCTTTTATTGGCATAACTTCACTTTTATTCCAGTTTATTCTATACCCTGAGAAGGAACCTAATTGTTCTATAAGGTTTAAAATATTTGGGATACTGACTTGAGAATTGGTGATGTATAAAAGTACATCGTTTGCATATATAACGAAATCTTGTTATTGGTATGTTTAGTATTGTATCTGTGAATGCCCGGATGTACTTTTCTGCTTTCTGCTAAGGGTTCTATGGCTAAGGCAAATAACATTGGTGAAAGGGCACATCCTTGTCTATTACCCCTGGATAATTGAAATTTAGGTGACAGAATTTGATTAGTCAATATTCTGGCTGTCGGGTTATTATATAACAGCTTTATCCATGAAATAATTTTTCTCCTAGTTGGAATTTTTCCAACACTGTAAAAAGATAGGCCCATTCTACTTGGTCAAATGCTTTTTCTGCATCTAAAGAGATAATTGTTAAGTCTTCATTTATCTTTCTGTGTGAATACATTATATTAAACAGGCGTCTCAAATTATGAAACGAATGTCGTTTAGGTATAAATCCAGTTTGGTCTGGATGTATTAATTTACTGATGTACAAACTTAGTCTTCTTGCCAAAGTCTTAGCTAAAATTTTCTGATCTGTATTTAGAAGAGCTATTGCTCTGTGTGATCCAGGCTCTTCAAGATTTTTGTCTTTTTTAGGTATCAATGTGATGGTTGATTCGGCAAAGGTTTGTGGTAAAGTCTGTTCTTTAAAAGTATGTATATAAAGGGCTCGTAGGCGTGGGGAAATTAAATCATTGAAATTTTTATAGAATTCATTACTGAATCCATCTGGACCTGGCGTTTTCCCACTATTCAGTGATTTAATGGTCTCTTCAATATCTTTTATTGTAATCTCAGCACCTAATTCTTCTCGTTCCTCCTCATTAAGTGATTGCTATTGTCAAGAAAGTTCTTGATCTTTGCAGAGTCAGCTGATGTTTTGGATGCATATAGATTTTGATAGAATTTTAGGAATCTTTCGTTAATATCTTTGGGTCGTGTGAGCAGCTCACCTTTTTCTGATCACATTTTTTGAATGGTGTGATCTTTTTCCATTTTTCTCAGTTGGCATGCAAGAAGTTTGTACGGTTTATCAACAATTTTGGCTGAGTGTATTGAAATACCTTAACAACTTTTGCCGAGAGGATCTGATTTACTTTAAATTTTAATGCTGCTATCTTATTATGTTTAACAGTAGATGGATCAATCGCATTTTCTGAATCAAACTGTTTAATCTGTTTTTCTAATTTCAATTGTTCCGACCTGTTTTTTTTTGTCTTTAAAAGCTTGGTACAAAATAATGCAGCCTCTGATAAAGGCCTTGAAAGATTCCCACAATAGTGTAGCCGAAATACCAGGTGTGTCGTTTGTCTCATAGAATCATTCCTTCTGTTGCTTCAGATAATCACAGCAACCTGGCTCAGTTAATATTTGTGGATTAAATCTCCAAACGTTTTTTTGTTATGCATTCCTTCTAGTTTTAAGGTTAATGGGCAATGGTCAGAAATGATGTTATTGTGATATTTAGGATTGAATGTAAAAGGGATCAGTTTTGAATCCACCAGAAAATAATCAATTCGTGTATACGTTTTGTGAACACCAGAATAAAAAGAGTATTCTCTTCCGGATGGTTGGCAATCCTCCATACATCGGTTATGTTTGTGTTTTTTATGTAAGTATTTAAAAGTTCACTGGATTTTGATTTTGAAGTGTTTCTCCTTTGCTGTGAAGATTTATCCAAATATGGATCTAATACACAATTAAGGTCTCCTCCAATTATCAGATTTTGCTGACAGGAGTCTGAAATTATATTAATTATTTTATTAAAAATTGTGGGTTATCAAAATTAGGAGCATAGATATTCACCATAGTAAGTGGGGTTGAGTGTAATTCCCCAGATACTATAATGTACCTACCTTCCTTATCGGCTATAGTGGATTTGTGTTTAAATGGTGTACCTTTGCGAGTTAGAATTGCTGTACCTCTTGCTTTGGAAAGAAAAGTAGAGTGATATAATTGACCAATCCAGCTGTAAAAATATTATATCAGTATTAATAGATTTCAAATGGGCTAAAACCTTACCCCTTTTAATTGGCTCATTAACGCCCCTGACGTTCCAACTACAAAATGTAATTCCTCCAATTTTCCTAGTGGCGTTGTCTTGCATTTTAAAGCTTACATGGTCTCCTTTGTTTCAAATGGTCCAACACATTATTTAAAGTTAATCTTGTAGAGAGAGAGAGAGAGAGCGAAAGAGAGAGGGAGGGAGAGGGAGTGAAGTAGAAAGTTAATGTAAGTGAGAGTCAGTTAGAGGAAGTTTTGGGAAGGTTTGGGGGACTGGGGAGTGGGGAGTGATGGGGGTAGATGAGAGGGACAGGGAGAGGGAGGAAAAGAGAGAGAGTGTGGCTAAGTGTTGGGAAGTATTGAGTACGTTTTGGTAAGTCTGGGGGAAGGTCAGAGATTGAATTGGAATGTGTGGGAAGTGGGAGACAGAGGGAGGCGGAGAGGGAGGGAGAGAGAGAGAGATTGCTTTGTCTATGTAAACTACATCTGTAATCAACAACCCGCCAAAGGTTTCCGAGTCTGAATCGTTTAATAGCTTATTTAATATACTAATATTAGTAAGTTACGCAATAAGTCTCGTATATTAATCTAATATCCAATATTTGATTGCCAGATTTATTGTATGTTTTTACATTGTGTTTATATTTAATATGCTGTTATAAAGCTGCCAATACAAAGTCGGCTAAAATGTTAAACAGAGAACTTGACAGATTGCATGACAGAGCGAGAGGATGGTAGAGAAAGGGAGGGGTAGAGGTAGAGCTGTAGAGAGTTAGAAGTAGAGGCAGGAAGAGGGAACGCAGGAGTGTTATAGAGAGCCATCGTAAGTAAGAATTACTTAGGGGAAGTTGTGGAAAGTTTGGGGAGTGTAGGGAGCGATGGGGGAAGGCGAGAGAGACAGGGAGAGGGGAGAGGTAAAGAGAGAGAGAGGGGTTGAGTAAGTGTTGGGAGGCATTGAGTAAGTTGTGGTAAGTTTTGGGAAAGTTAGAGATTGCACCAGAATGTGTGGGGAAGGTGGTGGGAGGCAGAGGGAGGCAGAGAGGGAGGGAGAGAGAGAGAGGATGCTTTGTCTATGCAAACTGCAGGTGGAATTAACAGATTACTATAAGTTTACCGACTTTGAACCGGTCAATAGTTTAACACATTAATATCAGAAAGCTATCTAATATATTAATCTAAATACCCAATATCCATTTATCTACTTAGTGTATAAAAAGATATTTAACCTTTTGGGAATATTGATTCCTTGACGAACTTATACACTTTTTAAAAATTCTGTTCTGTTCAGTGTTTTTTAACTCCTTAAGGAGCAGAGTTATTTGATATTAACATCTACGGAAGTTAACACGAATTACACCACCAAGGGGTGGTATTCACCAGCAGCATGTGTTTATGCTGCAATTTTTGTTATCTTTTTTTTCACCTACCATTTTTTCTACGAGATAGTTTATCTATTCTTGTTTATGCACTTTTTTCTGGGAGATACCTTCAGGGGATAGGGGGAATGGGAATAGGGCTCACCCACCCAACAACTATGAGGGAGAGTTTAACAGTTTACCCCTTAGATTCAATTGTGTCAAATAGTCCCTTATGACAAACATCCTAGGATTCAGTAATGACCAAAACTTAAATACTATGGCTGCAAGAGCAAATCAGAGGTTTGGTATCTCATGCCATGTGACTCACCAACTGCTATCTAACACTGCAAGCAACATATACAAGGCACGTCAGGAGTGAATAGAATACTGTCCATGTGCTCAGATGACCAAAGAGGAGGTATTGGCAGTTTTAAAGCAAATTAAATTGGTTAAATTCCTAGGGCCTTACTAACTAGATCCTCATATCTTGTGGGAAGATAGGGAGGAGATTGTGGAGGCCCTTGCAGAGATATTTGTTCAAGCGCTAGCCTCAGGTGAAGTTCCAGAAGGCTGATGTTGTACCATTATTTAGGAAGGGCTGCAAGAAGAAGCCAGGGAACTACAGGCTGATGAGCCTGACAGTGGTGGGTAAATTGATGGAGGGGTTCTTATTGACAAAATCTACTGGCATTTAGATATGTACAGGCTAATTAGGGATAGTCAGCAAGGCTTGTACTCATGATTATACTCATGTACGGTATGATGGAATGGATAGCACACAAACAAAGTTTTTCACGGTATTTTGCAACACATGACCGTAAGAAACCAATACTAATACCAAGTGGGGAAAACAAATATGCAATGGGCACAAAGAATCAGACCATTGGATGGATTGCAATTTGCAATATGAGAGAGGTCGTTGATGTAGTGAGAGCTGAGACAATTAGAAGTTTGAAACATAAAATATTTTTCGAAGATGTGGTGTGAGACCTATTGGAAGTGAGGCCTGAGAGTAGGGATGTAATAAGGGCCGCAAAAAGTGTGGATTTATACAAGTTTATAGAGAGTGCATTAAAGGAGGCAGGCCAAGAGAGCAGTGCTGTAGTTGGATTGGGATGTGATTAAGACATGGATCAGAATTTCAGCGGCAAAGTCACAGGGCAAATGAAAAGGAGATTTGGGAATCAGAAGCTTAAAATGTACATGCTTGCAACAACAATACGAAGAGTCTGAATAAGCCTGAGATAACAGCCAGGAATGTGGGATGATTAAGTTTTGATCCATAAGAGGGGTAAATTGCTTTATTGGCCTAATTTCATTCAGTTTAGTTTAGTTTAGTTTAGAGATACAGCGCAGCAACAGGCCCTTCGGATCACCGAGTCTGCACCGACCAGCAATCCCCGCACATTAACACTACCTTACACACTCTAGGGACCATTTACATTTATACAAACTACAAACCTGTACGTCTTTAAGGTGTGGGAGGAAACCGCAGATCTCGGAGAAAACCCATCAGGTTATGGGGAGAACATACAAACTCCGTACAGACAAGCATCCATAGTCAGGATTGAACCGCTACGCCACTGTGCCTCCAATGGACAAATCTTGTCATTTGCAGGCTTCAATACCTCAATTCCAAAATAGATACTTACAGTGAGTTCTATTACGGTTAGAAATTATCAAGTTACAAAAAAAGGGAGTGATATCTCTAAAAAGTGTAATAATTCTACCAGCCTGTATGGATTGTTAGCTAAAGACAGCTCAAAATGGCGCCTCAATCAGTGGGCTGTTCTGTACATTCTGTATTAACCAGGATATTCTGCTTATGTATGGTATTAGTCTTGCTGATCTGTATGCAAAAAAAATATTTCACTGAACCTTGGGTACACGTGATAATAAATAAACCATTGAACCATTAAAAATTGAAAAGATAGTGAATGGTGTAGCATTGAGAACCTCAAGTTCATCAGCAGTACCCAGAAGCAAAACATAAGTAGGAACTAATATCATCTCCCAAACTATCCATCCACCTCACCTATTCAGCATCTCCTGCCCCACCTATGACAAAGTCTACACCTCATTTGTTCTCATCAGCCACCTCAGAAACACCAAATTGGAGTGTTGGAAGTCATCCTAAACCCCAAGGGACCACCTAAGTAGAAATATGTTTCATTTTTTTCAAGACTGTTCATTACCACCCTCTTGATTTATGGATTTCCAGCTAAGATTTCCAAGCTGTTTCCTGTGCTATTTTAGCATCAGATCTGCTAAGTACACAGCGAAGTTGATACCAACCCACTCATTTGCCATCTTGATTTATGTACAGTGCTTGTTAAAGACTCCTCGTCCTCACTCCTTCCAGGTGTCCTTGGTAGATTAAAGAGACTGTAGGTTTTTAAAGACACTAAAACAGACTGTAGACAATTAAAGTTATGACATTTCCCGCCCCATCAGTTTTGGCTGGGCTCCATGCTGACCAGAGGCACAGATTATAGACACAAAATGCTGGAGTAACTCAGCGAGACAGGCAGCATCTCTGGAGAGAAGGAATGGGTGACGTTTCGTATTGGGACCCTTCTTCAGGGGAGAGGGAGACATAGAGATATGGACCGGTAAGGTGTGAAACGACCAAACTGCTAGAAAACATGAGTTCTGAAACTGGCAAATACATTCTGTTAGAAAAACATCGCAAATGAGAAATGATTGAAGGTGGGTGGTCTCTCAGTCTGAAGAAGGGTCTGGACCCAAAATGTCACCCATTCCTTCTATCCAGAGATGCTGCCTATCCCGCTGTTACTCCAGCATTTTGTGTCCATTTGTCAAGAGTGTTTTATTGTCATATCTCCCAATTAGAACAATGACATTCTTACTTGCATGATCTTTCTTACACGATTAAGGAAATGTTGAATGGTTCATTGTTAGCTGAGGGGAAGGTGACAACAAGGCTTACATTCAGCAACATTAAGCAGGAGGACAGGGAAACTAGTCGGCAAGGGAGCAAGGGCTGCTTGCAGTTGGAGACTGACGGGAGAGAGAGAGAGAGAGAGAGAGAGAGAGGGCTGCTTGCAGTTGGAGACTGACGGGAGAGAGAGAGAGAGGGCTGCTTGCAGTTGGAGACTGACGGGCACAGATGAGGCGGGTCGGGGCGGGTCTGCAGCAGCAGATGCGTGAGACGTGATTTGACGCCATGCGCCTGTGTGGTGGCGGAGCAGGTACGGCGCGAACGCAGTGCCTGGAGTTTCATTTAACAAGAACTGCCACCCAACATGTAACAAAGCAAGTGTGGAGGCAGTTTGCAACCAAGTATGGACTTTTCGGGAAAGTTAAGAAACATCTTGTTACTCTTGGGGACGTTTCTATCTACTGCTGGGCTTGCTCTCGGGGGTAAGTTTTGCAACTCTAAAGTAATTAGAACTACTTTTCTCGGGGGAATAATGCAGGCTTGTTTCCATCAACTTTTGGCCGTTCTCTCCCCTTAATCTTTTCTCATTTGCGATGTGGTTTTTTTCACAGAGTGTGTTTGGCAGTTTTAGAACCCGCGTTGTTGCATTTTCTACTGTTTGCAAATTCCTTGCAATAAGAGTTAAAAGTGAGCTTACTGTCAAGTGTTTAAGTTGTCTATAAATTCAAAAGGGCATGGACCATATGGGGTTAAAACGTCGAGGTTTTTAACCGTTTTAAAACGGCAGAAATCATTGAAATATTTATTACCATACCTTGTCATTTGTTTGCACTATTTTTTGAAAATATAAGTACAGTAAGAGCATGTTTATTCAAAATCTTTTTTTTTGTATTTAATGAAGGATGTCGTTTTTCAAATGTGTATTCAAACGGATAAATGATTGGGAATGTTTGAGTCTTCCACTCCAATAAATTAGCCACACAAATCCCCTTCAAGGACTTGACAGCATTTGCCCTGCAGTTAACTGTAATGTCATTAGTTGTAAGATCTAGGTATGCAGGCATTTGGTTGTTACTAGAGTTACTATTTTTTAGTTTTTTCATCATATTTGAAATTTTGTGTGGTGGTGAAGGAAAACCATTTCAAATTAATTTCTTCCTAATGCTTTCGTTTATTTATTGGTCATGCCCTGTACATATACAAAGTAGCATCAGGATTCTTGATGTGGAGGTTGATATTTGGAGCAATTTACTTGTCATTTCAATTTTTTCAGCAAACAGGTCAATTTCTGAAAGGTGCATTTTATAATGGAGCATGCCTTCTTCACACATAGCAGATGATGACTAAAATCAGGATTCTTGACAAGTGGAGATTAGCATTTGGAGTAATTTGCTGTCACTCCAGTGTTTCACAGCTGACTGCGGGATTGGATTGCCACTGATTCTGCCAATCTTTCAGTTCAATGGTTCACTGGTGCGAGGTGCAAACGCACAGTGAAATTCTTCTCTTACAAACAGTCCAGTAGAGTATTGCCATACCTAAGTACATCTCCGATTAACAAATTGTACATAAATAGTCCACGGATCCTGCATGCAAGAGGTGCCATATTTTTGCGCCATTTTCAAATTCCAGTCCACGCTCTAGGTATTATGAGGGTGCCCGTTCCAGGCAAGCCCCAGGTTATTGCGGGCCTCCAGCATTGCCTTCCTTGGACGTATGGGTCGAACTGCAAACCAATGTCTCTCTCCTCGCCTGTCCACCTTTTAATCACGTGTCAAACCTTTTGCAAGATGCTGTTTTAAAAAAAAAAATCATTTTACTTGGGTCATTGACCAAGACAGATTTTGAAGAATCCCCAAGCAATTGGTCATTTAACAATTGTGTACTACCATCCTGCTGTCTTTCAAGATACCAGACATTTTAAAAACAAAGCACTGGAAAGGCTCAGCAGATTAGATATTATGTGTGGAAAGTGAAAGAGTTCACCTTTCCAGTTGGAGACCCACTGTCAGAACCATGAGAGAGGGAAAAACAAGGTAATTTTAAATTGTGGAGGGAGCGGTAGATGGGTCAAAGGGAATATCCATAATTGGGTGAGACCAGGCCAAATGGGTTAATCTGGCAGTTATTTGATGATTGTTCATTCATTGTTATGATTCATTGTTATGTGTTGTTAATATCAGGATTGTGGATCAGGCTGCACTGAGGGAGAAAGGAAAAACTGAGCCAAATCACAGACAAATGTCTTGCAGCAATAACGGCCAAGTCTGATGCAGGCAGAAAAGGGAGTTATCTAAAGTTAGAGTTCATTGTTGTGTCCCACGGGCTCCAATCTCCCCAGAGGGAAGGTGAGCTGCTGTTCCTTGAACTGTTCCTCAAACTGTTTAGGAAGCCACAGGCAAAGAGGATGGTGGGAATTGGATGGAGATTTAAAGTGGCAGATGGAGTACAGATGCTTCGTAAAGTGATTCCTATGCAATTTCCTTCAGCAACAAGATTCCACGTTAATGGCCTAGTATGGCATTTTCAACTCGCAGGAACAGGAGGCTGCAGAGAGTGATGGGCTCAGCCCAATCCATCATGGGCACAGCCTTCTGCTCCATCAACAGCATCTACATGAGGTGCTATGGAAGTAAAGATGCTGATCTCCTGTTTAAATCACTGTATTAGTGTCAAGAGTCCATATGTTCTTGGAGCTGAATTAGGGCCATTTGGCCCATCATTTCTACTCTGCCATGCAATCTTGGCTGATTTTTCTTTCCCTCTCAACCTCATTCTCCTGGAAAAGTTGGGTAGTGAGTTTTAACATTTTTGTGAAATGTGTTCTTGGAAATGGATTCCACGGTTAGCGACCTGATATTTTCAGATGATTCAGGGGACAAATAGAGATTAAAAACACAACAATATTTATTGGTACATTTAGGAACAGAAGACAGAAGGCAATGGGAAAGAAAGTGATTAATGTACTGTTGAGTGGGGCTTTGTAATTGATTGCATGGAGTCTAATCAATAATCAGAACTACAGCCTTTCCAACTAATTAAATACACATTATATCGATAGCTCTCTAGTCTGGGCTCTTACCAGGGGTCATCTAGTGGAGGCAGTCTGCAACTTTGGATGCCACCATGTAGCTAATAGTGTATCGCTTGTTGCTTGAGCACCACAATGAGTTGCAAAGTGTACACATTCAATAACCCACATTGCGAGTTCATCTGACATACATGTTTGTCCTGCCGGCGTAACCCACAATCCCAACATACAATCAACCAGACAACCGAGTTGCTTCCATATTTCTACATCTCGTTCAGGAGCGTCTTCCTGTAATCTAATGATGTCTTGGATAGTTGGCATTGGCTTTTCTGAGGGAGGCTTGTCTTTTTCTACACTTTTAGTGTGCCTCATCATTTTAGGTACAACCACCCTGCACTCCCGGGACATTTCTTTAGCTTTTTGGTCAGCACGACAATTTCCTATATCTACTGAGGTTTGGCCCTTAGTATGAGCACTACATTTCATAACGGAAATTTGTTCTGGCAACATTAAGGCTTGTAACAGGTAGCAATGTTACAAAACTTACCTTTAGCGGCACTGCAGTTCTGCCACTGGCCATGTGTGTGACTTTGGCGCCTTTGAGGGTGGGGGGCGGGATTAAAATGCCGTTTTCTCCTGCTTATCGGAGGCGGATTTCCTCGGGCTGCCAGCTGCTGAAGAACAATCGATCGGACTTTCGTTCCCGATTTATATTTATTTAATCCCGAGACAATTTAATAATTACATTAAAATAATAAGCGACTTCTAACGCCCTCAACGCCTACAACGTGACGGATCGCATGAACGGGACAAAACAAAATGTAAGTCGTTTATTTTACATATAAACTTGTTTCTCGGGATGGCTTTAATCTAATTCCAGAAAACCCCACTCGCAAGATGATTTAAATGCTCTTTTTTGGACAATCGTGTCATAAGAGCATCTAAATCGTCTATATTTTGTGTTATTGTCTACCCATAGTCAATATTTTTATACTAAATATCAGTTTTAGTCCCATGTATTGTGCAAAAAAATAATAATTTTAATTATCAAGTCAAGTCGTCACATTTATTTATATAGCACATTTAAAAAACAACTCTCGTTGGCCAAAGTGCTTTACATTTGTTATAAGAATAGCACAAACAAAACAAACTACATACATATATACATGTAGCCCTCACTCAGAGGACGTCAGGAAAGGCTTGGGAGTATAGTTAAGTCTTTAGTCTTGACTTAAAAGAGTCGATGGAGGGGGCAGTTCTGATGGGAAAGGGGATGCTGTTCCACAGTCTAAGGGCTGCAACCGCAAAGGCGCGGTCGCCCCTGAGCTTATGCCTAGACCGTGGGATATTCAGCAACCTCAAGTCGGCCGATCTGAGGGGCCTGGAGGTGGAGTGGTGGGTGAGAAGACTTTTTATGTAGGTGGGGGCAAGCCCATTGAGGGCTTTGTAGACATGGAGGAGGATCTTGAAGTTTATACAGAACCGCACAGGTAGCCAGTGGAGAGAGGCCAGGATCGGGGTGATGTGGTCCCTTTTTCGGGTGCCCGTCAGGAGTTTCACTGCGGCGTTTTGGACCTGTTGCAGGCGGGACAGGGAAGATTGGCTGATGCCAGTGTAAAGGGAGTTGCAGTAATCTAGGCGGGAGGAGATGAATGTGTGGATGATCTTTTCGAGGGCATCAAACTGGAGGAATTGTTTTATTTTAGCTATCGTCCGAAGCTGAAAGAAGCTAGCTTTTACCACGGCATTGACTTGTTTGTCAAATTTCAGTGCTGAGTCAAATATCACGGCAAGGTTTTTGACGTGAGGTTTGAGTAGTCGGGTAAGGCATCCAAGGCTGCCTGCTATCATTTTGATTGACTCCGAGGGGCCGAGAAGGATGACCTCAGACTTACTCTCGTTTGGTTGGAGGAAGTTCTGGGCCATCCAACACTTTATATCCTCGAGGCAATGGGTAAGGTTAAACAGATTTGATTGGTTTTGGGGCTTCAGGGGGAGATAGAGTTGTGTATCGTCTGTGTAGCAATGGAAGGAAATGCCGAGCCTTTCAATGACTTGGCCTAATGGGAGCATATACAGGGAGAAGAGAATGGGTGATGTTTCTAGATTAATTTATTGGAATTAAACATTAAATTCCTTTCATCTGGCATATAAATTCATGACATTGAGATTTAAAAATCATGTTATATTGTGAAATCTGGTGTGAATGGGATTAGTTTGTTATTTGGATACTTAGGCTATTTAAAAAAAAAATCCTTTTCTTAAGAAATGGAATCTACAGGACATTCTTAATAGGAAAGTAGTGGGCAGAAAGGCATGTCATGTGTGGTTTGAAGAGCAAAAACTTGTAGTTTACAATGCTAAAATTGAAAAGTTGAGGTAAAACAAGGTGTACAGAGTTGCTTATTGGTTACAATCTGAGGAGTATGATGATGCTACTGATTATGATATGCCAATGTACCAGCTAGCAACTGATCTTCTCCATAAAGACTTGGTCTATTGCTAGAAATTGTAATTTATTTACCTATCTGTTATGGATTTACAGCATATAATACAATAATATTAAAGTTCTCATCTTGAGAATATCACATTTTCGAATTTTCAAGGCAGTCTGGGTGTTTATTACTATTTCCGTCACGTCAATTTTGTAATTAACTACAATTAGGTAATTAACTAATTATATGCTTTAATTTCAGGACATCCAAGTAAGATGCTTTATATTTGTTTCAGAATGCTTCAATCTACAATGACTGAAAATTTCATTCAGTTCTCTTGATTTTTAAGAAAGTTATGGGCTTTTGACTGTCCTCGATCACAGCTTTTGTGTTAAGTCAATGGAAAAGCAATAGGGAACAAGATACTAATTTCCGAGTATGAAAATGGCCATAACCTTTTTAATACTGAAGATATGAAAGTGAATTAGGTGTAAAATTAAACTTATTTTTATGCTTTATCTGATGGGATAAATTGCAGACTTGATTTTTAAAATCTCAAAATTTTGTATTGCTATAACAGGTCTGATACTAATTTCTGGTGGGATATCTGTGTTCCCGCTGAAGTCAAGAATCCTCTATTTCTCCACAACTGGCCAAAGTCATGGACCACTCCAAAGGTGTATATAGAGTCAATGTAAACATTTAAGTCCTTCCCTAAGATGCAGGCTCTTATCAAGGCAAACAGTTCCGCTTGATGGGCAGAGAATGGTGTTTCAAAGGCAGCCGCTTCTATACTATCCCCATTCTGATCTACAATTGCATATCCTGAAAGCCTTTCTCCTAGGGGTCCAATTGATGCACTTCCATCCACATACAGGGTCAGGTCAGGGTCTGTCATGGTAACATCTGTTAAATCTTCCCTAGCAGAAGTATCTTCTTTGATCACAAATAGGCAGTCATGCACTGACTCCATTTGTTCCTCCTGTGGTTTAGTGGGAAAGAATGCTGGATTGATGGTGGTACAATACTTAAACTGCAATTTGGGGTTGTTCAACGGGTATATCTCATATTTATTCTGGCGAGCCATGGTGAGGTGTTGAGTCTGCATCTGTCCTAACAAGGCAGCAACTGAGTGAGGACTATACACTGTTATATCTTGTTGTAAAGTCAAATTGGCAGCTGATTGCAAGTTGTTGTAGATCGCAGTCAAGATCTGTGGACAAATGGGATGTCCCCGTGTTACAGGATCAAGCTTTGAAGAGTAATATGCTACCGGTCGAAGTTTGTTTCCATGTTTCTGAGTAAGAACCGCAGTGGAGCAATCAGAGAGGGTTGTGCAGTATAACTGGATTGGTCGATCATAAAGTGGCCTTCCTAATGCTGGTGCCTGTAACAGAGGTTTTTCAGATTTTCAAAGGCTTCTTGAGCTTCCTCAGACAATTGAAACTCGCCCTCCATATTAGTGTATGGTGTCAGGTTTTTAGTGTCCAGAGCAATGTGGCGTATCCACTGTCGACAATAGTTTACCATGCCGAACCACTGTCTCATTTCCTTTGCCTCCCGTGGTGCAGGGAATTCACAGATTTGTTCGATTCGGCTGTTCTCCAGACTGCTCTGTTGCCGACAGTATCACACCAAGGATCTTCACCTTCTGTTGGGCAATTAACACTTTTGATTGTGAAACTATATATCCCAGTGCTGATAGATGATTCAGCAACCGAATGGTGTCTTCGCTGTTGCTTTGTTCATTCTGGCTGGCTGCAAGTAAACCATCCACACATTGAACTAGGGTGGAGCCACATCGAAAGCTCAATGTCTGCAGCTGTCCTTGGAGACTTCTGGAAAACAATGTTGGAGAATTCACAAATCCTTGAGGCAATCGAGTCCATGTGTACTGTTGTCCGTTGTAGGTGAAGGCGAAGAGGTACTGACTGTCCTGATGTAGAGATAGGTGGAAGAAAGCATGTTGCAAGTCCACTATTGAAAAAATCTGTGCCTGTGCGGGAATTTGGGCTAGAATGTGGGCTGGATTAGGCACCAGTGCGTGAAGCGGTTCTACTGTAGCATTAATGGACCGCAAGTCCTGGACCAATCCATACTGATTTGGTTTCCCTGCTTTGGGTACTGCGAGGATAGGCGTGTTGGAGGGAGGAGTGGCATTTTACCACAATGCTCTGTTCTAGCAGTCCCTGAATTAACTTGTCAATGCTTGGTATTGCCTGCTGCTTCAGCGGATACTGTTGTATAGAAGTGTTACATTTTTCTGGAGAGCTACCTGGATAGGGTCAATCTGAACACATCCTACCTGAGTAGGGTCTTCTGCCCACACCTGTGGGTCCACATACTCTTGTACCTCGCTCCCCAGATGATGGCGTGACTACGTTGTAACCGTCCTTGGTGACTGATAGAATTGAACAATACAATTATTGGGTAATTCTTGCTCCTGGCTCGTGTTTGGATTCGCCAGACCGATTGCTTGCTGAACCATGGCTCCTAAATCTTTTGCATGAGATGGGAAGTTCACTTTCTTTGTTATATGCGGGGCGATCTCCGAGACCTGCTTCCACAATTCCGGAGGTACCTCAGCATATTCTGCTGTTCCCTGTAGTCTGGTCACTTTACATCCCACATAGTTCCTTCAAGGGATTTGAAAAAGGTTTCCAGCTCTCTATTTCTGCCACTCTGGTCATATGCCAGGGTAAAATGGAGTGGGGGCTCATTTTCCAGATCTAGGGGCCACCATTGGGGTGTCACCGACAAGTAACACTGTTGTTTAGGAGCCCATGGGGTTACAGTTATCCCGTTATCTCCACATTCAATTTTCAACTGGAATGCACATAGCAAATCCCGAGCTAACAGATTACAATCCAGACCCGTGGTGATTACGAACTCATGCTGCACTGTCCTGCTTTGGTATGTTACTTCAACTGTCATGGAGATGGGGTATTGGCGTACTTGCCCTTGGAATCCGGACAGTCTCTGGGTTTTGTCAGATTTAGGAAGATTGTAAATGGACTACATAGATGACATGGATGCCCCCTGTGTCCACTAAAAAGGTGCATCTTCTTCCCACAACTTGTAGTGATAAAACAGTTTCCTTATCAGTGCTGCACCCGTTCACCACTAAATTGGCCAGTCAGTTCTGGGAAAACAGATGATTCTGGGAGAAGTTCGTATGCCTCCCCTGTCCTCAATTTCCTTGCCAACCTCCCCTTTGCTTGTGCTGATAGCCCCCTCCTTGTTTTCGTGATGGACACTCCCTGCTCCAATGATCATACCTGCCACAGCTGAAGCAACGGACTGGTCCCAATGCTCTGCTCACTCTAAAATGCGGCTTTGGGGGAACATAGGGTTGGCTGTAAGTGGGGGCATATGGTCTGCAAGGGTAACCTGTATACCCATGTCCTTGTCTCTCCACCCATCCTGGCACACAGTACTGGGTTCCGCTTGGTAATTGCTGGTATCTGGAACAGCTCTTGGTCCCTCCTTCTTCTATACATACTCCGTTTTTGCTTTAACCTGGGGCTGATTCTCCTGTCTCTTACTATCCTTCCAATGGTATCTAACAGCACGGGCCATTTGACTCGGACAATTTTCAGACCGGTCCATATTATTAGTGTTTATTGCCTCTGCAACAGCGGTTGGCAGGCAGTTTATTAAAATAGCACAATACTGGGGTGATTTTTTTCACACAGAGTTGTGAGTTTGTGGAATTCTCTGCCTCAGAGGGCGGTGGAGGCTGGTTCTCTGGATACTTTCAAGAGAGAGCTAGAAAGGGCTCTTAAAGATAGCGGAGTCAGGGGATGTGGGGAGAAGTCAGGAAGCTCGAAGGGCTGAATGGCCTACTCCTGCACCTGTCTATTGAGTTTGCACTGTTCCGATAATTAGCATCACCTGAATAGTCTATATACATCTGTGAAAATCTTTCCAAAAATTCTTCTGCCCCCTCTCCTCTCCGGGGTCTAATATCCAAAATGTTGGAGATATCGATGGGTTTCTGCAGTGGTGGTATGGGCAGCTAGGATTGCATCCTCCCGTGCCGTGCTCTGGACAAGCAGGTTAGCTAGTGCATCATGAGTTGGGGATCCCAAGTTAACGAAGAATCTTGCATGTTTTACTGGGGTTAAAACTTGTTGCACTGGAGCCCACAAAGCTCTTGAATGGGAAAGATATACTTGTATGGTAAGTTTGGAGGTAGTCTATAAATGAGGCAGATGACTTCTCTCTATCAGGCATCCGGCTCAGTATGGCCATCATCTCATTCGGCTTCCAAGGGGAATAAACACCTATGGTTTGGGTGTTACTGGCGCCAATTGCATTTGCTGGATTAAAAGCAAGGTTAGACATTTCCTTAACCGGGAATTGGCAGCAAGCAGGTCATCGCACAACTATCTTGTCTGTCCCTGCCTCGGGCTCAGCTCCAGATTCCCAGGGGGTCAAATCACTCTCAGAATCCTCGTTCTCGGTTATGAGAGGAAGGCGATAATTTTCAAAGGACTGATCCCATTCTCTCGGTCTACGCTTTATCCTTCTTGGTTTAGGGGGTTCCTGAACTCGTAGCTTGAGTATATATTTTCTAGTTTTACTCTTAGTACTTAACACAACTTTGCCAATGTCGGGGCCGTTGGGGTCTGGGAACTCTGAGTTAGTGCTGTTGCAAGGGATGCAGGTGGTGCTGTGGGATCATTATCTGAATAAGGTTGGGGTTGTAGATGGGTCCTAATACGGACACTTTCCCAATCTCCTAAATACTCATCGTCTCCCTCTTCTAAGCCAAAGCCAACCATTGGATCACATAATCCTTTTTTCTTATCTCTTTCTAACCCATCCTGGGACCGTTTGGACTCCCGTTCCTTATATTCCTTATAAGCACAAGTACATTCTCTTTTCAGTGTATTCAGAGGTTTGATCAATCTTCTTTCTTAAAGTTCTATCCCAAGTTTCAGAGCTGTTTCTTGCCAATTTGCTAACATTGCGGCTTCTTTCTGTTACCTCAGCGCTTGATAATGTTGTCTCCAGAGACAAATATGTTCCTTAGCAGCAATATTTTGACTATACTTCCAAATTATCTTCTCTATAGATTTCACACCTTCCAGGGTCACACACCCCCCCCCCCCCCCCCCACCCACCCCCTCGGGCCACAATTCACACCCTAATTTTTTTATTCAAAGCTCCAGACAACTGCTTCAGTTGTTTTGCTTCATCGGGATACTTAGCAATATTTGCAACAAACTCTCTGGATCAGTAGTAGTGTCTAGGTAATTACCCATTTCAGCCAACGATCTACGCACAAGATCGATCTACACACAATACAATACAGCAAGTATTTCACACACACTTATCTCCACGCAAACGGGGCCCCCACACAATTCACAAAGCGTATCAAAACTATATTCACACAAAGTATTAAAGCAATATCACCTCCTCAAGGGAGCAAGCAATCACAATACAAAAGCAAAATCACACTTAAGCAAAAGCATATACAACTAACAACAATAATACAAATGCAAATTATAATATCATATATGAGCATAAAACTATAATACAAGAGTAAATACCACAATCATAGACACTTAAGCAAAAGCAAGCGACTATAATACAAGTAATTACACAACCTTAAGCAAAAACATTCAATATGAACACTAAATTTAGCAGAATTTAGAATCAAAAAATTTGGATCGCACAGTCCTAGAATGTCACAGACGGTTCGTCCTAATTTCAGTACTAAATTTTACAGTAACTATGCCAATCTACCTTATTACTGATCTCTATCACCAACAGGGACTCGAACCCATCACAGGCAGGGACTCGAACCCCAGGGACTCTAACCTTCCAAACCTATAAAGTACTGTCCTCAGTACTTATTCCACTTAGTACTGCCTCTCAGCGCCGATCTTTAAAGTGAATCAGCGCTGGTTCTCAGTACTTACCCCGCTTAGTACTGATCCTTCCCAGTATTGTCTTTCAAAGTACCCTGCCAATTCATACCCCAATACTAGGTGGGGACTCTAACCACAGGGACTTTAACCCTCCAAGGTGGATCTCTAACCCTTCGGGGACTCCAACCCTCACCCAAAATTAGTACCAGTGTTCACCAGACTACTAACCTTGATCGATCTTGTCGGGATTCCACGCACGTCAGCGAATGACCAATTCTTCGTCAGATTAGCGGAGCGGGGAAAACCGATGCAGCAAAACCGCTTACATCGGGAGCTCAATCCGAAACGATTCAACTCTTTGGTTGCCGACTCGTGTTGGCAATCCTTTGAGATCCCGGACGAGCCCCAAAATGTTGATTCCGGATCTTCTACCCTCCCTAGTCTGGGGCAGTAAAACACTGAATCGAACACTGGAGTCCAAACCTTTCTTTATTAGTATTCACCGCGGGGCAGGCTTCGGATCTACTCACTCAAGCCCTCAACAGCCTCATGCAAACAGAACAGAAGAAAAGACAACCGACACGCCCCAATGAATCGATCACCCTCTTATACCCCAATACAGTGGCGGGAAACTAACGGCGCGAAAGTACAGGGGGAGGCAACCCCTTCAAACCAATCACAAATTCAGTGCATAGAAACAAAGTAGAAACATCTTCAGGAGCCCAGACTTAGTGGCAACAGGTGGGTCACATGGGCAGATGCTTCTTGAAACTTCTTTAGAGGTCCAAAGAAAATATTTGGCCAGGTACATGGATAGGTAAGGTTTAGAAGGATATGCGTCAAACACAGGCAGGTGTAAATGAGGCACATCTTGATTGATGTGGGCTGAAGGGTCTGTTTCCATGCTGTATGACTATGGAGAGGCAGAGTTTGTGTGCGATAGGTTGCGGTGGCAGTAAGATTTATCACATTGCGTTCAGGTGCAAGTTAATTATTATGCACCAATCTTATTTTATCATCTGTTAAATGTGCTTCTTCATGCCTTTCATCTTTTTAAATGCTTAATTTTGAAACTATGTTTAGACTGCAAACTTGTGGCTGGTTCCCCAGTTATGCTTCTGGTGGAGCAGAGGGACGGCAGCTTCGTGATCTGTGCAATTGTTCATGTGCAGACACTAGAACTTATTAATCGGTTAAAAAAACCTATAGCCTCTTAATTATTCCTGCCATGATATGGATCATTATATTGCTATCACTTTATAATTTTAATTCTCTGTTTTAATGAAATTGCTTGTGTACATTTGTTAATCATATTGCCAGGCTTTAGTGGAAAGAAAATCTGGGTTCATTTTACACTTTTATTTAGACCAGTTTAATACTGAGAGGTGTTATTTCAAAGGGTGCTCATTTACTGTGCAGTTGGCTTGTTATTCTTAGGGATTTGGGGATACAAATAGCTGCACTGATTATTTTTGGTGATGTGTTAAATGAAAAGCCATTATCTCCTAAAGAACTCAAATATTGATAACATACTTTCCATGGAGCCAGTCTGGTGGGATGAAACTTCAAACAAAAGTAGAACAAAAGCACATACAGATTTTGTGTAAGAACACTTCAACACCAAGCGACAGCAGCATTCTTGTAGTGCCATTCCTTGAGTGAGCTATGAAATGAAGGGCCTCATAAGTTTGTAACAATATAAGATTATTTGAAAAGCACAATAAGAATCCTGGTTATCTAGGGCAATCTCTTTTGCTCCTAAAACATCACTACAGAGTAGTTGGTTATTCATTTCATTGATTGTCAATGGGACTCTATTTGCAATTTGGTTATTATATTTGATGACATAAATGTTTATTAGTTGTGAGATTGATGAAACAGTTCAAATAAGATTTTTGGCACACAACTTAGAATTCATATAGTAGAAATGTAAGTATGATGCCAGCAGCTGCGGTACATTATATTGCATGCAAAATGAACCTTACAGTTGTTATTCTCTAGTCCTTGCACATGGAGGAGAGCAATTCTATTTGTGTTTTTCTAATAAAGCACAAGATTTCCAAGACTATCAATAGGCTATGAGGTATTGGCAGAAAAGCCTCACTTCTATGTTGCTGCCGTGAGATGAATGCGAGAAGACTGTGCTCTTAATGTTATCATCCTCGGCTGTCAGTGCTAACTTTCATGTTAATAAAAAGCAACATTTCAATGAACATAATTCACCCGAGTCAAATGCATTCCACAGAATCTATGGTCCATATCCCAACACCAAAACATGTGTTGTTCTATTGAGTATTTCATTATTCTTGTTAAATATTTGCTAACATCATCTGCAGTTTTCAGTGCACCTTGGTTAAAGGAAGTAGTTCGATCGTTATGGATGAAGAGTGTTGTGGCGGCTTTGGAGAGTGTGTAAAAAATGGCTCACTAGGATATTGCCTGGATTAGAGAATATTAGCTATAAAGAGAGTGTGGACAAACTTAGATTGTTTTCTTTGGAAGGAGATGGGTGACCGGATAGAAGCATATAAAATTATGAGATGAATGCGAGAAGACTGTGCTCTTAATGTTATCATCCTCAGCTGTCAGTGCTAACTTTCATGTTAATAAAAAGCAACATTTCAATGAACATAATTCACCCGAGTCAAATGCATTCCACAGAATCTATGGTCCATATCCCAACACCAAAACATGTGTTGTTCTATTGAGTATTTCATTATTCTTGTTAAATATTTGCTAACATCATCTGCAGTTTTCAGTGCACCTTGGTTAAAGGAAGTAGTTCGATCGTTATGGATGAAGAGTGTTGTGGCGGCTTTGGAGAGTGTGTAAAAAATGGCTCACTAGGATATTGCCTGGATTAGAGAATATTAGCTATAAAGAGAGTGTGGACAAACTTAGATTGTTTTCTTTGGAAGGAGATGGGTGACCGGATAGAAGCATATAAAATTATGAGAGGCATAGTTAGTCGATTTTTTTCCCAAGGTGCAGTTGTCAAATACTAGTAGACATAGATTTAAGATGAGATGCAGTATGTTTAAAACAGATTTGCAGGGCGTTTCTTTTGCATCGAGAGTGGTAGGTGCCTGGAGTGCCATGTTGGGGAAGGTGGCGGAAGCAGATATGATAGTAACATTTAAGAGACATTTGTTTAACAAAGACCTGCAGATGCTGGAAAAATCAAAGGTAGACAAAAATGCTGGAGAAACTCAGCGGGTGAGGCAGCATCTATGGAGCGAAGGAATATGTGACGGTTTGGGTTGAGACCCTTCTTCAGACTGATGTGGGGGAGGAACGGGAAGAAGAAAGGAAGAGGCGGAGACAGTACGGTGGGAGACCTGGGGAGGGGAAGGAGTGAGAAAACAAGGACTACATGAAATTGAAGAAGTAAATGTTCATACCGCTGGGGTGTAAACAACCCAAGTGAAATATGAGGTTGCCAAGCCTACGCTTGGTCTCACCAATGTAGAGCAATTGACACCTAGAGCAGCGGATACAATAGATGAGGTTGGAGGATGTGCAGGTGAACCTCTGCCTCACCTGAAAAGACTGCTTGGGTCCTTGGATGGAGTCGTGGGGGGAGGTAAAGCAACAAATGTAGCATTTCCTGTGGTTGCAAGGGAAAGTACCAGGGGAGGGGGCGGTTTGGGTGGGAAGGGATGAATTGACCAGGGAGTTACGGAGGGAGCGGTCTCTGCGGAAAGCCGAAAGGGGAGGAGATGGGAAGATGTGGCCAGTGGTGGGATCCCTTTGTAGGTGGCGAAAATGTTGGAAGATTATTTGTGTGTGTGACGGCTGGTAGGGTGGAAGGTGAGGACAAGGGGGACCCTGTCCTTGTTACGAGTGTGGGGATGGGGAGTGAGAGGAGAGCTATGGAATATAGAGGAGACCCTGGTGAGAGCCTCATTTATAGTCGAAGAGGGGAACCCCCGTTCCCTAAAGAATGAGGACATCTCAGATACCCTGGTTTGGAACACCTCATCCTGGGCATAGACGGAGGAATTGGGAGAAGGGGATAGAGTCCTTACAGGAAGCAGGGTGGGAAGAAGTGTAGTCCAGATAGCCATAGGAGTCAGTGGGTTTGTAGTGGATGTCGGTCAGTAGTCTGTTACCTGCGATGGAGATAGTGAGGTCTAGAAATGGTTGGGAGATGTCGGAAATGGTCCAGGTAAATTTGAGTGCCCGGTGGAAGTTCATGGTGAAATGGATGAAGTCAGTGAGTTCTGCACGGGTGCAGGAGGTAACAACAATGCAGTCATCAATGTAGCGGAGGTAGAGTTCGGGGATAGGACCACGGTTTGCCTGGAACAAGAATTGTTCGATGTACCCGACAAGGAGGCAGGCATAGCTGGGGCCCATGCGAGTGCCCATAGCTACGTCTTGTATTTGGAGGAAATGCGAGGAGTCAAAGGAAAAGTTTGATGAAAAGTTGTTGAGGGTAAGGACCAGCTCCGCTAGGCGGAGGAGAGTATCGTTAGACGGGGATTGGTTGGTTCTGCGGTCAAGGAAGAAAAGGAGGGCTTTAAGACCCTCCTGGTGGGGGATGGAGGTGTAGAGTGAATGGACATCCATGGTGAAGATGAGGGAGTGGGGGCCTGGAAAACGGAAGTCATGGAGGAGACGAAGAGCGTGTGAGGTGTCTTGGACATAGGGAGGGATTTAACCAGGGGGGGGATAGGATGGAGTCGAAGCATGTGGAAATAAGTTCGGTGGGACAAGAACAAGCAGAAACAATGGGTCTGCCAGGACAGTCAGGTTTGTGGATTTTGGGGAGAAGGTAAAATTGGGCTGTGTGGGGCTGGGGAACGATAAGGTTGGAGGCTTGGGAGGGCAGGGAGCCGGAAGTGATGAAGCCAGTGATAATGTTTGAGATAATGGCCTGGTACGCGTCTGTGGGTTATGGTCCAAGGATAACTAGGAGGAGGTGTCTGAGAGTTGTCGCCTGGCCTCAGACCGGTAGAGATCAGCGCGCTAGACTACCTCGTCGGCAGGTTTGATCACACAGGCATTTAGACAGATACGTGAACAGATAGGGGATGAACTGGATATAGCCTATGAGCAGGCAGATAGAATTTGTTTATAGAAAAAGTTCTGATCATAGAAAACAATGGTTTGTGAATGAAGTGGAAATGCTTATCAATTTGAATTTATGCATGTTATTTTACTTTGGTTTCATTGAGTCATTGTATAGAAAATTTGCATTTAACAGAAATATGGCCATTTAAAGAACTGCCATTGCTGCAACTTAATTTTAAGGCTGAAATAAAAATTGTTTTACAGCTTATTACTTCATAGTAAGTATGCTCTTTGCTTGAACATGTTGTGAATTCTTTACATTCCAAGAGGAAAATATATATTTCAGTGTGTAGATTTATCTTTAACTCTTAGAGTCAAGTATATCATTTCATTGTAATTTAGAATATTATGTCTAGAGCTAGTACAGACCTGTGGAGAAAGAAATGGACATACCTGTATATGGGCATTGTCTACACAGTAGAAGTAGTTTGCTTTAATTATATGGATGCCTGGTGAGATTGCATCTAAAATATTGTGAACAGGGCTGGCATCTAAACCAAAGGAAGAATATACTTGTGCAAGAGAGAGAGAGTGCAGTGAAGGTTCACCTGAAATGGCAAGTGTCTCATGTAAAAGAGGTTGTCACAGATTTCACAGTCTCAAGCGCTCTGGAGTCCAAGTTACTGAATATATTCAAGACCGATTAATAGGTTTTTAGATTGAACAAAAACAAGGGATATAGGATTAGTACTGGAAAATGATGTCAAAATAACATATGAGCCATAACCTCATTGAAATGCAGAACAAGCATGGGGGTTAAAGTTCACAAGTTGTAGGAGCAGAATTAGGCCATTCGGTCCATCGAGTCTACTCCGCCATTCAATCATAGTTGATCTATCTTTCCTTCTCAACCCCATTCTCCTGCCTACTCCCCATAACCCCTGACACCCATAGAGCCAACTCTTGCTTAAGTTTCTAATGTTCAAGAGTCAATAGTGTTTTATTATCATGCGCCCCGAAACAGAAAGATGAGGAGGGACCTAATTGAAACTTATTGAACAGTGAAAGGCCTGGATAGAATGGATGTAGACAGGCTGTTTCCACTAGTGGGAGAGTCTAGGACCAGAGGTCATAGCCTCAGAATAAAAGTACGTTCCTTGGGGAAGGTGATGAGGAGGAATTTCTTTATTCAGATGGTGGTGAATCTGTGGAATTTGTTACCATAGAAGACTGTGGAGGCTGTCAATTGATATTTTTAAGGCAGAGATAGATAGACTCTTGAGTAGTACAGGTGTCGGGGTTATGGGGAGATGGCAGGGGAATGAGATTGAGGGGGAGAGTTAGATCAGCCATTATTAAATGGCAGAGTAGACTTGATGGGCCAAATGGCCTAATTCTGATCCTATCAGTTAAACTTCACTGGGTCTTTGGGTTCCCCATTCCTTTTAGACTCACTGGGGTCCTACTTTAGTTTTGAGATACAAAGTCAGGATCGAACCTGGGTCTCTGATGCTGTGAGACAGCAATATTTTTATTTAGCTTTTTGCTTTAAATTACAACATCTGCAGTCTCTTGTGTTTCAAGTTATTAATTGTTCCCCTTTATTCATGTTCAGGTTGTGCATATATTGTCAAGAATCAAGAAAAGTCAAGAGTTTTATTGTCATGTGTCCCAGATAGGACAATGAAATTCTTGCTTGCTGCAGCACAACAGAATATTGTAGGCATAAATACAGATCATTGTGTCCATATACCATAGAATATATATATACACACATAAACAAACAGATAAAGTGCAATAGACTGTTATAGTTCAGAGTTTGTTTGAAGTTATGTTTAATAGTCTGATTGCTGTGGGGAAGGAGCTGTTCCTGAACCTGGATGTTGCAGATTTCAGGCTCCTGTACCTTCTACCTGATGGCAGCGGAGAGATGAGTGTGTGGCCAGGATGGTGTGGGTCCTTGATGATGCTGGCAGCCTTTTTGAGGCAGCGCCTGCGATAGATCCCCTCGATGGTAGGGAGGTCAGAGCCGATGATGGACTGGGCAGTGTTTACAACTTTTTGCAGCCTTTTCCGCTCCTGGACGCTCAGGTTGCCGTACCAAGCCACGATGCAACCCGGTCAGCATGCTCTCTACTGTGCACCTGTAGAAGCTTTAGTATTCTTTAGCTTTGTATTATGTAGGAGGGGGGGGGGTTGGGGGAAACTTTTTCTAAACTCTTACCTCGACGGAGATGCGATTTTTTTTCCGTATCGTATCTCCGTCCGCACGGCGGCCTAACATCGAGGAGCTGACGGCTTCTGCTGGAGACCGACTTCGGGAGCTCCAATTGCGGGAGTCTGCGGACTTACCGTCGTGGAGCTCGCGAACTCTGGTTAGAGACCGACTTCGGGAGCTTCAAGCCGCAGGACCTTCAACCGCCCCGACGCGGGAGCTTTGATCGCCCCGACCTGGGGAGCTTCGATCGCTGGCTGCGAGAGCTTCGATCCCCCTGACTGCAGATGGTTCGACTGCCCCGAACGCGGGAGAATAAAGAGGAAGAAGATTGGACTTTATTGCCTTCCATCACAGTGAGGACTGTGAGGAATCCGCTGTGGTGGATGTTTATTCACTTTTATGTAGTTGTGTGTGCTTTTTTTTTAGTAATTCAAATTTCACTGTATCTTAATTGGTACATGTGACAATAAACTGACCTTGAAACCTTGACCTTGAAACCTTGAGATCCCAGCACTCACCCCTGCAGTAAATAGCCCCTAAATCTCAGTGTTTAAATATTTCTAATTATCTTTTAAGGTGATAATTACTACATGGGATACACAATTATTTTGTGTTTTGTGTGATGATTCAGGTTCTTGCAGCATTTTCCGGAAGAAATTAAGACTAAAGTCGTGCCCTTCCAATACATCATTAAAATGCATTCCTAGAGTGGATTCCCAGTAGAAATAATAATTAGAGATGTTGTGTTTAAGAAGGAACTGCAGATGCTGGAAAATCGAAGGTAGACAGAAATGCTGGAGAAACTCAGCGGGTGAGGCAGCATCTATGGAGCGAATGAAATAGGCAACGTTTCGGGTCGAAACCCTTCTTCAGACATAGAGATGTTGATTGATTTTGTGTTAATGCTCAGGATTTCGAAGATTCTTCACACAGTTGGGGGTAATACGAACTTCACTGATGGAGTAGGAGACCAATACAATTATATAGAATTGCATTTAATTTCCAAAATAGTTTAGTTTAGTTGTTTATTATTGTCATGTGTACTGAGGTACAGTGACAGAAGAAATTACAGATAAAAGGAATGATAATACTGGGTTAAGATTAGTAAATAAGTCAATCCGCATTAAGTGCAAATGAGAGCAGTGTAGAATTATTTCATGCTTGAATAATCGTCTAAACTATCAGAGGAAAGCAGGTGGGTTATGTACAAGTTTTACCTCAAAATACCTCCATGTGTATCATTAAAACATAGGCATCCCTATCCTTTTGATTCTCTGATCATTCTTGATGTTGACAAAAATACAAAATCCTGTTGTTACAGTCTCCAGTCAGTTTTCAGAGCTTTTAATTAGCCATGCATTTTTTCCTGCATCAAACGAAAGTATTTAAACATTTAGTTCCCTTATTCTTTCATTGAGTAAAAACATTCTAATGATAACTTACCTTACAATGTTTTTAGTTGTTGATAAGCTATTCTTAAAAGTCCTTAGATGTGGCTATTTTTCAAACTTGGGCTGATAAATGAGATGATATTTGTGTCACACAATGTAATCTCCAACACGAGAGCCTATCTACCATTCCTGACCAATCATTGACATTATCATTGAATCTCCCAGCGTCAATATTCTGTGAGATGCCTTGAGGGGAAACCTAATTGAGCTAGGATATAAATAGAGCAGGTCATATTTGTGCATTTTGCAGTAAGTGTCACTTCTCCTGGCTCCCAAAGTCTCTCTTAAATCTCTTGCCTGCATGTACAACTGCAATTTAAAAAAACAATGAATTCACCAGCATACTAAACATCTGCTATGTTGATGAGACCACACTCTGAATATTGTGCACAATTCTGGTCTCCCAGCTGTAAGAAATATGTCATTAAATTGGAAAGGGTGCAGAGAAGATTCATGAGGATGTTACCGGACCTTTGGGGGCTTTAGTTATAAGGATAGGTTGGGACCTTTTTCCCTGGAGCATAGGAGACTGAGAGGTGACCTTAGAACATAGAACAGGTCCTTCAGCCCACAAATCTTGTGCCAAACTTGATGCCTAATTGAACTAACTGCTTCTATCTGCATGTGATCCATATCCCATAATTCCCTATATATTCAAATGCCTATCTAAAACACCACTATCATCTCTCTTAACCACCACTATCATATCTGTTTCCATCACCTCCTCTGTCAATACATTCCAGGCACCTGTCACTGTTTTTTAAAAACTTGTCCCTCAGTGGTGAGTCTGTGGAATTCGCTGCCTCAGAGGGCAGTGGAGGCAGGTTCTCTGGATGCTTTCAAGAGAGAGCTAGATAGGGCTTAAAAATAGCAGAGTCAGGGGATATGGGGAGAAGGCAGGAACGGTGTACTGATTGGGGATGATCAGCCATGATCACATTGAATGGCGGTGCTGGCACGAAGGGCCGAATGGCCTACTCCTGCACCTATTGTCTAATCTCCGTTAAACTAGTAAGATTAAATGAGAACTTATCAGTTTGAAGTTTGATCTTTATTTTATGAGGAGTTACGATGAGGGATTACGTGAAGAGCCCATCAGCATGCATGCGCATCAGCCTTCAAAGCAGCGGTGTGGAGTCACAGACAGGAACCGATTGACCTGAGAATAGTAAGATGCAAGACACTAGAAATACCAGTTAGCTTTATGAGGAAGGGTTGGGAGTGGAGGGCACGTAATCCCTCATCGTAACTCCTCATAAAATAAAGATCAAACTTCAAACTGGTAAGTTCCCGTAAGATCTTACTATTTTACTTCGGAGTCACGTGAGTGACTGCGTGAAGATTTTAAAGCTCTGACTCCATGCCGTGGAACGAATCCATGCGTCACACACTGTATAGTTGACAAACGAAGAATGGAAACTGTTCAGTCATGGCATTCGAACAGTAACAATTTAATGGAAAACAAACAATACAACAGTAGTCACCTCTCTACCCGAGAGGGACTATGCAATAGAACTTAAAACTGAGTTAGCAAACACGCTCGTTCTCGCTAATGGTTTGCTATAAAACATCTGGAACGTCCGTGCTGAGGACCACCCTGCGGCCGACAGAATCTGGTCCAGTGGAACGTCCATGCTTCTTGCTGCGGACGTAGCTGCAGCCCTGGTGGAATGAGATTTGAACATTTTTGTATTGACACCTGAATGGGCTAGAACTATTTTAAGCCACCTGGAAATGGTCTGGGTAGAGACACTCTTGTGTGGCTTCTTATGGCTGATTAGTAGTGCTAACTCCGAACCTCTAAGCCCTTTGGTAACTTTCATATATTGCCTGAGGTAACGAACTACACACAACTTGGGATCCAAAGGATATGCCATGAACTGTAATTTAAGTCCCGAGGACCCTGGTCTACTTTGTTTGATGTTGTCGTAAATGAAAAAGGTGAACCCACTGTCAGAAGTGAGCATACTATCCAACCGTAACTTTTGCAAGGATTGGACCCTCTGAGCTGACACTGAAGTCATCAGCATGACCACCTTGTGCGTCAGCCGGAGTAGAGACAGGGAAGATGGTGGAGCCCATGAACGTAGTGAGTTTAGAACCACCCAAATTTCTGTGTATCTGGGCCTGGGAGGGTTAGAATTGAAACTCCCTTCATGAACTTAGAAACTAAAGGATGAGAGCCCACAGACAGGTGTTCTGAACCTGAATGTAAATATGACGAAAGCGCACTCCTGGCACTATTTATTGCACTATAACTTAATCTCTCATCATGATATAATTGTGAGAGAAACTCCAGAACATGTGTGATGTGCACTTCGTCATACAATATATCGTACTGTGCACAGAACAATTCCCATTTCCTGATATACAATGCATATTGTTTCTACGTACTGCTTCTCCATGCCGCAGTTAAAACATCCACCGTACGATCAGCTAGTCCCAGTCCAAGGAAAGGTCTTCTCAAAACCTGCAAATTAACAAATTCAGCCGATCATGCAGAGGATGCACTTCACCCGAACTGGGGTTAGTCAACAACGACTTGTGTTTGGGTATCCTCCAAACTGGTTGTACCACCATGCCGAGAACAAGCGGCCAGTCAGGGACTACCAGAATGCCAGAGGCAGAGTCCTGCTGAATCTTTTGCAGACAGCGAGTGACGAGGCAGAATGGGGGGAATGCTTAGAAAAACATTCCTCCCCAATGTAGCGAGAATGCGTCTACAGCTACAGCCCCTGGGTCTGGTTCCCACGAAACATATTTAGGTAACTGATGGTTTAACCTTGAAGCGAACAAATCCATATCCGGTGTTCCGTACCTAGAAATAATGTCCTTAAATACTCTATGATTCAACATCCATTCTGTGTTGTCATTGAATTTACATGATCTGGTGTCCGCCACTGTGTTGAATCTACCTGGTAGGTAGATTGCTGAAACCCAAATATTCCGAATAATGCACCAGTGCCAAATGAGGTTAGCCAATTTATCACAGGATACTGACTTGATACCACCCATGTGATTTATGTAAGCTACAGCAGTAGTATTATCTATCAGTAACTGAACATGCAGCTGCTGCATGTGTGCACAATAAGTTCTCAGACCATATAAGGCTGCGAGCAACTCCAAATAGTTAACCCCATGCACCTGTAGAAAAGATAGTTCATGCACAGTCCATCTGCCACCACAGCTAGAAAGGGTGTCAGTGGCTCCCCAACCTAAAGCACTTGCATCAGTCTGTAATACCATTGAATGGCTTCAATTGAAATATTGCCAGAACAATGGTCAAGATTGAATATCCACCACTGGAGCTCATCAATTGCCTCAACCGATAATTGCATAGCACTGTCAATATGGCCCAAATTCTTTTTAAGTGCTTGCACCTTGGATCTTTGCAATTGCTGATAATGAAGAGGTCCAAATTTAGCTGCTGGAAATGCAGCAACCAATTTTCCAATTAGACTTGCCACTTGTCAAATTGAAGGCAGCTGCTGTGCAATCATATTGCTGCAGGACTCTATTAACTTCAATCTCTTGCCCTCGGGCAGTCACAACCAGGTGATTGGAGTTAATAGTAAATCCCAAGTAATCCATGATAGTGGATGGAGTCAACATGGATTTTACTGGATGAATTAGGAAACCCAACTTTTCAAACACAAATTTAGTGGCTGAAACTGCCGAAATAGTTAATTCCATAGTTTTGCCTATGATGAGGATGTCATCTAGGTAAGCCATCACTATGTGACCCTGTGCTCGTAAAAGAGCCAGGGCAGGTTTTAGTATTTTAGTGAATAGCCTAGGAGCTGAGGTCAACCCATTAGGCAGGGCTTTAAATTGCCATAACTGCCCCATCCAGCTAGATTTCAGGTACTTGCTGTGTTCCTTGTGAATAGGGACTGAATAATAAGCATCCTTAAGATCAATACATGCCATATAACAAGCCCTGGAAATTAAATGTTTAGCCGTAACAAAGCTTTCCATTTTGAAATGTTTGTACTGCACAAAAGTGTTTAATTGGGTTAAATCCAATATGATGCGGCACCCCCCATCCTTCTTTTCTCTGGTGAAAATATTGGACACAAATTGGTGTGGCTCATGCCTGGTTTTTTCAATTACCCTTTTTTCACACAGAGTTTTAATTTCAGCCTGGATTTCCAATCATTCTTTTTTTAACGCAAAAAGGTACGGCTTAGAGCATGCTGCGTGGGTGGCAACGCGCCCGTAAACTCTATTTTAAACCCTTCAACACTATGCAGTATGAACAAATCAGAAGTAATCCAACGCCACTCATGCAAAAAGAAACGTAACCTACCACCAACATGCAATAACTCAACACTCGGTATGTTACAATTTGAACCAGACCCACCTACCTCCATGCTAGATGGATTCTGGCCAGTTATTTCCTTCCCTGATGTTTGGGGTTTTGGGGTGCTTGTGGACGGTAGCTGCGCATCTTCGTGGTGGGTCGACTCGGTCCTTGTCCTAAAAAAGACTTCCGTCCGGTTCTTTCCGACCTCATTGGTTGCGCAGCCGGTCTTGTGCTGGATGCAGGATAAGGCTGGAAACGGCGGAATGACGAAGATGACGACGGCTTGTTCACTGGTGGAGCCCGAAGAAGCCCCACAGCGTTTGACTCCTCATCGAGGTCTTTCACCTGCCTGGTTAGGTCTTCCCCAAACAGTAAGCTTGGTGGCTGCACATTACTGGATTTGCACAACCCCGCAAACTTGGGGTTGAGAACGGGACGAATGGCATTCTTGTGAAAGCAATTGATATCAAAGTGTGCATTGCACAACAATGCCATTGCGTCCCGCTGCGCATCCGATAATGTGGAGCCGTCCACCGACCTGGCGAAAGCTGTCAGACCTGACCCCAGCAGATTAAGAATTCTCTGCAGCTTCAGTTCTTGGGTCTTTATACCGCCCCCAATGTGGTTCCATATGGAACTATTTGCCACCGGTACCTTCAGGGACGCACAGTTACTGGGTGCGTGATACTGCATGGTTGTCTCCATAATGACCTGCTCCTGCAGCTGGTGGGAGACCAGATATTTGATGCTTGCCGCCAGCTCTTCTTCCAGCGGCTCTCCAACGAGCGACGGCACTGCATATTTTTCATTCCTGGTACCTCCGCTTCCCGCGGTCGTCCCCACAGGACTCGTCTCCACTCCCATCTTCGGATGGGGAGACGTAATGCAGCCCTCCAAGAGGTGCTGCTGCGGGTCCCCGAGCCCCGCTGTGGTACGACTCCCGACCACGGAGCGTATTTTGTTGGAGCATCTTCTCCATGAGATGCTCCACTAGGGAAAGGCGTCCAGCCAACCTTCCCGCTCTGGGAGGCGAATCCTCCCGGCCAGACTCGTCCGAGTCTACAGGCCTGTTGGACTTGCACTTTGCTTTCTCCCGCGGGGTATGCAAAATGCTGTCCATGGGCACCGGGCACAAAGTCGCTGGCTGTGCAGCTGGCAGAGACCGCGATGGTGAAACTGACTGCCGACCGCTGACCGTACTCCCACGGTCCTCCGAAGCGGTTCTCCCTGCAGTCTTACGAGCCTTCACCCTCGCGTTGTCCATGCTGTAACGAGAAGAAAAAAAATTTCACCGCAGCTAGGTTTTCACACTCACCTGAGGTCTTTTAAAAGGACCGCTGCTGGAGCAGCGTGCCAGCCAGTCAGTGCGCCATGCGTTAGACGTAATGATGCGCATGCGTGCTGACGGGCTCTTCACGTAGTCAGTCACGTGACTCCGAAGTAAAATTTCCCCCGTCTGACTTTAAAGTTATGCCTTTTGGTATTTGACATTTTCACCCTGGGGGGGTTCTGACTTTACTCTAACTTACAGAGGTTTATAATATTGCGAGGGTGGCAGAAAAAGTGGATAGTCAGTCTTTTTCACTGGGTGGAGTAGCTTTTGCTAGCCTAAATCATGTGGTTGTGTGTGGCTTTCAGACTCGGACCTGTCACTGGATGTGCGATGTGCCTGATTTCCTTGGCTTTCAATATGCATGGCCTGTTCAGTACTTGACAACCCCATAGGGCTTCATGTATGAATAAATTTACTAACAGCAGACCCACCGACAACATTTACTGGGCCACCATGAGCTGTTTGCTAGCTCCAAATTACAAAAATGAATAATCTGATATCCTAGTGACCATTTGTAATCATTCTTTTCAATTTCTTATTAATTTAAGTATAAGTGCATACCTTGATCGTTGCTCTACTTGTAATGTGGATCAAATCTGCCTCAGTAGATCTCAGCTCTATAATTGGCAAGTGGAAAAGTATTGGCTATTAATGATGAAAATGTGGTTGGGGAAGTGAGTACAGGAAAAGTTACAAAAGACTCCCGAATTAATGGGAAGGAAAGTTCAAGAAGGGATAAGAGAGCAAGGTCAGGGGCAATAGTGACCGGTGTGAGAGGGGAGGTGAATACCGAAGTTAAAGTGTTGCATGAATGACAATAGACTATAGTTGCAGGAGTAGGCCATTCAGCCCTTCGAGCCAGCACCGCCATTCAATGTGATCATGGCTGATCATCCCCAATCAGTACCCCGTTCCTGCCTTCTCCCCATATCCCCTGACTCCGCTATTTTTAAGAGCCCTATCTAGCTCTCTGTTGAAAGCATCCAGAGAACCTCCCTCTGGCTTACTCCTTATTCTTAAACTGTGGCCTCTGGTTCTGGACTCCCCCAACATCGGGAACATGTTTCCTGCCTCTAACGTGTCCAAGCCCTTAACAATCTTATATGTTTCAATGAGATTTCCTCTCATCCTTCTAAACTCCAGAGTGTACAAGCCCAGCTACTCCATTCTCTCAGCATATGACGGTCCCGCCATCCCGGGAATTAACCTTGTAAACCTACGCTGCACTCCCTCAATAGCAAGAATGTCCTTCCTCAAATTAGGGGACCAAAACTGTACACAATACTCCAGGTGTGGTCTCACTAGGGCTCTGTACAACTGCAGAAGGACCTCTTTGCTCCTATATTCAATTCCTCTTGTTATAAAGGCCAACATGCCATTCGCTTTCTTCACTGCCTGCTGTACCTGCATGCTTACTTTCATAGACTGATGTAAAAGGACCCCCAGATCCCGTTGTACTTCCCCTTTTCCCAACTTGACGCCATTTAGATAGTAATCTGCCTTCCTGTTTTTGCTACCAAAGTGGATAACCTCACATTTATCCACATTAAACTGCATCTGCCATGCATCTGCCCACTCCCCCAACCTGTCCAAGTCACCCTGCATTCTCATAGCATCCTCCTCACAGTTCACACTGCCACCCAGCTTTGTGTCATCTGCAAATTTGCTAATGTTACTTTGAATCCCTTCATCCAAATCATTGATGTATATTGTAAATAGCTGCGGTCCCACCACTGAGCCTTGCGGTACCCCACTAGTCACTGCCTGCCATTCTGAAAGGGACCCGTTAATCCCTACTCTTTGTTTCCTGTCTGCCAACCACTTCTCTATCCATGTCAGCACCCTACCCTCAATACCATGTGCCCTAATTTTGCCCACTAATCTATGTGGGACCTTATCAAATGCTTTCTGAAAGTCCAGGTACACTACATCCACTGGCTCTCCCTTGTCCATTTTCCTAGTTACATCTTCAAAAAATTCCAGAAGATTAGTCAAGCATGATTTCCCCTTCGTAAATCCATGCTGACTCGGACCGATCCTGTTACTGCTATGCAAATGTGCGGCTATCTCGTCTTTTATAATTGACTCCAGCATCTTCCCCACCACCGATGTCAGGCTAACTGGTCTATAATTCCCTGTTTTCTCTCTCCCGCCTTTCTTAAAAAGTGGGATAACATTAGCTACCCTCCAATCCACAGGAACTGATCCTGAGTCTATAGAACATTGGAAAATTATCACCAATGCTTCCACGATTTCTAGAGCCACTTCTTTAAGTACCCTGGGATGCAGACCAACAGGCCCTGTGGATTTATCAGCCTTCAATCCCATCAGTCTATCCAACACCATTTCCTGCCTAATGTGGATTTCTTTCAGTTCCTCTGTCGCCCCAGATCCTCTGGCCACTACTATATCAGGAAGTTTGTTTGTGTCCTCCTTAGTGAAGACAGATCCAAAGTACCTGTTCAACTCATCTGCCATTTCCTTGTTCCCCATAATAAGTTCACCTTTTTCGGTCTTCAAGGTTCCAACTTTGGTCTTAACTAATTTTTTCCTCTTCACATACCTAAAGAAGCTTTTACTATCCTGCTTTATATTCTTGGCTAGCTTACCTTCGTACCTCATCTTTTCTCCCCGTATTGCCTTTTTGGTTATCTTCTGTTGTTCTTTAAACATTACCCAATCCTCTTGCTTCCCACTCATCTTTGCTACGTTGTACTTCTTTGCTTTAATTTTTATACTGTCCCTGATGTCCCTTGTCAGCCATGGTCGTCCCTTTCTCCCCTTGGAATCTTTCTTCCTCCTAGGAATGAACTGATCCTGCACCTTCTGTATTATTCCTAGAAACACCTGCCATTTTTGTTCCACTGTCATCCCTGCTAGTGTATCTTTCCAGTCAACTTTGGCCAGCTCCTCCCTCATGGCCCCATAGTCCCCTTTATTCAACTACAACACTGACACCTCCGATCTACTCTTCTCCCTCTCCAATTGTAGATTAAACCTGACCATGTTATGGTCACTGCCTCCTAATGGCTCATTAACCTCGAGGTCCTTTATCAAATCCGGTTCATTACATAACACTAAATCCAGAATTGCCTTCTCCCTGGTAGGCTCCAATACAAGCTGTTCAAAGAATCCATCACAAAGGCACTACAAAGTCCCTTTCTTGGGGTCCAGTACCAACCTGATTTTCCTAGTCTACCTGCATGCTGAAATCTCCCATAACAACCACAGCATTACTTTTGCTACATGCCAATTTTAACTCCTGATTCAACTTGCGCCCTATGTCCAGGCTACTGTTTGGGGGCCTGTAGATTAATCCCATTCGGGTCTTTTTACCCTTACAATTCCTTAGTTCTATCCATACTGACCACATCTCCTGTTTCAATGTCACCCCTTGCAAGGGACTAAATTTCATTCCTCACGAACAGGGCAACCACACCCCCTCTGCCCACCTGTCTACCCTTGAATATTCAGTTCCCAGCCCTGGCCCTCGTGCAGCCATGTCTCAGTAATTCCCACAACATCATACTTGCCAGTTTCTAACTGAGCTTCAAGCTCGTCCACTTTATTCCTTATACTTCGCGCATTCATATACAGTACTTTGACCTCCGTATTCACTTCCCCCCTCGCAATTGGCCCTGACCTTACTCTGTTGTCCATTCTCAAGCTTTCCTTCCCATTAATTCGAGAATCTTTTGTAATTTATCCTGTAGCCACTTCCCCTTCAACTCCATCTTCTTCTCCCAATTTGTTAATCCCCCCCCCCAACTATTTAGTTTAAACCCACACATGTAGCCCTAGCAAACCTGCCTGCCAGAATGTCGGTCCCCCTCCAGTTAAGGTGTAACCCGTCCCTTTTGTATAGGTCACCCCTACCCCAGAAGTGATCCCAGTGGTCTATAAATTTAAATCCCTGCTCCCTGCTCCAGCCCCTCAGCCACACATTCAGATCCCCTATCTCCCTGTTCCTGTCCTCACTAGCACGAGGTACTGGAAGCAATCCAGAGATAACCACCCGAGAAGTCCGGCCTTTCAGTCTTCTTCCCAACTCTCTGAACTCATATTGGAGAACCTCTTTCCTCTTCTTCCCGATGTCGTTTGTGCCTACGTGCACAACTGCCGGCTGTTCACCTTCTCTCTCTCGAATGTTCAGAATTCGGCTCTGACATCCTGAACCCTGGCACCAGGGAGGCAACAGACCATCCTCGCATCTCGTCTGCCGCCACAGAATTTCCTGTCCACTCTTTGGACAATGGAGTCACCCACCACTAGGGTCGGTCTCGCCGGTCGAGTCCCATCTCCAGGATTGGAGCCACCGACGTGTCCGCCGCTCGGACTGGAAACATTGTCTTCCCCGGACAGTTCCCAAGAGGGCGTACCTGTTTTCATTAGGCACAGCCACCTGAGTCTTCTGCACTCCACGATTTACACCCTTTCTCTCTGTCACACACCTTGGTTCTTCCCGTATCCTCGGCGTGACAACCTCACTGTAGGTCCTGTCCAGGAAATCTTGTTTTCCCGGATGGCCCTGAGGTCATCCAGCTGCTTCTCCAGTGCCCCAACACGGTCCTTTAGGAGCTGAAGCTGGACGCACTTGCCACAGTTGTAGCAGCCAGAGGCTCCATCTGTGTCCCTGGGCTCCCACATTCTGCAAGCCTCACACTGTCTCATCTGCCCCAACATATGTTCCCCGCGTGCCGTCCTCTCGAGCTTTATGCATAGCCTCCTCTCCTCAGCCTCCTCTCCTCAGCCTCCTCGCCGAAGACTCTCGAGCCAAAGACTCACACTTTACACACAAGGCCGCTCCCTCACTGCCGCCCCCTAAGAGCTGTCTTGCTTAAGTATGCATGAAGTATAAGAACTAAAGTGGACAAGCTTGATGCTCAGTTAGAGATTGGCAAGTATGATGTTGTGGGAATTACAGAGACATGGCTGCAAGAGGACCTGGGCTGGGAACTAAATATTCAGGGGTATACGTCCTATCAAAAAAACAGACAGGTGGGCAGAGGGGTAGCTCTGTTGCTAAGGAATGAAATTCAGTCCCTTGCGAGGGGTGACATAGAATCAGTAGATGTAGAGTCAGTATGAATAGAACTGGGGAATTGTAAGGGTAAAAAGTCCCTAATGGGAGTTATCTAAAGGCCCCCAAACAGTGGCCTGGATATAGGGTGCAAGTTGAATTAGGAGTTTAAATTGGCATGTCATAAAGGTAATGCTACGGTGGTTATGGGAGATTTCAACATGCAGGTAGACTAGGAAAATCAGGTTGGCACTGCACCCCAAGAAAGGGAGTTTCTGGAGTGCTTCCGAGATGGATTCTTAGAGCAGCTTGTACTGGAGCCTACCGAGGAGAAGGCAATTCTGAATTTAGTGTTGTGCAATCTACTGGATTTGATAAGGGAACGCAAGGTAAAGGAGGAGTGACCATAATATGATGTTTTAATCTACAATTTAAGAGGGAGAAGGGAAAATCGGAAGTGTCAGTATTACTGTTGAGCAAAGGGGATTATGGAGCCATGATGGAGGAGCTGGCCAAATTTCACTGGAAAGAGGTCCTAGCGGGGATGACAGTGGAACAACAATAGCAGGTATTTAGAAACATAGAGGTGTAGGAGGAGGTCATTTGGCCCTTCGAGCCTGCACCGCCATTCATTGTAATCATGACTGATCAGCCACAATCAGTAACCCGTGCCTGCCTTCTCCCCCTATCCCTTGATTCCGCTAGCCTCTAGAGCTCTATCTAACTCTCTTTTAAATTCATCCAGTGAATTGGCCTCTACTGCATTCTGTGTCAAAGAATTCCACAAATTCACAACTCTCTGGGTGAAAAAGTTTATTCTCATCTCAATTTAAATGGCCTCCCCTTTATTCTTAGACTGTGGCCCCTGGTTCTGGACTCCCCCAACATTGGGAACATTTTTCCTGCATCTAGCTTATCCAGTCCTTTTATAATTTTATACTTTTCTATAAGATTCCCTCTAATCCTTCTAAATTCCAGTGAATACAACCCCAGTCTTTCCAATCTTTCCTCATATGACAGTCCCACCATCCTGGGGATGAACCTCGTGAATCTACGCTGCACTGCCTCAATAGCAAGGATGTCCTTCCTCAAATTAGGACACATTTCTGGGAATAAAACAGAAGGTGCAGTATCAGTTCATTCTAAAGTGGAAGAAAGATTCTAAGGGGAGTAAGAGGTGACCATGGGTGACAAGGACAGTATAAAAATAAAAGAGAAGTATAACATAGCAAAGATGAGTGGGAAGCCAGAGGACTGGGAAACTTTTAAACAGCAACAGGATAACCCAAAAAGGCAATAAAAGATAAGGTACGAAGGTAAGCTAGTCAAGAATATAAAGGAGGATAGTAAAAGCTTCTTTAGGTATGTGAGGAGGAAAAAATTAGATAAGACAAATGTAGGTCCCTTGAAGACAGAAACAGGAGAATTTATTATGGGGAAACAAGGAAATGGCAGACGAGTTGAACAAGTACTTTGTTTGTGTCATCCTCAGTGAAGACAGATCCAATCACCCAGATGTACTAGTGGCCAGACCTAGGGTGACGGAGGAACTGAAGGAAATTCACATTAGGCAGGAAATGGTGTTGGGTAGGCTGATGGGACTGAAGGCTGATAAATCCACAGGGCCTGGTGGTCTGCATCCCAGGGTACTTAAGGAGGTGGCTCTAGAAATCATGTTCGCATGGTGATCATTTTCCAATGTTCTATAGATTCAGGATCAGTTTCTGTAGATTGGAGGGTAGCTAATGTTATCCCACTATTTAAAAAAGGAGTGAGAGAGAAAACGGGGAATTATAGATCAGTTAGCCTGACATCAGTGGTGGGGAAGATGCTGGAGTCAATTATAAAAGATGAAATTGGGGCACATTTGGATAGCAGTAACAGGATCGGTCTGAGTTAGCATGGATTTACGAAGGGGAAATCATGCTTGACTAATCTTCTGGAATTGTTTGAGGATGTAACTCAGAAAATGGACAAAGAAGAGCCAGTGCATGTAGTGTACCAGGACTTTTAGAAAGCCTTTGATAAGGTTCCACATATTTGATTAGTGGGCAAAATTAGAACACATGGTATTGGGGGAAGGGTACTGACATAGATAGAAAATTGGTTGGCAGACAGCAAACAAAGAGTAGGGATTAACGGGTCCATTTCAGAATGGCAGGCAGTGACCAGTGGGGTACCGCAACGTTCAGTGCAGGGACCGCAGCTATTTACAATATACTGTACATTAATGATTTAGATGAAGGGATTCAAAGTAACATTAGCAAATTTGCAGATGACACAAAGCTGGGTGGCAGTGTGAACTGTGAGGAGGATGCTATGAGGATGCAGGGTGACTTGGACAGGTTGTGTGAGTGGGCAGATGCATGGCAGATGCAGTTTAATGTGGATAAATGTGAGATCCACTTTGGTGGCAAGAACAGGAAGGCAGATTATTACCTGAATGGTGTCAAGTTTGGAAAAGGGAAAGTACAACGGGATCTGGGTGTCCTTGTACATCAGTCACTGAAAGTAAGCATGCAGGTACAGCAGGCAGTGAAGAAAGCTAATAGCATGTTGGCCTTCATAACGAGAAGAGTTGAGTATAGGAGCAAAGCGGTCCTTCTGCAGTTGTGCAGGGCCCTGGTGAGACAACACCTGGAGTATTGTGTGCAGTTTTGGTCTCCAAATTTGAGGAAGGACATTATCGCTATTGAGGGAGTGCAACGTAGGTTCACCAGGTTAATTCCCGGGATGACGGGACTGTCATATGTTGAAAGAATGGAGTGACTGGGCTTGTATACACTGGAATTTAGAAGGATGGGAGGGAATCTTATTGAAACATATAAGATTGTTAAGGGATTGCACACGCTGGAGGCAGGAAATATGTTCCCGATGTTTTAGGAGTGCAGAACCTTGGCCCACAGTTTAAGAATCAGGGGTAACCCATTTAGAACAGAGATGAGGAAAAACATTTTCACCCAGAGAGTTGTGAATCTGTAGAATTCTCTTCCTCGGAAGGCAGTGGACGCCGATTCTCTGGATGCTTTCAAGAGAGATTTAGATAGAGCTCTTAAAGATAGCGGAATCAAGGGATATGGGGAGAAGGCAGGAACGGGGTACTGATTGTGGATGATCAGCCATGATCACAGTGAATGACGGTGCTGGCTCAAACGACCGAATGGCCTACTCCTGCACCTATTGTCTACATTTCAGGGCTCTCAATTAACTTTTTTTCTCTGATGCCAGCCGGTCAACCTAGGCAGCTTTTTAGGTTGCCAAATGACAGTTTAGGTGGTCATGTAAGACAGCTTGCATGACACGTGCGATAATGTGGTCGGACGAAGTGCGTAGTTACCAGTCGGAATTATGCTCAATGAAGCATTCACATATTATTTCTGCTTCAAATAATGTCACAAACTAAACCTATTCACCAATCCAGACATGATATACACCCCAATGACATGCAGCAAAATTACAATACAGTATCTCAACTCTTTTTACATGTTGCAATGAATGCAATTTCTATTATTTCTTTCCACTTCCAAACAAAAGTGTGGTTGGCTTATTCAGCATATGATCAACCTCGGTGAGACCAAGCGCAGGCTTGGCGATCGCATCGCATAACACCTCCACTCAGATCACAATAACTAACCTGATCTCCCGGTGGCTCAGCCCTTCAACTCCCCCTCCCATTCTGAATCCAACCTTTCTGTCCTGGGCCTCCTCCATGGCCAGAGTGAGGCCCACCGCAAATTGGAGGAACAGCACCTCATATTTCGCTTGGGAAGTTTACACAAAAGCTGTATGAACATTGGCTTCTCCAATTTCAGGTAGTCCTTGCTTTCTCCCTCCTTCCCCTCCCATTCCCAGCTCTCCCACACCCTACTGACTCCGCCTCTTCCTTTCGTTATCCCGCCCCCCCCCCGACATCAGTCTGAAGAAGGGTCTCGACCGGAAACGTCGCCTATTCCTTCGCTACATAGATGCTGCCCCACCCGCTGATTTTCTCCAGCTTTTTTGTCTACCACCCATTCACACAAGTTCTGTTATCCCACTTTCCTCACCCACTCCCTGCACATTAGGGGCAATTTTACAGAGACCAAGACATTTAACCTACAAAGCCAATTGGGTTGTGGGAGGAAACCCACACGCTTGCAGGGAGAATGTGCAAATTCAACACAATGCCCGAGGACAGGATCGAACACAGATCTCTGTCGTGTGAGGCAGCAAGTCTACCAGCTGTGCCACTATATTTTGTTTTCCAACACACAAAAAATGATACGTTGATAACTTTGGTTACTAAGACAGATTTTCTGTCTTAAATCTCTAAATGACGCTATGTCCCCCTTTACAGCTACTCTATGTTTTAATTCAGTTCAAGGCTATGGGGCAGTACATTGGACATAAAGTTGCTGCCTAAAAGTGCCAGAGACCTGGTATTGATCCTGAATATGGGTGCTGTCTGTAAGGAGACATAAAGGTCGGTGGGGGCGCTGCAAGCCGGCAGCCCTTCCAGCAGCGTGTTAGTTTTTTCAAGTTTTTTTTTTTATTAGTGTGTCTTAATGTATGTTTCTTTGTGTGTCTAGTGTGGGGGGTAGTGTGGGGGATAAGGGGGAAACCGCTTCGGTGGCCTCCTCCATGGAGAGGCGACTTTTTCCATGTCACCTCTCCCGTGGCCTAACATCGAGGATCGGTGCGGCCTTTCCAGGAGACATGCCCGGGGCTTCAACAGTGGGCGCAGAGCGGACTTTCGTTGCGGAGCGGGCGAGCCCTCGCCGGAGGGGAGTGCTCCATTCGCTGGCCCGTGGCAGCCTGAAGACGCGGTCTGCGGAGCTCCAGCTGGCGCAGCTTTCGCAGCCTGGGATCCCTCGTTGGGGACCCCCGAGAGGAGAAGAGCTCCGACCGCCGGCCCGTGGCCAACTTCTACCGCGGGCGTGGCGGGGACTTACCATCCGGAGCGGGGTCCCTCGCCAGGGATCCCTGGAGAGGAGCTCTGACCGCCGGCCCTGCAGTCTGCGGTGCTTCTGGCTGCGGCGCAGCGGGGACTTTAAATCTTCGACTGCAGGCCTGCGGCCTACACCATCTTGAAGCCGCGGTCTCCGGTGGGGAGGCACCGATTCAGGACTTATTCAGGACTTACCTGGACTTACCTTGTCTGTACATCTGGACGCCCGCAGTGGCGACTACGGAGGGTTGAGGTCCCGACCACGGGGGAAAATGGAGGAGGACTGTGTGCAAGTGACGAATAAAACTTGATTGATTGATTGGTTGGAGTTTGCTCTTTTTCCCTTTTATCTCATGGGTTTTCTCCGGGTGCTCTTGTTTCCTTCCACATTCCAAAGGTGTGCAGGAACCTTTTTCAGACCCAACCCAAAACGTAATATTTTCCTTTTGTCCAGAGAGTCTGACCTGTTGAGTTACTCCAGCTTTTTGTGTGATCTTCGGTTTATACCAGCATTCGCAGTTCCTTCCTGCACACACGATACTATACGATAGAACTTTATTAATCCCAGGAGGGAAATTGTGTGTGTGTGTGGGTATATATATTATACACACCCACATCATATCATATCTATATTATTAAAAGTCTGATCTTGACCACTTCCTGTTCTGTATATTGATTTTAGAAAAAACACTGCCACATAGGGCTGTGATTTTTGGCCATCTTACTCAGAGTCCCCCTCCACTGTGCAGGACAACAGGATGTTTCCCATCGATGAAAAATAAAAGAGTTATTAGTGTTTTAAAAATGTTGAGATTTTCTCTCCTGAAGGTCATGCCCCTTCCAGAGGGACTACGAAACCCAGAAGTGTTGAGTGCCTCAGTCAGTCTCTGCAAGATGGGGGAGCGAGAGGGTCACGTCTCTCAGTCTGAGCTGCGAATAACACTGAACACATGTCTACTAAACTGTGAGTGTGGTTTTACTGACCTTGAGTGCCCTTAATGTGGTTTGAAAATGAAAATGTGGTTGGTTTGAAATAAAGCACAGCAAATGGTTGGTGGTGGATGGTTTGAAATAAAGCACAGCAAATGGTTGGTGGTGGTTGGTTTGAAATAAAGCACAGCAAGCAGTTGGTGGTGGTTGATTTGCAATAAAGCACAGCAAATGGTTGGTGGTGGTTGGTTTGAAATAAAGCACAGCAAATGGTTGTTGGTGGTTGGTTTGAAATAAAGCACAGCAAATGTTTGGTGGTGGTTGGTTTGAAATAAAGCACAGCAAATGGTTGGTGGTGTTTGGTTTGAAATGGCAATGATTAAAAGTCTAAACTTGGCAACTTCCTGTTTGCACTGTATATTGATTTTAGATAAAATGCTACCACTTACGGATGTGATTTTTGGCCATCTTACTCAGTCCTCCTCCGCTCATCGGGTGCAGAGGATTCTTCCCATCAATGAAAAATAAAAGTGTTATTAATGTTTTAAAAATGTTGAGAATCTCTCTCCTGTCAATCACGCCATGAAGGCCACGCCCCTTCCAGTGGGAGGGGGGTGGATTATAAAACCCGGAAGTGTGTGGCTCAGTCTCTGCAAGATGGGGGAGGGAGAGGTCATGACTGTCTGAGCTGTGAATCGACTGAACACACTGCATGTCTACTGAACTGTGAGCGTGGTGTTTATGTGGTGTTTTGTGTGGTTTTATGGTGGTTTTATGGTGGCTTCACCCTGCTTGAAATGGTATGAAACTGCATTTGAATGTGGTGGCCTTGCACGCTGCATGAAATGGTATGAAACTGTACTTGAATTTGGTGGCATTGCACCCTGCATGAAATGGTATGAAACTGCACTTGAATTTGGTGGCCTTGCACCCTGCTTGATAGCATGAAACTGCACTTGAATTTGGTGACCTTGCACCCTGCTTGAAGTGGCATGAAACTGCACTTGAATTTTGTGTCCTTGCACCCTGCTTGAACTGGCATGAAACTGCACTTGAATTTGGTGGCCTTGCACCTTGCTTGAAATGGCATGAAACTGCACTGGAATTTGGTGGCCTTGTACCCTGCTTGAAATGGCATGAAACTGCAATTGAATTTGGTGGCCTTGCACCCGGCTTGGAGTGGCATGAAACTGCACTTGAATTTGGTGGCCTTGCACCATGCTTGAAGTGGTAAGAAACTGCACTTGAATTTGGTGGCCTTGCACCCTGCTTGAAATGGTAGGAAACTGCATTTGAATTTGGTGGCATTGCACCCTGCTTGGAATAGCCGTGAGTCAACTGCCAGCCCACCAGCCGTGAGTGAGCTGCCAACATATCAGGCTTGAGTGACTGAGCTGCCGCCCCAAGAATCCATTTGGCCCACAATGTCCATACTAACCCTCTGGAAACCAGTCCCTTCAGCCCACAACACATACTAGCGCTCCAGAAAACCCCAACCCCCCCCCCCCCCCCCCCCACTGGCCACCAATATTGGAATTGGTGGAGAGATGGAATATTGTGTTGGGGGACCAGCCCACCCGTGTGAACATGGGACCCAATGTGTCCCACTTAGTCTAGTCTATATACTTTTAAAACTCTGTGTGTGTGTGTGGGTGTATGGCATTTTGCATTTAAAACGTATCTCCTTGAAAATCAGACGCAAAAACACAGAGATTTTTACAATTTCGGTAGGGATTTAACTTACGATTTCATAAATGCATTCCTCTCTATTTGCTCAATTATTTCCCCAGATTTCCCCAGATTTTGAATAAAATTGTTCACAAAACATAAAAAAAAATTAAAATCAAACTGCTGCATGAGTCAGTGCCACCTCACAGATGGCCAATCACAATGGATCTCATTTACATATATGACATCACAATGGGACAGGTGTGGGAGATTGATTCGGCCAATTAAGGATAAGGACATTGGTGACCATTTAGTGAACTGATGTTTAATATGGTCAATTGAAGGCATAAAATAAGCTTTAAATAAATCCTTGTGTTTCTTGGTGATCTTAATACCTAAATAAGTAAAACTTTCGGTAGTCAATCTAAATGGAAACTGTCCATAACTCGAAACAAAATTATTTAATGGGAAAAGCTCACTCTTGCTAAGATTTAGTTTATAACCAGAAAAACTACTAAATTGATTAAGTAATGCTACTATTGCCTGAATAGATTTCTCAGGGTTAGAAATAGATAATAACAGATCATCTGCATAAAGAGATAGCTTATGTGTCTTATTCCCGCGGACAATACCAAAAATATTAGGGGATTCCCTAATAGCGGTGGCTAAAGGTTCCAAAGCAATATCAAATAGTAAAGGACTTAAGGGACAGCCCTGTCTAGTACCTCGAAAGAGCCTCAAAAGAGGATCTCTGATTATTAGTAAATACAGAAGCCTGAGGTATAAGATATATCAGTTTGATCCAAGAGATACATTTTGGACCAATCTTAAATTTTTCAAGTATATTGAATGTATTCCCATTCTACTCTATCAAACGCCTTCTCGGCATCAAGTGAGATGACACATTCTGGGGTTTTATTAGACGCTGTATATACAATATTCATTAATCTAACGTTAAAATATGAGTAACGATTGTTAATAAAACCTGTCTGATCTTCAGAGATAATTTGCGGTAAAATCTTTTCCAATCTCATAGCTAATATTTTGGAAAGAATTTTAAAATCTACATTTAACATTGATATAGGTCTATATGATGTCACTTCAGTAGGGTTTTTATCTTTTTTTAAGAATTAAAGAAATAGAAGCTTCATAAAAAGATTGTGGTAATCTATTCCTTAAAAAGGCTTCTTTAAATACCTTGCATAGCCATGGAGACAATACATTTGAGAAATACTTTAAAAATTCTACTGTAAACCCATCTTACCAGAATTCATTGAAAAATTGCTTTCTGTATTTCTTCTTCCGTGATGGGTTCATCCAACAACAGAGACTCATTATATGGTAAATTTGGTAAATTCAGTTTCTTTAAAAACTCATGCATTATATTGGAATCGGTAAGAAAATCTGATTAGTATAGGGAGGAATAAAATTCCTGAAAGGATTTATTAATTACGTCATGGTCTACAGTTATTGTACCATCCGTTTACTCACTTTAGTAATCTGACGCTTGGCCGACACTGCTTTCAATTGATTAGCAAGTAATTTACCAGATTTTTCACCATGTATATAAAATTGACTTTTGGTTTTAAGTAACTGGTTCTCAATCGGTGATACTAATAACAAATCGTATCTCAATTGAAGTTCAACTCTATTCTTATAGAGCTCTAAACTAGGAGCTTTTGAATATTTTTTATCAATTTCTTTAATCTCGTCAGCCAATGTGCGTATTTCTTTTTGTGTTTGTTTTTTTAATCCCGCGGAGTATGAAATAATTTGTCCACGAATATATGCCTTAAAAGCATCCCAAACTATACCATTGGATATCTCTTCATTAGAGTTTGTCAAGATGTAAAAAGCAATCTGATCTTTCATAAACTTAATAAAGTTTAAGTCTTGAAGCAAAGTAGCATTAAAGCGCCATTGTTTAGCACTAAACTTGGAATCAGGTAGTTTGATCAATAGTTTCAATGGTGCATGATCAGAAATAGCAATTGCATCATACTCGCATGCAATGACCGATGGAACTAGCCGAGAATCTAGTATAAAATAGTCGATCCTAGAATAACTATGATGTACATGAGAGAAAAATGAAAATTCTTTGACATTTGGGTGTAAGAATCTCCAAATTTCTAACATTCCAGTCAAGTAAAAAAGAATTGATAAAATTAGCTGATTTATTTGGAAGCACATGATCAGATGTAGATCTGTCAATCAAGGGGTTCAGACAGCAATTGAAGTCTCCTACCATTATTAAAAAGTGTTCATTTAAATTAGGAAAGGATACAATTAACTGTTTAAAAAGGGTGATCAATATTTGGTGCATAGACATTCACCATAGCGACTTTTTGCCTATAAAGGACACCGGTAATCACCAAGAATCTGCCATATGGATCAGAAATTGTTTCATGGTGAACAAATGGAATTGAGGAGTCAATAAAAATAGAGACTCCTTTCACCTTAACCTGTGAATTTGAATGAAACTGCTCTCCTCTCTAAAACTTGAAAAATCGTGACTTGTCATCTTGCCTTACATGAGTTTCCTGAACAAAGATAATCTGAGCATTTAGTCTGTGAAGAACTTTTTTTTAAAAATCCTCTTAATGGGATGGTTCAAGCCATTCACATTCCATGAAAGGAAATTAGTAACTTTCCATATTGTTTGTAAAAATCATGTGGGATGTAATGGGTTAATTTCTTGAAGCCTAAAAGTTCATAATACTGAAAGAAGAAAAATCTAGGGCGGAGCCAGAAGTGACGACATTTCAGCCAATTTTGTAGTTCAGAGTTTGCACAAATGGAGAACACTAAATAGGGAACAAAAGACCCCTCCCCCCTCCCACCCCTGTAGAACCTCAAACTGACCAATAGACAGTCAGCAACTACCTAATCCCCTCCCCGATCCCATCTCTCCCAGTAACAGCGCTCAGCATAAAAAGAATAATTTTTAACCACTCCGCCATAACACATTCGTTATTATCTCTTTGAGAGAGAAGAAAAAAAAATACAGACTGGCATGGAATGCTGCTTATTATTATCCAAGGTCAAGATATGAAAAACAAGAACTGCGTTCTCTTAGTTTGTCTAACGACAGGGGAATACGAATTAACAAAGAAATTCTTAAAAGAATATATATAAAAGAAAAACAACTCGTCCAGTTAAATTCTTAATCATTACCAAAGGAAATGTTGTCAAAATAGGAACAGTAAATCTCCAATTATAACTTAATCAGCTATCAATTACTCCCCTTCCTCGTCATAGCTCTCCAGAAAGCTGGAGGCGTCTTGATGACAGTTATAAAATCTAAAGTTACCATTGAAAAGTCGAATACGCAATCTAGCTGGAAATAATAAAGCTGGGCGCAGTTTTTTCTTATACAAATCAGACATTACATCATAAAAAGTATTTCTTATTTCCAAAAGCTCATAACTATAATCAGGGACAAACCGAAACTTGCGTCCTTCATATTCAACCACACCCAATTTTTTTGCTGCCTGGAGAATATTCTCCTTCATTTGAAAAAAATGAAACCGAATGATCAAGTGTCTCGATTTATTACCGGATTTCTTCCCAATCCTGTGTGCGTTATCCAGGAACGGAAGGTTTTCATTGTGCTCAATGTTGAATGTTTCCTTTATAATTTTAGAAGCATATTTTATAACATTATCTCCTTCTTGGCCTTCCGCCAAACCAACAATTCGTCAAAGGACGGCTTCTGTCTTCTAAGTCCATATTTTTAGACTTGTATTGCTGAAGTGCTTGAGTGTTTTCATTCATTCTCCGTTCCAATTTTTCAATCTTCAAATCTCTCTCCCATCCCAGGGTGCGCAAAATATCAATTTGATCCTTTTGTTCACGAAGTTCATCTTGTAACAAAGACAGTTTTCCTTGGACTTCCTTCAATTTGGTCGAAACTCCTTTCAGCATTTCTTCCAAACTGCCAAATCTTGTTTTCATTTCATTTTTCATTTTTCAATTCATCGTTCATTTTTGACATTGCTTCTATGATACTGGAGTCAGAAGCTGCAGCTGTGGTTGTGGCTTTCCCCAGTTCCTTCTTTGGGGATCCTTTCCTTCTTGTCTCCATCCTTTTCACGATTAAGGCGTGTAAAAATTTTATTAACACTTTATGAACAGTTAGACGGTGTCTTGAAGTCAAATAGTCACCAGTTACATTGAAAGAGTGGTCAGTGGAAGTTAAAAGTTAAGGGAGCAAACGAGTTTGCAACCTTTACAGCATGCTGCCACTAGGAGACACTATTTCGGTAGTCTTAGGTATAGATTTACAACCTCATCCTATTACTGCAATTTTTGGGTTACCAATGTTAGATTCTATTCATTTGTCCCGCTCCGCCCATCGGTTGATTGCTTTTACCACATTAACTGCCAGAAGATTTCTTTTATTTAAATGGAAAGATTCCAACCCTCCGACCACACTCCAGTGGTGTTCTGAAACGATATCATGTTTAAATTTAGAAAAAAGCAGAAGTGACATTATTGAACCCTTGGTTAAATTTGATAAGAATTGGGGAAAATTTATTGAATACTTTCATACAACATAAATTGTTCCCTCTTTAACCGTTATAAAAAATATTTTTACCACTATATGGTGGAACGGACTTGACGACAAACAGACTTAAATTGTTGAATTTCTCAGTTCAGATCAAGATCAAGATCAAGATACATTTGGCACAGTGAAATGTGTGGTTACCATACAGCCATACAATAAAAATAGAGAACACAACACACGATAGAGTTCAACATAAAACATCCCCACACAGCAGAATCAAAGTTAGCCACTGTGAGGGAAGGCACCAAAGTCGGTCATCTTCCCCTAATGTTCCCCAATGTTCACCCGTGGTCGGGGCCGCCCCGAGCCCACCGCAGTCGCCGCTACGGGCGGCCTGATGTTCAGGCCCGCTCGCCGGGGTGATGTAAGTCCGACGTCGGGGCTGGGGGACCTCAGTGGCCTGGACATCAGAGTCGGCCACCTCCTACCGGAGTCCGCGGCTCCCGAAGTCCGCAGGCCATGCTGGGCGGAGATTCAACGCTGGCGGCCCTCGGTAAAGGGCCCCAGGACTCCGCGATGTTGTTCAGCACCGGCCGCGCTGGAAGCTCTCCCAAACCGCAGCTCCACGATGTTGGAGCAGCGGCCCAACGCTCCGGAGCTCCAAACGGCGATCCAGGTCGGCATCGCCCGCTCCGCGGTGAATTCAGAGCTGCGCCGCCGCTGTTGCAGCTCTGGTCCGGTTCCTGGCCCCCGGCAGGAAAGGCCGCTCCAATCCAGGTGGTAGGCCGCGAGGAGGGGGGGCGAGGACGCGACTTGGAGAAATAGTCGCGTCCCCGCCAGGAAGCGACTGGGAAACAGTTTCCCCCTTACCCTACCCCCCCTCCCCCACATAGAAAAGTTAAAGTTTCCCCCCAAAACAGACTTTAAACTAACTAAAAAAAAAAAAAAGATTGAAAAGACAAACAGGCTGTAGGCAGTGGCTGCCGTCAATGCGGTTTAAAAAAAAAAAATTATTTATTTAATTTTTATTCTTATTATCAATTTTTTTGTTTTTTTTTTTTGTTTAGGGGGGTTTTGTTTTTTCTTTTTCTTTTTGTCTTTTTATCTTTGCTTTTTTTTAAAAAACATTTATGTTTCCTTTTAAAGATTTTAACTATATTTACATAGAGACCGGGAGGTCTATATTCATTGTGTATTTTGACACTGGTCTCATATTAGGTTATACCTGTTATTAATGTAATCCTGATCCCTATGTATCAATACTATTGTTATGTTTATCATTATTCTTTATGCTCTGTTTTTTATGTTTTATTTTTGTTTTTGTTTTTTGGAAAAAAAACAATAAAAAGATTTTAAAGAAAGGTGTGGGAGATTGGAACCTTCAAGTGGTTCCACTAAAATCAAACTGCAGCATGAGTCAGTGCCACCTCACAGATGTCTAATCACAATGGATCTCATTTACACATGCCATCACAATGAGACAGGGGTGGGAGATCTCTCCCCGCCCTCCATCCCTTCCACCCCTGTGCCTTTCCCCCACTCCCCCTTCTCTCTCTCCCCCCCTTCCTCTCTCTCCCCCCTTCCTCCCTCTCTCTCTCTCTCTCTCTCTCTCTCTCCCC
>CM075977.1:348519995-348822738 GCA_038087875.1 Malacoraja senta
ATGCCTGAATGTATGATGCTGAGCATTGAAACAGTAGGTCGTGTTCGTCTCAAAGCACTGCTGCCAAAGTTGGGACTGGTCCTGCCTAAAACTGCACTGTAAATGGCGGCATTTCTATATTTCAATTTGGTGACTTTTATTATGATTGGTTGCACTGCAGGTGTTTGAAGTGTTACCTCAAGTAAAGACTTTTGTTGCATTTAATAGTTGACAAGATGTTTTCCTTAATTTTTTCAGCATCTTTTTTTGGAGAGAGCTATGTGCATCTGAAAATAGCAGAGGCCTCCAGCAAGTCGTCATTAAGTTTACAATTTCAAACCGCAAAATCAAGTGGATTACTTTTCCTTGCGGCAGGGGAAACCAATTACTGGTTGGTGGAGCTTTGGTCTGGCCATGTACAGGTATGCTGATTGTGGGGGAAAATGGAGCAGTGTTTTAAATTGATGTTCTTCACTCCTGCTTTAATTGTGTGTTTTGCTCTTCTTAGGTAAAATTGGAGCTTGGTTCTGGTGAAAAGGTTCTCCGTTCTGAAAGAGGGGCGAGCTAAATGATTTGGCATTGCACATGTTGGAAGTACACCATGAAGGTGATGATGTGACCCTGATAATCGACAAGCACAACACTAGTGTGAAGGATTCCAGAACGTCATGAACTTAACATTCAACATGGCATTTATGTAGGAGGTACTGGTGAGTTTGATAAACCTTACCTGGAAGGAGCTGCAGATTCATTCCGCGGTTGCATTGATGAGGTGGTTTTTCAACCAGTACGACATCTTGTCTTCTTTGAGAACATATTCCGGCTTTAAATTTGTTCATGAGGTTTCAGCGGGCTGCAGTGATGATTTTTTTGCTGAAGACAGTGATCCTATCAGTCTATTTAGTTCCAAATCGTATCTTGAATTTACTGCATGGAATGCACAAGAGGAAGCAGTGTTGAATGTGCTGTAAGCACTGCCGAGCATTGGGACTGTTGCTATATAGTGCTGGCCAACAAGGTGATTTTATTACGATGAGATTGCAGAGGGATTGATTCGAATGGTTGTTGGAAATCTGGAAGACGACGCACCTCACTTCTCCAAGTCAAGTTAATGACAACATTTGGCATTACATTAAGCTGCAAGTGACATCTAAGCGTATTTATCTCACTGTGGATAAGGAAACTGTAAAGGCTACTCTGAGTCCTCGTGGCAAAAATCTTAAGTTGTGGGGTCCACTGTTCATTGGCGGCATTGATGAAAGCAACCGTGTTGAGGTCTTGAAGATTGGTCTTCAGTCCCTTGCAGGAAGAAAAGCAAGAGGAGGATCCTTCAGGGGTTGCCTAAAGGATGTCAAAGCAAACTCGAGAGAACAAAAGCTTGAAAAACGTGCTTGCGACAAAAGATATTTCAACTGGATGCACAGCGGTGAAAGAACTTTCTTCAACCGCTAAAACAACCGCTGCGCAAATTCAAGTTATTTCAACAACTTCCACTCTGCAGAAGGCACTTAAATCCACAGAAAAGCCGAAGACGAAGAAATTCCTGACTCTCAACAATCTAGTAGTTGCAGAGGAGGACAGGCAGCACTAGAGACTAAACACATAAAATTGAACCTGGAGTTCAATAAATTAGGTCTACAACAGTCACAAATAGTATTTAAGATAGCAAAGCAGCCAAGCATGACGAAATCTGAAATTGGACACTGATTCGGAGCATGAGCAGAATTCATTCACATTGTCGGACCTCTGCATGAAAAAGTATTTATGTTCATGATGGATCTGAGCATTTCCATGATCAGTTCTTGTTTTCTGTCATTACAAATAACATGGCCCCAAAACATCTGAAAGGAGACGAGCTGTATATTTTTAACATTACTATAACTCCAACCAATGATGCTCCAGAGCTTGTCCTCCAGAAGGTAACTTATTCAGTTTTGCTAGAGAATTCAAGAAATGTCTTGCCAGCAATGTGATTAAGGCCATTGATGTTGACACTAATTCAACAGAACTTCATTTCACCATTCTAGGTAATCTTAATGCAAATGCAGGATTTTTGGAAAATGCCATTAATCCAGGTACTCCTATCAGCACATTCTCCAACACTGATCTGGAAGAAGGAAACGTATACTACATTCACCGGGGTGTTCGTACCTCAAGGATTGTGTTGCGTGTCAGTGATGGTGATAGAGTGAGCAACACTGTCGTTTTGCGTGTAATGGCTGTACCTGTGGATTATAAAGTAGTCAATAATACAGGTATGGTAGTGAGACAGAGTGATGCAGCCTTAATCACCAATTACAATTTGTCAGTTGAAACTAATGCAGTTAATCAGGAAGTGGAAATACGTTATAATATTGCTAAACCTCCAACATACGGAGAAATTCACGCCTGCATTCTGGTGGAGAATGGAAGCAAACCAATTCTTTTCTCTAAGCGATCAGTAGATCGGAGCCGAATACGATACTTTGGCATTTATCATAAACTTCAGACTAGAAATGTTACTGATATGTTCAAATTTAAAGTTATTATAGGGAGCAAAACGAGCGAGGAGCTGGTTTTTCCCGTAACAGTGAAGTGGTTTAATTTCAAGCTCCTAAAAAATCTTTGGTTAAAGATTGATAAAGGGAAGAAACAAGCGCTCACCTCTGAGAATCTCAATGCTGTCATAGAAGGTGTAAGCATCCCTGAGAGTGAGCTACGCTACAGGTTGGTGATTGTGCCCAAGAGCGGACAACTTCTGATAGATAGCAAGATATTAACACAGAATTATTCTTTCAGTCAGAAAGATATATCTGCTCAGAGGGTGGAATACGAACCAATTGGAAAGCTTCATGAAGACAAAGAAGACTTTTTCAGCTTTCAGCTTTCCTTCAAGCAAGTAGTATCAGTAAAGCATAATTTCCATATATTTATTAAAGCTGATGTTAATTCTATTAATTTAACAAATAATGGTCTCAATTTAGCGGAGGGAGAAGGAGAACTAATAACAAGAGCAGAATTATATGCAGAAACCTTGAACACTAAAAAGTTCTTGTACTCTATTGTACAGAGTCCCAGACATGGCAAATTGAAGCGAATCAATCGCTCTGATTCAACTGATAGTAATGATAATATAACATCCTTTACTAATGAAGATATTGTTGGACATCGTCTCATGTATGTGCATGACAATTCTGAGTCTACACATGATGAGTTTATATTTGAGGCCGCAGGCAATTCGGAAGCCGGCCCTCGCTCTTTATCTGTTGTAGGGACGTTCACCATAACTATTCAACTAAAAAATGATGAGAAGCCCATACGTGTTGTAGACAAAGTGTTCCATGTGGTAAGGAGTGGTCAACGGCTGTTAACCTCTGAAGATCTTCACTACCACGATCCCGATTCGGACTTTAATGATGCGCAGTTGTTGTACACCCGCCGTGGTATCTCAAATGGTGACCTAGTTTCAGTAAACGACCACTCCAAAAAACTCTTCCAGTTCTCTCAAGAAGACCTTGAGAAGAAACGTGTTCTTTTTGTGCATCATGGTGCGGACAGTAGCAGATTTGTCTTGTTCGTTACTGATGGCAAACACTACACGTCGTCTCTACTGGAAGTGAGAGCCTCTGATCCTTACATTCAAATGGCCAACAACACAGGTCTTCTGGTGCAGAAGGGACAAGGAGAGTCCATAACAACAGCTAATTTCAGTGTTAATACAAATCTTTACATCGCAGACGAAAGTGAAATTATTTATAGAGTGTTTCTGTTACCAAAACATGGGGCACTGTATTTAAATGATATACGCGCAGAGTCTTTCACACAGAATGATCTGAGGAAGGGAAGCGTCATGTACCGACATGACAACAGTAACAACCTTGTGGACATTTTCAATTTCACAATAAAGGTCAAGAATATGCCGCTGGATGGGGGTGTTAATGTTCGTATATACCTGGAAAGCCATCAGCGTGCTCCAAAAATTGTGCACAACAGCAATTTGTTGGTTGAGGAGGGAAAACCCGTGAAGATCAGCAAAACAAATCTGCAGGTGAGATGGCGGCAGAATGGATAATTATTTTTATTTTTATATTCCTAGTTAACATTCATTATCCTTGTCAAATTTGTTTCTCAAAACAATCCTTGAGAAAGAACTATTTTTGGCAACTGTGCCGGACTCTGACTTTGCTGTAGTGCCTCAGTCTTGTCTGCCCACACATGTTATCGTTGAATAAACAGGATGTTATTTTATAACTTCTAGTGAAATGGGTCTTTCAAGATTGACATGCAGTGGTCATGTTGTAGAAATCCTGGTTCCTTAATAAGCCTATAAAATTCCCTGGTTCTGCACATCATATTAAGTTGTATGTTGCAATCTTTCAGTATTCATCTGACGTTATTTCCATGTTATTATTAAATGATGTTGTATGTTGTATAGCATAAACTAGGCTGAAACTTAGTGATCCAACCTCTTCATCTTAATGTGAGAAAAGAACTGCAGATGCTGGCTTAAATCGAAGGTATACACAAAATGCTGGAGTGGGTGGGGAGAGAGGGAAAGCAAGGGCTATTTGAAGTTGGAGCTTTCCCTCTCCATCCCCTCCCCTTCCCAGTCTTACTATCTCCGACTACATTCTATCTCTGTCCCGCCCGCTCCCCTGACATCAGTCTGAAGAAGGGTCTCAACCCAAAACGTCACCCATTCCTTCTCTCCAGAGATGCTGCCTGTCCCGTTGAGTTACTCCAGCATTTTCTGTCTACCCTCTTCATTCTTTATGTATGTGTGTGAGATATATATGACATGAGACTGAAGATGCTGGAATCTTGAACAAAAGAAAACAAACCTCTGGATGAACTCAGCAGGTCAGACAGCATCTGTGGAATGAAATAGACAACATTTCAGATCTGGACCATTCTTCAGACTGATGAATAGAGGGGGGATAAGAGGGTAAGAGAGAGTGAGGGGGAAGGGGCGGAGCAAGATAGGGAAATACAGGTGAGATGGGGTGATTGGCAGATGGGTCGCAATAGTAATAAGTTTATATATTGGTATATTATAACATAATTACCTTTTTGCATCAAACAAATATTTTTGAAAAATCATTGAATATATAAACGTAACATTTTACTAACATTATAAAACTACAAACCAAAATACATATTAAAAAGAAATGTGTAATTCACAATGGTTAGGTTAGTATATATATTAAAAGAAATGTGTGATTCACAATGGTTAGGTTAGAATCTTAATTACCATTTTTTATTTGCCATAGTATATACATTTAGTTTAATTAAAATAATATCAAGTCCGTTTGTTGTGAATGCTATTACAGCTGTGGTTAGGAGTAATATTTGGAGTTATTGTAATGTGGAGAGAATTGCTTTTTGTGCTCTTTCAGTGTTTATGTTGAAGTTGCAGTTGAACATGTTGGAAACTTTCAGGTATGAGAGTTTATCCTTATTAGCTGCATGTAAATTAGTTGTTGATCAAGTAATTTCACATCCATTACTTTTTCTTTCAGGTGATTCATGAGGATAATCTGCCATCTGAAATAATTTACAAAGTGAATGTTGCACCTGCTCATGGCTACATACGAAGCTTTACAGAAACAGAAGGATTCTACGTCGGTACAGAACATAATCCCATCCAGTACTTTAGTCAACAAGACGTAAATGATGGCAGTATCCAATATTGTGCAAGTGAGAAAAAATCAGACAAAGGATATTTTTACCGTGGACATCTCTAATGGAATAGTAGAACTGTCTGAAATTCCTATCCTGATCGATATTATTCCAACCCTGATTCCTGTCAAAATACATAACTTTACAATAGAGGAAGGTGCATCTAAGGCATTGACTGAAGACTTTATAAAAATTGCAAGTCCACATTTTGCAAAGCTTAATTTTGAATATTTACTAATAAAAGTACCAAACCACGGGCACATAGAGAACTCCCATTTTCCTGGACAGGCTCTCATGTCATTTACTAGACATCAGGTAATGTGATAATTAATTAGAATTGTTTTTGCTAATAATTGTCAATGAGAAGTTTTCTATAATAATAATTTAGTGTTATCCTCCTCATAAGATGTATTGCTTGTGAGCCAAGTTCAGAATAAGATTTTGGTTTAAAATCCAGTGAATGATATAATAAAAGTATAATTTCTACTGATTGTTCAAATTCACATTTAAAATATTGTTTTAAAGCAAACTGATGGTATTATTGATTTCTATACTGTCTTTTAGGTTGAGAAGAGTTTATTTACTACGTTCATGATGACAGCGAGAGTCTTCGGGATAACTTCTCCATAATGGTGAATGATACCCAGTTAAGAAAACAGAGTTTGCGTTGGACAGTTTTCATTAACATTATACCTGTGAATGATGAGCCCCCCATCATCGTTACTAAAAAAGAATTTAAAGTAAGTTAGCTATATTTCAATTTGTTAATCAGAGGTGAACATGTACACAAAATAGTTAGATCTTTCGTGATGTTGTCGAAAAGGACAGATTTTTCTGATTGTCATGCTTGTCAGCACTGACAATCAAAGAGTGCTCAGGTGCTCCTTCGGTTCATAAGGCATCATAGCAATCGCAATCCCACCACTCTTATCCTTTGAGCATCCCCTACCCCTGGTTGCCGACCCTTCCAATCCCCGAACCACCCTCGTGTCCTAAGGCTTGGTTCTATTGATTTCCCAGATCATGGCCACACCTAACACCTCCTCTCACCCCTTGTCCAGAGCCCAGATGTTGATGATCTGCAAACGGCCCTTACCTTGTGGGCCATGATTAGGTCTTGATTTTAAAATGCAGAAGCGAGACTAAGTAGTTTTTTGAAAAGGAATAGAAAGTAGGTAAACACTTATTCATTAATTGTGAGTACTGGTAGTCATTTACACTTTACATTCTGGACCAATATCATAATCTTCGCTCCATAGATGCTGCCTCACCCGCCGAGTTTCTCCAGCATTTTTGTCTACCATGATAAACTTCAAACTACCTTTCTAAAAATGCTGCTCTCCTTCATTACTTTATGTAACTTGAGTTGTAAAATGATGCATTGAACTGAGTTAGAATTGATAACTTTCTCTACATCAAGGCAAAATTTTAGTTTGCATTTTGTTCTTGAGTTTTTGTTAATTGCTGCAAATTATTATAACCGTAGATTTTGTTTAGATCAATGACTTTAGTTTGTACATTAATAATATTTTACAGACATACATGATTTTGTAAACAAACTTGAGGAAAGTCCAGAAGAAATTTAACAAAATAATAAAGCAGTGTGTATTTCAGTTGGATTTTGAAGGATTGATATTGGAACGTTTTTCTGGGTTGCATGCTTGAAACTTTTAGATAAAATGCCATTTATTTCCTGACCATCTTGGGAGCAAGAATTCCCAGCAATGTGAATAGAAATAATTTTGTGAGCACAATGACAATTTAAAGGGCCCAGTACTGCTTTTGTTCGAATCTCCTTTTATATTCATTGGAAAGATATTTCGGTACATTAAACAGTCGGAGTGGAATCGGACAGAATGTGGCTTTTGTGTTGCAATTTTGCAATCCTGCCATGGGAGATTACAGTCCACAGTGAACAAAGTTGCTCAACAAAAAATTGTCAATGGCAATTGACCAATGTATATTACAAATATGAGCAGCAAGATATAAACAAATATGATTTAATGTATGGGATAGAAAGCATAAAGTTGTATTACTTCTGGACATGACTGGTATTTATTAACATCTGCATTTCTCAGTATAAATATGAAAGAATTTTAAGATTATTTTTCTGGGGCAGCAAATAATTGAAAATGGATGTAAATTGACTATTTTACCATTGCTTTGTTTTTTCTTTAGGTATGGGTTGGCTCAATCACAGAGATAACAAAAAATGTTCTGAATATAGAAGATAAAGACTCGATCCCCAAAGAATTAGTTTACTCTGTCACTCCTCCTAGCAATGGCCACCTTGCTCTAAAGATGTCACCAAATAAGCATATCCTCAACTTTACCCAGTTTCATATAAATAATGGTCAAATTGTCTTTGTTCATAATGGTATGTTTTGCTGTTATTTAACTTACAAGTTTGTTTGTGTGATTGCAATGCAATGTGTTTACAGCCAGAACACGATATTTTACTGGATGTAAATTGGGTACTATTTTGGCATTTCTAAATATTATATTGAATGCTGACCCACAGTGGATGTCGAGGCAATTTTGGTTAAATAATTTGTACGACTGCAACTTGGAGATCAAGTTAGCCCTTGCATGTGGATTAGATACAATCAAGTTTCATCCGAATATTGCTGAGGCCAAAAGAGCTACATCATTGATTTAAATATAGTGACTCATAAATATGATTCCAAGACATAATTTTGAGGGGTTGGTGAAACTTGCTGGAGATGTCAGGATGTTTGCACTCATGGAAGAATGTCGAATGAGGGGACATATTACAAGATAACAAAGGCAGTCATTTAAAACTGGAGTGTGCAGGATCTCTTGCAGTGAGGACGTTGAATTACTGGAATTCTCTATCTCAGAGTTGTAAATTCTAGATCATTGGGGGTATTTGGAAAGCATTTTTGGAAGATTGAGGGGTATAGAAGAGCAGATAAGGCCTGGGGCAGATCAGGCATCATATTGAATGACGGTGGATTCAGGATAGATCCAGTGATCCTATTTTCTTATGATTTTGTTCAGAAGGCATTTGATAATTTAAAGCATCTATTAGTAATTAGTTGGATTCAAAGATGAACTCGTGCAGGGGTCGGCAACCTTGTTCTGCATAGGGGCCGGGACGCATGTCTGTGAGCGGATGGTGGGCCACATCTATCACGTGTACCACATGGCGGGCATCAAATCACGTATCACATAGATCCCGCCCCTTCGAGTCCGCCACCCGGAGCACTGGCCCCTAATTATGGGCGCTCACGAACATGGCGTACATACGGACCATTGCCTTGGCTCTGTCCTGAAGGCGGTGGCTCAAATACTCACACTCACTCGTCCCCGGCCTATTGACAACCCTAACCCCCAGTGAGGCCCAGACACAGAAGGTGCGCGCCCATGCCGGCAGCTTTGCGCAGGATGCGGTACAGCCAGAGCTCGGCAATTGCGGCCGCCATCGCAGGCCTCCTTGCGTCCTTGCGTCACCGCGCCTGGACGCCTCGGGGCCCGGGAGTATCGGGGAAGAAGGAAGACTGCGGGCCGGATGATTACCAGAAAAAAAATACGCCTGCGGGCCGGATGATTTTGGGTTACGGGCCGCATTTGGCCGGGGCCGTAGGTTGCCGACCCCTGGACTAGTGTAATAGTTAACAATAGTCTGTTCCTGGGATCATCACAGTATTTGCATAAAGTTACACATTATGTTATTGCATTATGTAATTTTGCAGAATTTATTGATGAAATTAAACCTTTCAGCCAAATGCCAGTAAATGAACTAAAATTGGAGTGAAATAAACGATGAGTGAAATACTAATTTTAATGTGCACAAATGTAAATAGTGGGACATGAATAGATTTCATGATCAAAGGTAGAAATATTCTTTAAACTGGAGTTCTAGAACATCAGCAAGAAGGGTTTTAATTGGTCCAGTATGCTACTGACTGTCTAAGAAATTACTGTGTGACTGTTAGGGTTGTATAATGTGAGATAACATTCACAAAAACAAAACAAAACATTAGTGTAAGCCATTTTACATTAGCAGAAGGTCTGATAGTTCAGAATTAGTTTACATTTTGAATCATTTTACATTTAATGTTCAAAATATAAAGTGTTGGTGGAACTTGGCCTGAAGAAAGGGTCTGGCCCAAATGCTGCCTGTCCGTTTCCTCTACAGATGTTGAGCCACTGAGTTCTTTCAGCACTTTTGTGTTTTGCTCAGGATTCCAACATTTGCAGTTTCTTGTGTTTCCAGTTTATATGTAATGTTCTTGGGATTAGTTTATGAACATGTTAGTACAGTAATTAAGGAAGAATGTTGAAGTTAAGAACTTCTGCATAATTGGTGATGGGGAAATTGCAGTAGCTTTTGGAGTTTCTTTTGTCCGTTTTCAATTAAATCCGATACATAATACCTTGCATGGATTTAGTTTAATGAGACTGCACTATTGAACAAACTTTTTGGTTGCAATGGTATTTCTGGTCCACTGTTAATAAAATATAAATGAAAATATGTTCAGGAGGAATAACATTTTGGAAATTTATATAACCATATATTAAACATTTGAAAATGACTTTGTTAAAACAAAGCTAATTAGTTAAGTTAGTTAGCTAGCTAGTTAAGAATATTTACTAACTTCATTAGTTTAGTCTAGGCAGTTCATAGTTAATGGAAAAACTATTCAATGTTTTACAGTCTGGCCACTGGTATCATTGAGCCTAACAATAAGCTTTTTATGAGCTTGTATGAATGGGCACATTAGTGGAACTCCCCACTAATTTGAATGAGGATAAAATCAAGTCATTAGGGTGTGGACTATAGGGTGTAGATTACCTTGAAGTTTATCTTTGCAGTTAAAAGTGAGTTAAGAAGACATTACATGGTGAGCCAATGACAATTAGATTGTGGGCATCCTGCAGTTAACTTCAGTCATTGGAAGATACAACACATTGGTACAGAGAGAGACCAGGTGGCAGAAGGCCACATGAGGCTGCGAGCTTAAAGAGGGTTGGCTAGCCTTATAGTTTGGAGCCCGCAACCAGAGATCAGAACCTTGTGCTGGTGGATGCTCATAATAAAACTACTCAAATAATGCTTGTTGAAGGGCTCAGAAATGAGTGCAGAATTTAGTCTTTCCCTGATTTGGCATCTAAAGCAGTTAAATTTGGGATCCATAGATATTCCCAAGGTTTTCTCTTTAAGTATTGGTCATCAGTCGGTCGATGCTAACATTCATCTGGGGCTTTGAAAAATGCCTGTGTGTGTGGCACAGTTCAAATATCAGGGCCTGGGTAGAGATAGCATAGACTTGATCTGCGTTCTCTAAAGATTAATCCGAAGTCTCCAAATTCCTGGAACTAGGAATTGTCACCCCACTTCTGCCATTGGGTTCCCAACTTCCTGACCCATGACCACAATCATGAGGAGAGTTGACAACACTTCCTCCACAATAATTCTCTATGCAGGTGCCCCACAAGGATGCAGGTGCCCCACAAGTTCTCGGTCCCCCCCCCCCCCCTTATACTACTTATCCACTCACGACTGTGCAGCCAAATTTAACTCTCACTCCAACAACGTTGGCAGATGACACAGTGATGGGCCAGATCACGTATAATGATGAGATGGAGTGCAGGAAGGAGATAGAGAACTTGGTAGCACAGTGTAAGGACAACAACTTCTCCCTCAATGTCAGCGGGATCAGGGAGCTGGTTATGAAGTTCAGGAGGCATGGTGAAGTACATGCCCCAATCAGCATGAATGGTGCCGAAGTGGAAATGGTTGAAAGCTTCAAGTTCCTTGTTGTTAATATTACCAACAATCTGTGAAGGACCAATCATAGTGAGATGACAGCCAAGCAGGCACACCAAAGCCTCTACTTCCTTAGGAGACTGAGGAAACTTGGGATGTCTCCAAAGACTCTTACAAATGTCCACAGATGCAGCACAGAAGGCATATTGTCAAGTTGCATCTCAGCTTGGTTTGGAAACAGCTCTGCCCAAGAACGCAAGAAATTGCAGAGAGTTGTGGATGTACCCCAGCCATCACACAGACCAGACACCCACCATTGACTTCATCTGCACTTCAAAATGCCTCTGAAAAGCAGCTAGCATAATCAAAGACATCCCACCTCAGTCATTCTTCCTTCTCCCTGCGCCCATTGAGCAGAAGCTTGAAAGTGTGCCCCACCAGACTCCATAAGAGCTGCTGTTATCTGTAGGATTCTGTACGCTGCCGGAAGTTAGGATAAGTCTCATCTACTTCATTGCAGACATTGGACCTTGTCTGTGGAACAGGTGCAGTACAATGCTGAGAACTATATTTTGTACTCTTACCTTCCCCCAATGCTCTACCTGTTGTACTTTGATATGATTGTATTTATGTACAGTATCTGAATGGATATTATACAAAAGAAAGTGTTTCACTGTACCTCGGTACTCGTGTTAATAATGGAACATTGGGCATAGAACAGTATAGCACAGGAACAGGTCCTTTGACCCACAATATCTGTACTGACGCCAAGACCAACCCTTACCTGCCTGCACATAATCTATATTCCTCCATTCCCTGCATCTGTGTGTGCTTATCCAAAAGTCTCTTAAGTGCCACTTTTGTATCTGTTTCCTCCCTCACAACTGGTAGTGCATTCCAGGCACTCAACCAGGTAAAAAAAAAATCTTCCCTCCCCCCTCATATCTCCTTTAAACCTTGTCCCTCCTTAAATCTATGCTCTAGTTATCTATGCCTCTCATAATTGTATATACTTCTATCGGGTCTCTCCGCAACATACGATGTACCAGAGAAAACAATCCAAATGTGTCCAACCTCTCCTTGTAGCTAATACATTCTTATCCAGGAATCTTTCTAGTAAAAGCACAAATCTAAACGTAAATGTCAGCAAGATTGTGGGGATTAGCAGAGATGGTAGGTCACCAATGCAGTGTGTGTGGTTGGTATATTGGAGGGCAGCCTAAGGAGTGTTCAGAAGTTCAAGATCATGTTTCCAGCACTGGGTTGGACTTGGTCCAGAAAGCCACCTCTGCACAATGTTATGATTGTATTCTCAGAGATCACAATATTGTCTTATGCATGACTTGCCTATTATGTCCTGGAAAGAGGCATTCATCCCATTGGGTTCATGCTGGCAGCCACCAGAGCAATCCAGTGTCATTAGTTTAGTTTAGAGATACAGTGTGAAAATAGGCCCTTTGCCCGACCGAGTCCACACTAACCATTGATCGCCCGTTCATACTAGTTCTGTGATATTCCACAGTTTCATCCACTCCCTACACATTAGTGACAATTAACAGGCCAATTAATCTCCAAACGTACATATCTTTGGGATGTGGGAAGAAACTGGAGCACCTGGAGAAATGTCACGTGGTGATTGGGAGAATGTGCAAAGTCCAAACAGACAATACCCATGGTCAGGATCAAACCTGGATCTCTGGCACCAAGAGGCAGCAGCTATGTCACTGTGTCCCTGCATTCTTCCTGTTGCCTGGCAACTGATTTACTTTCACATGTCTATCAACTTCTCATTGGTTATTTTTATTGCTTACCAACATTTTAATAGGCAAGTTAACTAACCAATTAGCGTAGTGACATGTATTTGTGATGGGGAAGGAAACCAAATTATTTTGTACTAACCGACATAGCCAAGGGGAGAACATGCAAACACCACCCCGCCAGTGCCCAAGGTCATGATAAAATCCAGGTTCGTGGAGCCATGGGACAGCAGAACTAACTGCTGCAACACTGTTGTCTGGAAATGTCTGACTGAATTTCTGGAAAAACTGGAGATGGAAATGTTTGCAATTCCATTCCAGAAATAAATAGCTTTCTAGATGAGTGAAAGATCGGGCAACCCAAATTTGTGCCGGACAGAATTTCCATGTGAAATTCCTCAGTGTTTTCATGGTTTGGAAAAGTTTAGACAAAACGGCAATTGAAATGCTACACTTAGGTTACATATGCAACCTGTTGCATGGTTTCGACCACACAGATATTCATCCTCCAAATTTAGCATATAGGCACACTCTCTTAAATAGGGGATTACCTTAATTATAATGAAAAAATAATTCCGTGAATTAATGTAGTGATGATTTGATGTTGGCTCATTTTTAATAACATCTCAGAAGAGGGCAACAGAATTTTAGCATAAGAGAAATTTCCATCCTCTCGCAACTCTCACACACTTGATGAAAACATGGTGATCTTAATAAATTACTATATTTAAAAGTAGAAACGAGGAACTGCAGATGCTGGTTAACACAATACAACTGTATCTACTTGTTGTACCACCAGATGGCAGCAGTTTTGCATTGATCCACTAATGTAGTTCGAAGAGAAACCGTGGAAAAAGTTAACGTTAACAGTACAGTATCAAGTTCTGGATTAGGAAGAGCTAATTGTTCCATACTGGTTCCTGGGCCTTCATTGTTACAGAAACAAGTAAAATTTAACAGGTACATCAGTGGGGGAGAGTTTTTGTTGCCATTGACTAGTATCCAATTAATCAAATCTATTGCTGATGTGGGCTGGGTTTAAGGAGAGGGTGAATTTGTGGTTCACTTCACAAATTAAACACAATGCCAAACCAGCTGTTGAGCATTAATTAGAGCCTTTACTTCATTTAAGGGACGTACACCATGTATAACTTGTTTTTCTTTCTGGAAGTTCTGATTGTTATGAGCGTCCTCAGTCATGGAGATAAGCTGTGTATATTTGTGGCATTACCTAGTTGTATTCAAACATTGTAACAGCTGATTAACCAATTAGCAGCCCCACTGAACAAGGCGCACAAACTCACCAGCCATCCTGCTTTTAGAGATGAGATTACTTACCGAGTGACCAGTAATTTGCTATGAAGAAAGACAGAATTTTTACTCAAATTGACGAATCAGTTATCCTATTCAAAGACTTAAATACGGAAAAATGTGCAAATAGTTAAGAGAAAAATCAGGAAATTGTGAGGATTGTACATTAAGGAGGCAGAAAGGGTGGCGCAGCAGTAGATTTGCTGCCTTACAGCACCAGAGACCCTGGTTTGATCCTGACTATGATGCTGTCTGTACGGAGTTTTACGTTCTCCCCTTGACTGCGTGGGTTTTGCCAAGGTGTTCTTGTTTCTGCCCACACTGCAAAGGTGTACAAGTTTGTAGGGTCTCGACCTGAAACGTCACCCATTTCTTCTCTCCAGAGATGCTACCTGTCCCTCTGAGTTACTCCAGCTTTTTGTATCTAAATTTGGTTTAAATCAGCATCTGCAGTTCCTTCCTATACCCTACCTGGTTCCACTTCTCACCTTCATTTCTTACTCTGCCGTCAGTATCCATTGCCTCTTGTGTACCCACTTATCACCTTCTAGATTCCATCTCTTCCTCCACTCTTCATTTGATTCCATCTGACCTCTTTTGCTCTACCCATCACCCCACCTGTCACTGGCAATTCCACCACTCTCCTTCCCCCATCTGCTCCTCATCTCCCTCACCTAGTTCATCCTTTGCCCTGCCTCGCCCTGCCTTCTCGCCTCTTCATACTGGCAATCTCACCTCTACTTTCTCAGTTCTGAGGCATGGTCTAGATCTGAGACATCACCTATCCCTTTGCCCCCACAGATGCTGCTTGACACACCTAATTCCTCCAGCAGTTTGTTTTTTTGCTCCTATTAGACAAATTTGATTGGAGTTTTCAAAGCAATAAAGTGTATTGATGAGAGCAGTGGAATTGATGTAGTCTACATGGACTTCCTGTGACAAAGTCCCATGTGGGAGACATTGGTTAGAAGCCCATGTGATCCAAGGAAAGTTTGCAAATTGGATCCAAAACTGGTTTGGTAATAAGAAGCAGAGCGTTTTGGTGCAGGTTGTTTTTGTGATTGGAAGCCTGTGACCACTGATAAATCACAGGGATCGGCAATGGGATATTAACAATTTTATGTGATTGTTGGGCATATGCTCACTAAGTTTACAGAGGATGCAATAATTAGCAGTGTTATTGATGAGATGGAGGAAAAAGCCTTGGGCTATAGGGCAAAATTGATCACTTGGTAGGAAGGTCAAATAATGACAAATGGATTTTAACCCTGATAATGTGAGGTGGTGTTTTTTAAGACTAAAAAGGATAGAACATATACAAAGAATGCTATGACTAAGAGTATCGAGGAACACCTTCTGAACCTTCTGAACTTGTAGTTAGCAGGGCAGTAATGTGCATATCGCCAACTTGGACGTGTTGTGCATACTAACAGATGTGTTGTGCATACAGGAACTTGCAACATAGGCTGAGAAGGTAGTGAAGAAGATATACTGAATATTTGCACCTGTTAGCCAGTGCATAGGATATAAGAGAAGTGAGATGTTGGACAACTTATTATGTATCAGTTGGGCCATCCATGTGCAACAATGAATGCCACACTATAGGAAGGGATGTGATGGAACAGGGGAGAATGCAGCAGAGTTGACTGGAATAGGGCATGAGATGAGATTGAATAAGATGGGTTTGGGTGGTGGAGACAGAGATTTTCACAACGTTGAACAAGGTTTCTTGATTCACCAAGACATACAAGGCTATGGACTTGTTCCTGTGCTGCACGACTCTAACACTGTTCAAATACGAGTTAATGTAATTAGTAGAATAGGAAAGGTTGCTTAGTTATCCAAGTGTTTGTCATCAATCTTTAAAATGTTCTGTAAAAGACTCCAGTCTTGAAGTGCTTAGGCAAATGTTATACTTGGCGGATTAGCATTCAGGATGTGATCTGCTGGCACTGGTCCCATTACTGTCTCACCTTTAAACAGTAATCTAGACATGAGGGTCATAGAATTCTTGCTTGTGCTGCCTCTGCCTTGGCTCGCTGGATGATGTGGTCAAGGAGGGTATTGTTATCCTCCCAGAACTACCATCAGTTTTGCCTTTCGTTGTGCTGACATAACTATAAAAAGACATCCTAATGTCAGTGCCTAAAGGCAATGAGAATATTTCAGGGCTTTGTTTTAAAGAAATGACACCCATTGGCTGATGTATTTTCATGGTGCCCTGGAGTTCCGTGCCATCTGCAGAAAATCATCCAAGGAACACCATAAATGAAAAAAGCAGACCTGCCCACCCCTCCCCCCCCCTCTCCCGACATCAGTCTGAAGAAGGGTCTCGACCCGAAATGTCGCTTATTCCTTCTCTCCATAGATGCCGCCTCACCCGCTGAGTTTCTCCAGCATTTTTATCTACCTTCAATTTTTCCAGCATCTGCAGTTCCTTCTTGAACATTCCCTTTATCTACATGAAGTTATCCCAAAATTTTACAGCATATCCTTGCTGGGTAAACATGTTCTGCTTCCATTTCTTTTGCTGTGGCGAACTGGGCTGTTGGATTTTGGAAGACAGACATAAAGTACTGAAGTAACTCGACGGGTCATGCCTCATCTTGGGGGGGGGGGGGAAAGGATGGGTGATGGGTTGGGTTCGCGACCCTTCTGATCGATCTTTTTCTTCTCGATGCTCCAGCACTTTGTGTCTATTTTTGGTATAAACCGGCATCTGCAGTTCTTTGTTTCTACGTGTTGGTGTTTGGAGTTCCTTTGACTTAAAGTTAAGTTGTGCGGATAACATAAATCCGGATGGTTCCAAGTATAATTAATTTGTCCACTCTCTATTTTCAGGAGCCATGTCAGGTGGATTTAATTTTCAGGTTACGGATGGATTAAACTTTACTCCTCGACAAATCTTCACCATTACAGCCGCAGCATTAGTGATAAACATGGAAACAAATAATGGTTTACATGTCTTCCCAGGTAAGCTGTCAGTTCCTCGGTCCTGGTCTCATCACTCTAAGTATTTTGGTACTTTAAATGAAAAGCTTGAAGAGCATCCTCTCATTTTTATTAGCCCAGGGTATATTCATTTGGTACATGTTGGCACCTCTCCTCGAAGAACTTGAGAATAGCCATAAAATATACCTGCTTCATGTAAAATTGAGAATGCTTGATACATATACAGCAAGAAAAGAAAAGTATATCTTATCAGAAAGAAGAGTATCATTTACGCTGCTTTCATGCACACACTAGTTCATGAATGGTGGAGGGTGAGTGAGCTGGAAGCTGCTCCACATGAGAAGATAACAGGCACATAACTCAGATCACCAGCTCAGATCTTTTGGCAGCAGCTTTATTTTAGATCAGGTTCACCAATTGCTACAGTAACTCTCAACAGTTACTAATTTGAGGCCTACACAGTTTTTGAAATGGAACTGTGCAGTTAAAAGTGCTGTATCTATCATCATCCGCCACTCTACATCGATTGCCAACATTTCATATGTCCAGTGACCTCCATGTGTATGGGAATTGGGTTTAAGATTTTTTTAAATCACTTGTGCAGTGCATTAACAAGTTTTCTCTATGCAAGAGAATCCACAAGCCTTTCTCAAATTTCAATACCGAATTGCCTGAAGTTGTCCTCCCTCAATCAAGACTGGATTATAAAGCTCAGCATTTTTAGCATTGCAAAGTCAATGGCTAGTCTTACACGTGATCTGCTTTCAAGTACAAATCCTTTGGCAATTTAACGATAACAAATAAGATGTATTCAAACCAGTGATGTTGTTGATGGTGGATCACAGTTTAAAGGCAGCATTTAGTGATATTTTCATCCAGAAAGGACTTACATAATCATCAGTAAATGCAAAGAATTGTTATTAATCTTGTAACATCCTTTGGTTCATGTTTTGTTGATATAACACTCTATTGCTTGTTCTCCTACCCATTCAGAGTTATAACCCTTGTATCCTTGATGATGTCAATAGCATTTGTTTCCTAAATGAAGAACATAAGAAGTAGAATGAGTAGCACACCATGTGACTGCCTTGCAATGCAATCAAGTCATGGTGGATCTTTACCTCCGCTTGACTCTCCTGCATAGTCCTCATATCCTTTAATTCACAATATTTTAAATCAATCTTTATCTTGAATATATGCTCGCTGCGTTGAATCCCCACTGCTCTCTTTGGTTGAGAATGTCACCACCCTCCTAGTGCAGAAATTGCTTCTTGACCCCTCTCCCCAATAGCCAGTCCTCATTCTGAGATTGTGACCCCTGGTTCAAAACACCCCAGCCGGAAAACAGGTTATTACTGCACTCACATAATCATATAGCAAGAAAACGGGCCCTTCGGCCCAACCTGATGACTACAGTGCCCCATCTATTCTAGTCCCCACCTCCATTATATTTAGCCCAAAGCCCTCTAAATCTTTCCTGTCAAGCCTCTTGAAGATTGTTCATGATTCAATGAGAGGGCCTCATTCATCTGTCCTCTAGATAATATAGACCCAGACTGCCATATCACATCTCACAAGCTAAACATGCCATCCCATAAATCAAATTTGTGGACATTTTGTGAAACTCCTATCATAAGTGCATCATTCCTTTGAGCAAGGGAGAACTACGTGCATTGTTCTGGCTGTGGTCTCACCAAGGTAATTTATTGTCTCTCTAAGGCAAATTGTCTCTACTGTTATACTCAAATCTTACAATAAATACCAACTTTGTGGTCATTTATTTATCATTCCCTAAAGGGAAAAATAAGCATGACATGTACTGTTTGATGTCATTTCTTATCCTGGTTGGTTTTATACTGTAACTGATGAACACAGCAAAACAGGCATTCTTCTGGTATTTTTAGCACTGAGTTTTATGGGAATCTGTTGTAAGTACCTATGCTATGATGACCGGGATCATGGTTTGAGACAGTTTCCCTGAGATTTCAGTTGCAAAGAATTACATTGCACTCAGTGAATGCAGGAGAATTGTGTCTGGCCCTTTTGTCAGTATTTCATGGAGTTGTACAGTGTGGAAACGGGCCCCTTGGCCCAACATGCCCCATCTACAGTGGCTTGCAAAAGTATTCATACCCCTTGAACTTTTCCACATTTTGTCACGTTACAACCACAAACGTAAATGTATTTTATTGGGATTTTATGTGATAGACCAACACAAAGTGGCGCACAATTGTGAAGTGGAAGGAAAATGATACATGGTTTTCAAATTTTTTTACAAATAAAATACTGAAAAGTGTCGCGTGCAAAAGTATTCAGCCCCCTTTACTCTGATACCCCTAAATAAAATCCAGTGCAACCAATTGCCTTCAGAAGTCACCTAATTAGTAAATTGAGTCCACTTGTGTGTAATCTAATCTCAGTATAAATACAGCTGTTCTGTGAAGGCCTCAGAGGTTTGTTAGAGAACATTAGTGAACAAACAGCATCATGAAGCCCAAGGAACACACCAGACAGGTCAGGGATAAAGTTGTGGAGAAGTTTAAAGCAGGGTTAGGTTATAAACAAATATCCCAAGCTTTGAACATTTCACGGAGCACTGTTCAATCCATCATCCGAAAATGGAAAGAGTATGGCACAACTGCAAACCTACCAAGACATGGCCGTCCACCTAAACTGACAGGCCGGGCAAGGAGAGCATTGATCAGAGAAGCAGCCAAGAGGCCCATGGTAACTCTGGAGGAGCTGCAGAGATCCACAGCTCAGGTGGGAGAATCTGTCCACAGGACAACTATTAGTCGTGCACTCCACAAATCGGGCCTTTATGGAAGAGTGGCAAGAAGAAGCCATTGTTGAAAAAAAAGCCATAATCAGTCCCGTTTGCAGTTTGCCACAAGCCATGTGGGGGACACAGCAAACATGTGGAGGAAGGTGCTCTGGTCAGATGCGACCAAAATTGAAGTCTTTGGCCTAAATGCAAAACGCTATGTGTGGCGGAAACCTAACACTGCACATCACCCTGAACACACCATCCCCACTGTGAAACATGGTGGTGGCAGCATGATGCTGTGGGGATGCTTTTCTTCAGCAGGGACAGGGAAGCTGGTCAGAGTTGATGGGAAGATGGATGGAGCCAAATACAGGGCAATCTTGGAAGTAAACCTGTTAGAGTCTGCAAAAGACTTGAGACTGGGGCGGAGGTTCACCTTCCAGCAGGACAACGACCCTAAACATACAGCCAGAGCTACACTGGATTTAGATCAAAGCATATTCATGTGTTAGAATGGCCCAGTCAAAGTCCAGACCTAAATCCAATTGAGAATCTCCGGCAAGACTTGAAAATAGCTGTTCACAGACGCTCTCCATCCAATCTGACTGAGCTTGAGCTATTTTGCAAAGAAGAATGGGCAAAAATTTCAGTCTCTAGATGTGCAAAGCTGGTAGAGACATACCCCAAAAGACTTGCAGCTGTAATTGCAGCGAAAGGTGGTTCTACAAAGTATTGACTCAGGGCAGGGCTGCCAACTCTCACGCTTTGAGCGTGAGAATCACGCCCTCAGGCAAACTCTCACGCCCTCACGCTGATCAGAAATTTCTCAGGCTCTGTGGTGAGAAATTCTGTGATCAACGAAAATTTCAAAACTCAGATAAACTGCATGGTCCGCGGGTGTTGGAGAGCCGGGGCTGAGGGAGGGATGGAAGCAGCGGGCGGATACAGATGCGGGGAGCTGGAGCTGGTAAGTGTTTGCCGGGCTGGCTGCAGCTGTGGCCATGGAGCAGCCCCAGTGCGAGAGTCCCGGGCCGTTGGAGGCGTCGGAAGCGTTGCGCCGCTGCCGCGAGAGTCTCTGTGCCGAAGGGACAGACTCTCAAAGGGAGGTGGAGAGAGAGGGAGGGGAAGGAGACAGGGGAGAGACAGAGGGGGTGAGAGGAGACAGAGGGGGAGTGAATGGAGTGAGAGAAGAGGGAGAGGGGGGGGAGAGGGAAGAGAGAGGGGGTGGAGGGGGAAGAGGGAGAGGGGGAAAGAGAAAATCGGGAAAGAGAGAGATGGGGGGGGGGTAAAGAGAAAGGATAGAGACAGAGGAGAAAGAGAGAGGGGAAAGAGAGCAAGGGGAGAGTGAGATGGGGAGAGAGGGGGGGGGAGAGAGAGGGGGGGAGAGAGTGTGTGGAGAGGAAGAGAGGGGGGAGATAGAGAGAGGGGTAAGCGAGGGGGAGAGAGAAGAGGGGGGGAGAGAGAGAAGAAAGAGGGAGAGAGGGAGAGAGTTATGAGAAAGAGAGTGAGTTAGGGGAAAGAGGGGAGAAAGAGTTAGGGGAGAGAGGGGAAGAGAGGGAGAGGGAGGGGAGAGAGAGAGAGAGGGGAGAGAGTGAGAGGGGAGACGGGGAGAGAGGGGGTTAGAGAGACAGAGGGAGAGGAGAGAGAGAGGGGGAGGGGGGTTGAGAGGAGAGAGGGGAGAGAAAGAGAGGTGGAGAGAGTGGGAGAGAAAGAGGAGAGAGGGGGGGAGAGAGAGGGGGGTGAGGGGGATAGAGAGGCAGGGCTGCCAACTCCCATGCATTGAGCGTCATGAATCACACATTTCGCCAAATTCTCACGCTGATCACAAATTTCTCTCGCTCTGTTGTGAGAAATTCTGTAATCAACGAAAATTTCAAAACTCATATCAACTGCAAGGGGCCATGGGTTTGGAAGCAGAAGCAGCGACGGGGACAGATGCGGATGGGGAGCGGGGCTGGCGAGTGTTTGCCGGGCTGGCGAGTTGCTCACTGCAGCTCCGGCCATGGAGCAGCCTCAGTGCAAGGCGTCGGAAGTGTTGCGCTGCTGCCGTGAGAGTCTCTGTGCCAAATTCGCCCAAGTGACCGGCATGGATCAGGCTACAGCTCGGTGCATACTGGAGGACAACCAGTGGCTGCTGGAAGTAAGTACCAAGCACTGGGTAGAAACGGTGGAAAATAGTGGACTTCAAATGGGGGTGGTTGGAGAAAGCATCCTGCTTGCCTGCTAGATTTTCACTTACTGTAACTGCAGGAAAAATGCTCCCGATGTTGGGGAGTTCAGAACCAGGGGTCACAGTTTAAGAATAAAGGGGGGGGGGGCAGTTAGGACTGAGATGAGGACAAACTTTCTTCACACAGAGAGTTGTGAATTCTCTGCCACAGAAGGCAGTGCAGGCCAATTCACTGGATGTTTTTAAGAGAGAGTTACATTTAGTTCTTGGGGCTAACGAAATCAAGGGATATGGGGAAAAACTGGAAAGAGGTACAGATTTTAGATGAATAGCCATGATCATATTGAATGGCAGTGCTGGCTCGAAGGACCGATGGCCTATTCCTGCACTTATTTTCTATGTTTCTATGCTTGAGTATATGGCAATAAAACTCGATCACTTGATTTTGAAGCATTCATGCATGGTGGAGGTATAATGTAGTCATAGAGTGATACAGTGTGAAAACAGGCCCTATGGCGCAACTTGCCCACACCCACCAACATGTCCCAGCTACCCTACCTGCTGGGGGGAATTCCCTACCATACTGTGGAATGTAATTAGGAATGTAATTTACTCTAACCTTATTCATAGCTATATATTTAAAGCATATATCTATATATTTAAAGCATATATATTGCATTCAAGTGTAGGTTAAAAGACTCGCTACAGTATGCACCATATTGCACAATTTCGAGCTGAAAAATGCAAAAGTTCCGTACTAATGGGAGGGGGGACACCCTCCTCCCACCCGCCACCCCCGGTCGCTATGCTCCCTCGGGCTTGGTCTCTCGCAATTTCTCACTCCCAACTCTCACCCAATGTTGGCAGCCCTGCTCAGGGGGGCTGAATACTTTTGCAGGCGACACTTTTCAGTTTTGTATTTGTAAAACAATTTGAAAACCATGTATCATTTTCCTTCCACTTCACAATTATGCACCACTTTGTGTTGGTCTATCACATAAAATCCCAATAAAATACATTTACATTTGTGGTTGTAACGTGACAAAATGTGGAAAAGTTCAAGGGGTATGAAAACTTTTGCAAGCCACTGTACATTAGTCCCACCTGCCAGTGTTTGGCCCACGTTCCAATAAACCTATCCTAAGCATGTACTTGTCCAAATGTTTCTTAAAAGTTGTGATAGTATCTGCTTCAATTACCTTCTCCGGCAGCTCATTCCATATACCTAACACCATTTGAGTAAATGTTTTTTTAAAAATCTTTTCCCCGCACCTTAATACTATGTCCTCTGATTCTTGATTCCTCTATTCTGGGTAAAAGACTCAGTGCATTTACCCTATCTATTCCTCTCAAGATCTTATACACCTCTAAGTTCACCCTCATCCTCCTGCACTCCAAGGAATAGTCCTAACCTGCTTAACCTCTCCCTGTAGCTCAGGGCCTCAAGTCCTGGCAATATCCTCATCAATCTTCTCGGCACCATTTCCAGCTTAACACCATCTTTCCTATAACAGGAAAACTGAATACAATATTCAAAATGTGGCCCTACCAATGTCTTGTACAACTGTAACGTAGGCTCCTAACTTCTATTTTCAGTACTCTGACTTATGAAGGCCAATGTGCCAAAAGCCTTCTTGACCACCCTATCTACTTGTGATGCCACTTTAAAAGAACTATGTATCTGCATTCTTACTCTACAACACTCCCCAGTGCCCTGCCATTCACTGTGTAGGTCTTGCCTTGGTTAGACTTCTGAAAATGCAACACCTCACACTTCTCGTTATTAAACTCCATCAACTATTCTTCAGCCCACCTGCCCAAATGAACAACATCCTGCTGCAATTTTTGACAACTATCTTCACTATTTACTAAACCTTCCACTTTAGTGTCATCTGCAAATTTCTAAAAGCTGGTTTCTGTCAGCAAACAATATCAGTAGTTATTTAACTCGGTATCTACTGTGGATGTAATTCGTATAAGCTTGTCTACAGGGAAACACCAGGGCACAAGAATATTTTGCATTAAAATAAACTATGTACCACATCTAACTCTCTTGGAAATGTGTGACATTGATTCATTTGTATTGTGTTGGTAATTGAATTGAATACTTTATTGTCACATGTGACAAGTCACAGTGAAATTCTTTGCTTGCTTCCTCCATAGTCTAAAATGCTGGATTATCAGTTTTACTGGATTAGCAGGGTTTTACCTAAATTGGTGCGGTTGGTTTTGCTGGCATTACATTGTAACAGTTGCTTGGGAGAGGCTGCAAGTAGGTAAAGGAATGTCGAATGACAAATGGGAGGTTTTCAAATGAGAGAAGGGGAGAGATCATGGCCAACAAGTTCCTGTTAGAGTGAAGGGCAAGGCTGGCAGGATTAGGGAACCCTGGCTGATGAAGGATGGTGAGGTTCTAGTCAGGAAAAAAGAGGCACGCATAGGCACTGTGATCAAACGCATTCCTTGATGTGTATACGGAATATATGAATACATTTAAGAAGTGAATCAATAGTGATAGTCATACAGCATGGAAACAGGCCCTTTGGCCCAACTAGTCCACGCTGACCAAAATGCCACGTCTAAACTAGTCCCATTTTCCCACATTTGGCCCATATTCCACTAAACCTTTCCCATCGATTTACCTGCCATTTGCCATACTGAGAGCATGAGGGATTACCAGGATCCTGTGAATAGCTACAAGAAAACTGACAAGGAAACCTTCCTGTTTAATGATGATGGTGGAGGAATGTGGAAAGTCCTCTTTCGGGTGCATGCTGGGAGAGTATATGGACTGCTTGATCGTAGTCCCGATTGAGGAATGCCACCTCAAGCTGCCTGCAAAGGACCAAGGACCCCATCCCTGCCCTACAGAGCCTGATTCTTCAAGCCTCAATCCTCCAAGCCCCCCCCTAAACTAACCTCCACAGGTCCAGGTTCCTCACTTTATTTCTCTTTTTTTACATCATTAGAAGTCTATTGCCAGTTCTCAGAGCTTTCCCTTAAATTCCATTTTACTCCACTTATTTCTTTCTAACCTATTTTCTGCAACATGCCCGGCTATTCTTCTACCAGTCATCTGTACGAAGGTATGTAGGAGGGAAGTGGCACAACTGGAGGCGGCACAGTGGAGCAGCAGTAGAATTACTGCCTTACAGCGCCAGAGACCCAGATTTAATCCTGACTACGGATGGTGTCTGTACGGAGTTTGTACATTCTCCCTGTTTTCTCCGGGTGCAACGGTTTCCTTCCGCGCTTGTTTCCATAAACGAGTTTGTATGTTCTCCCCATGACCTGCGTGGGTTGTCCCCCGGGAGTTCCGGTTTCCTCCCACACATCAAAGAGACTCCAAAGATGTACAAGTTTGTAGGTTAATTGACTTGGTAAAATTGTAAATTGTCCCTCGTGTGTGTAGGATAGTGTTGATGTGCAGAGATCACTGGTCGGCGCGGACTCGGTGTGCCGAAGGGTCTGTTTCCATGCTGTATCTCTATACTAAACTAAAACTAAAATTGTAAAATAGTGCCTAATGTGTAGGATAGTGTTAGAGTACCGGGATTGCTGACCAGCGCGGATTTAGTGGGCCAACGGGCCTGTTTCTGCATTGTATCTCTAAAGGTAACCTAAGCAGTTGAAAGTGGAACATGCAAACTCCATACGGACAGGAATGAAACCTGGGTCACTGGAGCTGTGTGCAGCAGTGCTATTCCTTACATCACTCTGAATCATCCAATGCCTCTCGGATCCTCCCAAGACCTCCAGCGAATCAAAACCCTGAACTTTTATATCATTCAATGTTACTTTAAACCAAAATCCCAAAGAATGCCCCAATTTAAAACTGTTGCAGAACGGCCACTTACTTAAACTACTGACGCATACTGTACCTTATTCATCTTTCTCAAATCTTCATCCATTTGGGAACACAGTAATTTCTAGGCCTTTATATTTTATGTCCTTTTAATTTTATAAATCACAAACAGAAATGAACAGTCTTAAAAAGGCAATTAAACTTGTCATGGAAAGACTGTCATTTTTAATGTATTTACTAATTGATAATTGGGGGGGGGGGGTATTTTAACATGATATTAAGTGCTCTTGACTCAACTGTACCTTCTCATAATTCGTATTCTCACAAGTTATCAAAGTATTGGCCCAAATTAAGAAAATTCAATATCACACTATTTTGAATTGAAGTAGAATCATTATTAACTGTTAACTTTTTGCTGTGAAGATTTTAACACAGTTACATAAATATACTTGGAGATTTTTTAATAGTTATGTTACACTGCAGTGTTCTGCAGTTTTAAGAGATGTTGAATGAGATAGAAGCACTGTTTCTTTGGCACAAGTTCTGGGGCAATTTGTGTTTCAAGTTTTCCAGTTTTATGGATTGTGTTCTTTGTATGGTAAAACTATCCTAGATCCCAAGCAAGAAACTAATTACATACTGGCTATAATACGTATTTGCTATGCTGTGGATCAATAATTAAGGAGGAAGGCTTTTTATGAGCCTGTTATAAGATGTTCTGTAGGCAAAACAAATTGCTTATTTAAACATCTTCCATTAAATGCTGGAGTTAAGCCTCATCTGAATGGTTCTCGAAAAAAACACATTGATGCACCCGAGATAATTGTAATGAAGATGTTCACTGTTGTCCTTTTCCTGTGTTGCATGAACCTGCAACATCTGTCAAAGTCTTGAGATGGTCTGCCAAAAGCACAATATTCACTATTGTTGTGAATCAGATTGTGACGAGCAGTAAAAATATATGCTATAACGATTGAAACTCCGAAATTCAATCACACGATACTTTTGCAACATTTTGCAATCAAGTTTTTTTTCAGAAGTAGAATGTAATAATGCCAATTTTCTGGTAATTTTGAATCACTCTGGAAATTAGACTGGATAATTCTAATGGCGATTGACACTTGCATTGCAATTGTGACATCAAATGCACACTTCATGACATTATACAACAACGTTTTCAAACTGCTGTACCTGTCTTTGGTCAATCGTAGACCAAGCCATGTTTTCACAACATTATTTCCTGTGAAGCTCCATGCTTTAAAGGAGCACGCCAACACACTAGCTTTCAACTTCAGCAGCCTGGATATTATGAAACGTGCTCCTATTAAGGACTGTGGCTTTTACACAACTACACTGCCAGTTGAGCACATAAAATATGTGCTGTGGGCTGGTGTTACTGGAAGATTTGGAAATTAATCCAATGCAGGCATACTTGTGGCCTGATATGGCCCACGGTTGTTGGAAGGAAGGAAGGAAGTATTTTGTCTTAGGCAGTCTCTCGGGATCAAGAATGCCTTGCATCTACTTTGGTGTTGTGGGTTCTGAGTTGGCTAATGAAGCCAATGTGGAACTATATTTTCCTCCACAGATGGGCAGGATCTCCAATCCCATTGATTGGATGGATGGACGGATAGTTTGAGATGTGCACTGCTTATGTAGACCTTCTAGCTACGTTGCAATAGATGATTGTGGTTGCAGAATTAGCTCAGGATACATCCAGTTTCCAGCCCCACGACGTGGACGCTTCTGCAATGGGGCTTATGCGAGTGATCTGTTGCCTGATCCAACAGTATTTCAGATGTTCACCAGTAGGGTATCTGCAGGGGGTAAAATACCACCATTTTCGGTACATATTAATCCCAATATTTGAGTCTAAAATCTGTATCCACGTTACCTACCCTTCCCCATTAGAAGGCCATGAATCAATTAGAAAACTTGAAATAAGTTTACATTTCATCCTTTTCGTTATAATATCAGATTTGGGTTGTAAAAAAATGAGATTTAATTTAATTTTAGGCTTCGTAGGGAATTTTTTAGTCCATCTGGACAGCAGTGTATTGTAATTGTGTATTCCTGATCAGTAAGCTTCCAAATTTGCTTATTTTGAATTCGGAGTTGATTTTTAATTGTTTTGAAATTATCCAGAAGATGCTGAAATATATACCTATTCCAATCTTCTCCCCTTCTGTCCCAAAAGGTACTTATCTGGCAGTTCAGCAGACTACCAACAAGTTACTCCAGTTCATCGTGTGCAAGTCCAGACAATGAGTGCACAAAACTATTCCACTGTGGAGGCTACATCATGTGAGCCCAATCTTATTTCTAGCTGTTGCTTTGCACTTTCTATTAGGCCGACTGAATAGCGAACATTTTTTAGGACAATCTCTGATTTAAGTTTTTGCTCTAGTCTGAGCTGCAGACGTTGAAGGAAGCTATGTCAGATTTTTATACCAATTGAGACATTCCAATACTATCTAGAATCAAGGAATGTTGTCTGTTCCTTTGTGATTTTCTCAGAAGCAATGTTATATCCACATTAACTGACTGAATTCCACAGAGGCTCAAGAAGAGGGTATTGACGCCCTCATGCAGACATCATTTAAAATTAGTTAGAAATCTGTAGTTTCTTTTTTGTAAATTGAGGGTGTTTGGGGCATTCTAATGTTTTTATTTTGTACATCAAAAAAATAGCACAATTAGGCAGTAGTTCAACAAAAATAATAAAGATTGAGGCGTGGACTGCATTTAATGGTGACTCAGTAGCTAGTTTTACATCTCTTCTATTGGTTATTTCAATGGACATCATTGGTATTAAAGCACAAATAAAGGTCAATTTGTTATTGTCCACTTTAGACAATCACAGAAAGTTTTAATTATCTATCTTTGTATGTTAATGCAAAAAAGTGCAGCTCAAATCTTGATCCTTATTATCTGCCCGTGAGCTTTTCTGCATCATTTTGAATTATATTCCCTCTCCAAAACATTGAATGTGCTGCTACCTCCAAAAACCATGGTTTATCCTCCCTAGAACTTCTGGTTTGATTCTCTCCAAATTAGATTTCCACCCTATCATTGTTCTGAAATAATCCCATCGAAGTGGCAAATTACATTCAATGTGACTGCTACCATGTGAACCATCCCTTCTCAATCTGTCTTGATTACACATCCTCTGCACAAACGGTTTGTACTCTTTCCATCAACTAAGCAATCTTTTCAAAGTGTACAGGCAAAATAGAGTGATCTTGTGTTTAGTGTCATGCCAAACATCGGGACTGTTTACCGTCTGTTTTATGTTAGTACAGTGCCTCTCATTCCATCCTTTCTTTCTCCTTCCACATATATTTTGGTTCATTTGAAGTTCTAATGAATTTAGTGTATACCACATTAAATCTTATTCACCCACTGCCCCAGTTCCCATTCACTTAAATTCCTAATCTCTCAATTGGGTGAATTTAAGATTTGTGTATCACGTTAAAATCCCTGTTTGGCCTCGCACCTCCCTATTTATAATGCTTACCACCAGCTTTACAATACCCAAATTCCCTATTCCTCCAGCTTGTGAATTCGCGTCCGATGAATGGTGAACATAAAATCTTTCTCTTCAGCTTCCTAGCAACAGCTTATTTGGGTCTCTTGCCATAAAGTGCCCACTTCTTTTTAAAGGTACAGCAGGGAAATAGGCCCTTCGGCGCACATTAACACTATCCTACACACACTGGGGACAATTTACGCGTACACCAAGACAATTAACCTACAAACCTGTACGTCTTTGGAGTGGCACTGTGAAGCAATGTTGTATTATTTAAAGATGTAAATACGAGTTGTTCTTTGGAGGTTATTTTTGGTGCAGTGGGCTAAGGGATGGAAAAGTTGGAATCGGTGAGGGTTAGGTTGGTATATGGGTTTTGGGAAGTGTGGTGGCGCATAAGGTTGCAGCAAGGAAGGGTGGATGTAGAATATTGGGAACCACATTACCACAAAAGTAATTGCATAGAGTCATACAGGAATGCACACCTGCATCTGGGAACTTGGAACAAAGTTTCCATATCCTGTGAACAAGGTTCCCTTCCTGGCACTCACCGGGTTCCAGAATCGAAAAAAAATTGAGAGGTCATATTTTTAATCTTCTGTGGGACTGTCCTGTTAATACTTTGTTCAAAATAAAATTGTGTTAAATGTTTAAATATAAATTGCCTTTTGTTTTCCTTTACTCCGAATACAATGCAAGCTGGTAGAGCTGTAGAAAGAAGGAACCACAGATGCTGGTTTACAAAAGAAGACACAAAGTGGTGGCGTAGCTCAGCGGGTCAGGCAGCATCTCTGGAGAACATGGATGGGTGACATTTTGGGTTGTGACCCTTCTTCAGACTGATGGGAGGGGAGAATGCTGAAAGAAAGGAGGGGTGGGATAAAGACTGGCAGGTAACACAAGTGGGTAGGGTATTTGGTAGGCAGATGGTTGGACAAAGGCCAAAGATGAAAAAAACAGAAGGCGAGAGACAAAAGGATTGGAGAGTTGTGAATAATGAGGCTAGAATAAGGAATGTAGGTGGAAGAGTAGGGGAGAAATGGGTGCTAGACCTGGTGGGACAAAGGGGAGGGGTGGTGTTGTGGGGAGGCAACTGATAGAGCTGTTGACTCACTGCCCGGGTTTGAAATGTTGGTATGGTTTGCACGTTCTTCCTGTGACCGCGTAGGTTTCCTTTGGATTCCTTCCATGTTCCATAGATGTGTGTATTTGTAGGTTAATTGGGCTGTCTAAATTAAATCACCCTAAGGGTGGGGAGAGGATGAGAAAGTGAGATAGCAGAACAAGCGTGAGTGGTTGATTGAAGGTCGGCGAGAACTTGATCGGCCAAAGTGCCTGTTTCCATGCTGCATCTCTGTAAAGGAAAATTATTCATGAGAATTGTATTTTTCATCACCCCAGTTACCTGAAAGCACTTGAGAACTAATAAGCACATTTGAATTATAATCGTTGTTGTATTATAAAAAAGCAGCAGAAATTTTCTCTCAGGAAAAAACTAAGAGCAATAATGTACGGATTATTGTTATGAATGACATAACAAAAGGGTTAGATGTTAGCTGATGTTAGAACACTATTACTTTTGTAGGAGGCTTGAATCTTTGGCCACATGATTCTGAGGCATGAGAACCAAGGTTGAAAACAATAAACATTAAATATAATGCAGGCTTAAATATAATAAGGTTAACTCAATTAGAGTTAAACTGTCAAATTTGATGGATTCTGCATCCCTTTTAGGACATCCCAAAGTAATTTGAAGCCAATTAAGTGTAGTCACTACAGTGACTGGAAATTGTGAAATAAATGCATTTGTGGATGAAAATCTTATTCTACCACACACTATGCCTTGGTATAATGCTGCTGGAGCTTCGCAACCATTTTAAGATGTGTACGGGGTAGGACTTCCTAAAGCCGTGTGGGTTGGCAGGTTTATTGATCACGGTGATTACCCCAAGAGTGTAGGTGAGAGGTAGATTCTGGAGAGGGTTGATGGGAATGTGGGGAGAATCACAAAATTGGATTAGTGTACGATGAATGTAAATGGGTGGTTGATTGCAGATGCAGACTTGATGGCCTGAAGGGTCTATGTCCATGCTGTATCGCTCTGACTTCCTAATTACCTTCATAATGAATGTATTGTGTGTTTTTTACTTAAGGTATCTTTACCGTGTCTATTTCCGATGAAAATGTCTCATCACTGTGATACATCAAATGAGTGTACAGACATCCGATATTTCCACAGGTTCTGAGATATTTGGATTGCGTGTTGATTTCAAATGTCAGATACTGCTGAATCATTGCAGGAAGAACTCTAAATAATTGTGTGTCAAATGCAAATGTATTATGTTGCATGTAGCCCATCGCTTTCATGGACTGTGTGGTGTGAGACACTTATGTTCATTTGAAAGTTGTGGGCAATGCTGGCAAAGGCAACATTTATTGTTGGAACAAGGTGGTAGTGTGCCTTTGTAATTCAAGGCAATCTGGCAACAGGCTGTGCAGGAAAATGACAGAATAAATGTTAAACCAAAGTAAAAAAATAGATCAACTACACTCTCAAAGAAAATCAACTTGTCTTGCACAAGCAGCATGTTTGCATAAGCACAAATGGCATCTGAAGAAATTGGTCAGAAGAAGGGTCCTGACCCAGCTTGTCATCTGTCCATTTACTGCCTGACCCACTGAGTTCTTCCAGCAGTTTGCATTTTTTGCACAGATGGCATACTTGTGCTATTTCTCATGTTATCTGATGAAAATGCTCCCATAGTTTTGTTATGTGGAGGAATAGGGTCATAAGCAATAGGAATAGAATTCAGCCATTCAGCCCATCAAGTCTAATCTGCCATTCAATCATGGCTGATCTGTCTCCTTCCTAACCCCATTCTCCTGCATTCTCCCCATAATCTCTGACACCTGTCCATCTATCTATCTCCGCCTTAAATACATCCACTGACTTGGCATCCACAGCCTTCTGTGGCAAAGAATTCCACAGATTCACCACACTCTGATTAAATACATTTTGCGTCATCTCCTTCTTATAAGAGCATCCTTTAATTATGAGGCTATGACCTCTAGTCCTAGACTCTCCCACTAGGTGAAACATCCTCTCCACATCCACTCTATCCAAGCCTTTCATTATTCTGTATGTTTCAGTGAGGTTCCCCCTCATTCTTCTAAACTCCAGCGAGTACAGGCCCAGTGCCGACAAACGCTCATCATAGGTTAACCTACTCATTCCTCTGATTATTCTTCTAAACCTCCTCTGGACCCTCTCCAGAGCCAGCACATCCTTCTTCAGATATGTGCCCAAAATTGCTCACAATATTCCAAATGTGGCCTTACCAGCACCTTATAGAGCCTCAACATTACGACCCTGTTTTTGTACGCAAGCCCTCTGGAAATAAATACTAGCATTAAGTTTGCTTTCTTTTCTACTGATTCGATTTGCAGATTTACTTTTTGGGAATCCTGCACCAGCACTCCCAAGTCTCTTTGCACCTCCGATTTCTGGATTCTCACCCAATTTAAAAAATAGTCTACACTATTGAACAAAGCATGATCAAGCAAAGGTGATACATTTCCAAAACGATGGTGCTATATGTGACCTACCGAGAACCTTGCAAGTGTGGTACGAGGTACATCTTTTTAGCACAGACTTGAACTGGAATTAATAATCTGAAAGGATATTGGAAGTCAAGAGTTTTTATCATCATATGTCTGGAAACGGAACAATGAAATGCTTACTTGCTGAAGCACAAGAGATATGTAAACAATTTACTCTAAATAGGCAATAGTAGTGCAAAGTCAAAAATATCCCCGTCTATATAGTTTGGAGCCTATTTGGAGGTTGTACTGTTTAATAGCAGATGGTTATAGGGAAGAAGCTGCTCCTGAACCTGGACATTAGTTTTCAGGCTCCTATATCTTCTTCCTGATGGCATCACTTTTAAAGAGGAATTGGGTAAGTTTACAAGGGCTTGAAATGTCAGTTTCTCTTTTCAATGATTTTTTTCCTATAGGCACACCAAATTTGGATTGCAATGTGCCGGAGTGCTATCCATTCTGAAATAACCAATTGGCTTCTGCCCAAAATCTATCCTAGCACCAATGAAGCATTTATGTAAATGACTGCATAAAAGAGATCAAGCAGGAATAGTCGAGTTCACTGGCTATGAATGTCAAACAGAGCCATCTGAAACAGGTCATCTGAAACATACCTTGTTATGTCAATACATCTGGTGCAGAGTTTAGCTGGGATGATCCGAGGGGCCAGGTGCACTTCACAACATTCAAACTTAACTGTGAAGGAAGGAACTGCAGATGCTGGTTAAAACAGAAGACAGACACAATAGCTGGAATAACTCAGTGATCAGGCAGCACTCAAACTTTACTAAATGAGTAAGGTTGCTGATCTGATTAGAAAAGGAAAGTTCAGGTTTGTTTAAAAATATATATTTTTTGTTAATCTGGATACATTTAATTTGTGTCTCATAAAATACTTTTTTAATTGTTTTTTAATTATTTAAATCAATCAAAATGTGTTAATATCTCTGATTATCAGAGACATTTAACAACCTTTAAATATATCTGCCTAAAGATGCCTGGGCAGAGCAGTGCAGAGGTTTAAGATCCATCATCTGAGGCCAAGTTATCATTCACATAATGGTCCACCTCATGGAATGACCCTGGCAACAAGGCCGAGGCCTTCATGGAGCCTCAGAGTAGGGGCAGGTGCAGAAATACTCCTTCAGCGAGCTCAATATGTGATCACATAAAACACAATGCAATCCAATGTACTTGTGCATTTTTTATTTTAGTGCAAATGATAGTAAAATACTTTTGTGCCATATGTTACTGAGTGATCTTCTGTGGTTTCTCTGCTTCAACCAATTATAGAAACAATCTTTAACTGTGTTCTTACAGGAATGTTACAATTTATTAATTCCCAACATTTAAAAGCTGTAACCAATGATGCCAACATTGAAAATCGACTCATAACATACACTGTGGTGGACTTTCCAAAGATTGGCAGAGTTGTAAAGGTTGAGAAGGACAATGTGACGCTCGAAGTGGCTAACTTCACCCAAAGAATGGTAAGTATCATGTTCATTGAGCTGTTTGGTCTGCATCTTACAAGTTTAATAATGAATACATAATAAGTCAATATCTGATTGTTCTAAGATTGAATAATTTAAAAGGACAAAGTGGACTGAAATTCTTGTTTCCATGCTGTACAATTCTGTGTCTGAGGATTTCATATTTACTTTGCGCCTGTTATTGAGACTGCGTGTATTCCTGCTAGTACCTCAGCGGGACAGGCAGCATTTCTGGTGGGAAGGAATGGGTGATGTTTCTGGTCGAGACCCTTCTTCAGACTAATGTTAGGGGAGTGGGCGGGACAGCGATAGAATGTAGTCGGAGACTAGTAAGACTGGTGGGAGAACTGGGAAGGGGAGGGGATGGAGAGAGGAAAAGCAGGAGCTATTATTCAAATCGCCTTTGCTTTCCCTCTCACTCCATCCCCTCCCCATCCCAGTTCTACCACCAGTCTTACTGTCTCTGACTATATTCTATCTCTAGAATGCCCGCCCACTCCTCTCACATCAGTCTGAAGAAGGGTCTCGACCCGAAACGTCACCCATTCCTTCTTTCCAGGAATGCTGCCTGTACTGCCTGAGTTACTCCAGTATTTTGTGTCTACCTTCGATTTAAACCAGCATCTGCAGTTCTTTCCTACACACTTTATCCCAGCTAGTAGTTTGGCTTTGGAAATTCAGTACATGCCACCAGAGGGACATCCCTTTTCATCTTCAAATAGTGCCATGGGATCTTTTATATAAACCCTGAAAAGAAGTTGAGACTTCAGTTTCATCTGAACTATGCACTTAAGACAATCAGTCACCCCTGCTTTTGGAAGGATGGCATTTAGCTGGGAAGAGTGCAGAGAAGATTTACAAGGATGTGGCAAGGATTTGAGCGCCTGGGCTTTAGGGAGAGGTTCGGCAGGCTGGGACTTTATTCCTTGAAGTGCAGGAGACAGACGGATGATGTTATATAAAATCATGAGGGGGGTATTTTGGGGAATGCACAGAGCCTTCTCTTACCCAGAGTAGAGGAATCAAGAACCGGAGAACATAGGTTTAAGGTGAAAGGGGAAAGATTTAATAGAAACCTGAGGGATAACTTTTTCATACAGAACGTGGCAGGTGCATGGAACGAGCTGTCGGAGGAGGTAGTTGAGGCAGGTACTACAACAACATTTAAAACACAATTGGATAGGTACATGGATAGGAAAGGTTTAGAGGGATATGGCCAAACACGGGCAGGTGGAACTAGTGTAGATGGGGCACTTTGTTCGGGATGAGCAAGTAGGGCCAAAGGTCCTGTTTCTGTGCTCTGACTCTATAACACTTGACTGGAGCTTAGGGGAGGCAGTTTGCGTCATTCCGCGCTGCTTTTCAGCATCCTGACCATATCCCAGCCTCCGGTAAGTCTCCTTTCATATAGAGGGTCAACTGAGCTTTAGACCCCTCTGATCACAGACTCACGTTTGTCCCACCTGCCAATCTTCATCTGCGGGCTGTAAAGAATTTCTAGTCTATTACATTGTATAATCATTCCTCAGATGATATTTGTTACTTCAACATGGCATCTGTGGTATTTTGATGGTGTTTGATAATCTATAACAGTATTTAACTAAGGATCCACGATACGGTATTCAGATAAGTATATATCCCCAAATATTTTCAAGTGTGATTTGTTTTGTTTGTCAAAACAAAGGAACTGTTATTAATAGAATAAAACAGTCAGACAGGGAGAATAATTGAATAAAGAACTACTGTATTGCATTGTGTAGGAAAGAACTGCAGATGCTGGTTTAAGTCGAAGGTAGACACAAAAGGCTGGAGTAACTCAGTAGGACAGTCAGCATCTCTGGAGAGAAGGAATGGGTGATGTTTCGGGTTGAGACCCTTCTTCAGACTGATGTCGGGAGTGAGCGGGAGAGAGATAGAATGTAGACAGTAAGACTGGTGGAAGAACTGGGAAGGAGGAAGGGATGGAGAGAGAGGGAAAGCAAGGGCTATTTGAGGTTAGAGAAGTCAATGTTCATACCGCTGGGGTGTAAGCTGCCCAAGCGAAATATGAGGTGCTGTTCCTCCAATTTGCGCTGGGCCTCACTCTGACAATGGAGGAGACCCAGGACAGAAAGGTCAGATTAGGAATGGGAGGGGGAGTTAAAGTGCTGCGCAACCGGGAGATCAGGTAGGTTAAGGCGGACTGAGCAGAGGTGTTCAGCGAAACGATCGCCAAGCCTGCGCTTGGTCTCGCCGATGTACAGAGGTTGATACCTGAAACAGCGAATTCGGTAGATGAGGTTGGAGGAGGTGCAAGTGAAGATGATGGGAAGTTGTGGCCAGTAGTGCGAATCTGTTGGAGGTTATAATTGGAGGTTAACAGCATATAATCTTCCAACACTTTTGCCACAGCATATAATCCACCAACATTTTCGCCACCTCCAACGGGATCCCACTACTGGCCACATCTTCCCATCTCCACCCTTTCTGCTTTCCATAGACCGTTCCCTCCACAACTCCCTGGTCAACTCGTCCCTTCCCACCCAAATCAACTCCACCCCAGATACTTTTCCCTGCACCCGCAGGAGATGTAACACCTGTGCCTTTAACTCCCCCCTCGACTCCGTCCAAGGACCCCAATTCTTTTCATGTGAGACCGAGGTTCACTTGCACCTCCTCCAACCTCATCTACTGTATCTGCTGTTCCAGGTGTCAACTTCTGTACATCAGCGAGACCAAGCGCAAGCTCGGCGATCGTTTTGCTGAACACCTCTGCTCAGTATGCCTTAACCTACATGATCTCCTGGTTGCTCAGCACTTTAACTCCCCCTCCCATTCCCAATCTGATCTTTCTGTCCTGGGCCTCCGCCATTGTCAGAGTGATGCCCAGTGCAACTTGGGGGAACAGCACTTCATATTTCGCTTGGGCAGCTTACACCCCAGCGGTATGAACATTGACTTCTCTAACTTCAAATCGCCCTTGCTTTCCCTCTCTCTCCATTTTCTCCCCCTTCCCAGTTCTCCCACCAGTCTTACTGTCTCCAACTACATTCTATCTCTGTCCCGCCCACTCCGCTGACATCAGTCTGAAGAAGGGTCTTGACCCGAAACGTCACCCATTGCTTCTCTCCAGAGATGCTGCCTGTCCCACTGAGTTACTCCAGTATTTTATGTTTACCTACCATATTGAATTTAAGTCCTGTAAAAGCACCTTAAATAATTCACACAGTATCGTGAGCCACATGAAATATTCTGTCATTAGTTCTAGCCGTGATGAAGAGGATCTATATATTCCAGCAAATATAACGAGAGATCAGACCCAATATTCGATAGTTGCACAATTTGGTCCGATTCATTAACTTTTATTTGTTCAGTCTTTGTAATAAATGAAAACCACTTGTTTACTTCAAAGAACTCAAGTTAGAGAATGCATGCAGTTATTTTTCTTGTTTCTGTTTCCAAGATGCATGTTTGATCTTGGGATCTGGATTTTTTGAAAATGCTCAACATACTTTCAACAGACTTCCTACTGCTAAGCTGAGGAGGTGTGTGGGATCAAGTTACATGGTACTGTTGTTCCAGTATCCTTGTACAAAAATGTATAAACTTTTTACAAAGTAGTAAAACACAGCTTTTTGAACTACTACTAATGGAATGCCGAGTACCTGGAGGCACAGGCATGATGTCGCTGCTGAGTTGGTCTTGTGAGAGGATATCAGTTTAGTTTAGAGATACAGCGCGGAAACAGGTCCTTCGGCCCACCGAGTCCGCGCCAACCAACGATCCCCGTACACTAGCACTATCCCACATACAAGGTACAATTTACAATCCTTACTGAAGCCAATTAACCTACAAACCTGCTGGTCTTTGGAGTGTGGGAGGAAACTGAGGCACCCGGGGAAAATCCGTGCGGTCATGGGGAGAACGTACAAACTCCGTATAGATTGAACCCGGGTCTCTGGCACTGTAAAGCAGCAACTCCACTGTTGTGTCACCATGCCGCTCCTCGGATATACTTTGGGAAATTTGTTTGACCACTTGCATCTCAAAAGTACTGTTACCCTTTATTTCCTGTATGAAACAACAGAGATGTTTCAACAAGCTGCTGCAACAAGCATAGTTAACCTTTACTGTACCTTGTTAACTGTATCTGTACTCTATTAATTGGGTAATAAATAAACCTGTATTCTGAGCAAAACACAAAGTGCTGGAGGTTCTCAGAGGGTCAGGCAGCATCTGTGAAGGGATGGATGCCCACATTTTGGGCAGGGACACTTCTTCAGACTGCCTGTCTCACTGGATATGCAAAGTTGGTAAGAATAGGCTATTACGAGTTCACATATTACCATAATTGTGACGATAGTAATGAACCAGAAGAATGTTCTTCCAGCAGCCTCTTATAGACTTAAACTAGGCATTTTGCTCAGTTTTTTTAGTTATTGTCCCAAACCAACTTCAACATAAATCACTTTGCAGTTATGGCATGGCATTCATCCCTCAAATAACATGGATATTTACACAATAATTCTGAAGCAGTAATATGAGATTACATAAGTGTTTGTCCCATCTTCCCAATCTTGCAACCCCAATTTAATGCCAGATCAGTGTCCTGAGCTTGTGGTCAGGTGCTGAGCCCACAGATGTTCATTGATGCAAGTTACACAGCAACAATTTGCTGGAAAAAAAATACAACGTGCTGGAATAACTCTGAAGGTCAACTGCACGTAAGCAGTTTTTTATTGGCTGGAAATAATGACATTGTTTTAGGCAACCAGAATGGAAATGATGAGGTGATTTCATGAATCAATAAATGTTGATAATTTATTGACACTGTTTGACTTAATATACATATTTCATATGTAATATTTCTCCTGTCCCAAATTACTCTCAATCACAGAGAGAAGTTGCAGCAGTTTCATTTTGCTCTGCACTTTAAACAGACTCTGAGTAGCCAAATTCAGTTTGCTAGATGATAAATTTTCTGCAGTGTTCCAAAAGGGAAACCGCCCTCCTGACTTCATGTTCATTGACTGACATAGTGATGTCAAGTTCATTGACAGGTTGAGGGTCTTTCCAAAGGCAAGTATAGCTTTACAAGATCAAACCTTAGAACAACAGGTGGGTAAGGGTAAGTGACTATTGTTAGATGGCGAAGATGACAGATATAGAACCTCAAAGGACCTAAATTGCAGGGAGGCGAGGATTACATTAGGACTTTTCCAGTACTGCTGACGATCCTAATGAAGGTGAGATTTCTTTCATTGATAATGTGGGGATCAGATGAATAATGGACAACAATAGCATGTTAATTAAATTAGCTTGTTGGGCCCTGCAGGAATCACTGCTGATATTTTTTCCCCACAAACACTTGCATCATGGATTTAGCCCTCCTTGCTTGCTTTCAGCTATGTGTTGTTTTTTAAAGATAGCTTTCCATTAAAATGAGGACAGGTAATCTCATTACTATGTTATATATGGTCCATTTCCCTCGAGCGGATCATCTGGCAATGCTTGTCCCATCTCCACTAAAGATTTATTTTTTCAATTTAATTTTTGACACATCCCCAGTCCATCTGTTTTGATGCACAAGTTCATCCATTGTTACATGAACTAACCACACAATACAGTAATTTATCTGCATTGTGCACCACTTCCAGAATTTGGAAGCATAATTCCAGAGTACGTTATGCAGCCACTTCAATAATCACGTGTTTATCACATGCATTTGGATGCATCTCATGATCCCTACATTTATTGTGTGCAGTTCAGGCTGCCCTGTTACAAGCAGGAAAGACTGCAGAAAAGATTGACCATGATGTCACCAGGATGGGCATGAATTATAAGGAGAGGCTGGTACTTTTTTCCCTTAAGCATTGCAGGCTGAGAGATTACCTTTATGGTTGTGTAAAAAATCATGAGAGGCCTAGATACAGTGAATGTTCATGGCCTTTTACCCCAGGGTAGAGGAGTCTAGAACCAGAGGGCATAGAGGGTGGTGGATATATGGAACAAGCTGCCAGAAGTTGAGGCAGGTACTATAACAGCATTTTAAATATACTTGGACACGGATAAGAAAAGTTTAGAGAGAAATGGGCCAAATGCAGGGAAATGGGACTAGCTTAGATGGGGCATCTTGGTCAGCATGGATGAGGTGGGCCAAATGGCCTGTTTCCAAGCTGCATGACTCAATGACGTAGGTTTATGGTAAGAGAGGAAAGATTTAGAGGCGTGAAGGGCATTTCCTTCACACAGAGCACATGGAATGAGCTGTCAAAGGAAGCTTTCGAGGTGGATACAAAGTTTACATTTAAAAGATCTTTAGGCAGGTACATGGATTGGAAATTATGAGGGATATGGGCCAAATGCAGGCAAATGGGAATAGCTCAGTTATAAAGCTTGGTTTATTCTTACACTGATTACTCCTTCTCCAAAAATCCGAATAACAATGCATTAAGCTTTCCAAAGGATTAATAGGGTTCACATATCCTCAAAAGAACCAGATAATAAAATGTACCTATTATGCCTTGCCTCCAACTCACGTATTTTTTATTTGATCTATTGAACAGTTATAAGTATAATTATTACGTAGATGAGAGAAAGGCCGGTGGTTAGGTGTCCATAGTTATTTACAAAATGTTTTAAGTCATAATGCTAGATTTTAATATTAACACTTTACTAATTTCTGGGATAAACTTGTGCTTTTGAACTTTATTGTTTCCAATAGGTTGATGAGAATATGATTGCATATGAGCATACACGCACTGAGGCTGTAGATTGGAATGCTGAAGACTCATTTCAATTTGTCGTGTATTCCTCGCCAGCCTCATTGGAAACCCAGGAGTTTCACATCATCATCTCATATGATATTGTTGGACGATCCAGTCGTCTTCTTGCAAATGCAGGTGAAGTATTGATAGTAAAGCTTCTAAAGGGCCTGTCCCACTGTACGAGGTAATTCAAGAGTTCTCCCGAATTCTCCCCCGATTCGAGCTTTTGTAATGTACGTAGCGGGTACGTAGGAGCTTGTGGATGTCACGAAGCAGCTCGTACGAGTAACGGTAGGTACTCGGGAAATCCGGTAAACTCATGACGTTTTTTCAACTGTGAAAAATGTCCACGAGTAAAAAAATACTTGTGATGAAAAAAATTGTTACTTTTTACTCGTACGAGCCCCTACGTACCTGCTACGTACATTACACAAGCTCGAATCAGGGGAGAACTCGGGAGAACTCTTGAATTACCTCGTACAGTGGGACAGGCCCTCAAGTCTCTTGGTTAGATTGTACTGCACAATAGAACTACCAACGGTGAAAACCTCAGATGTAATAGCAGATCATAACTGGTGGGTCGAGGCTTGCTTTCCAATCCTTCAAAGTACACAATCATCTCCATGATAACTGCTCCCTCAACATTTTTCCTTCTTGCCCTTCCCCATCTCGCAACCGAGCCTCCTCACCAGCCATCTTCCTTATCAACTGCCCCACTCTGATCAACTCTACAGATAGATCCTTCCGCTTCCCCCTTCTCCCCCTTTATAATCTATCCATCTTCCCCAAACTCCTCAAAGCTTCTCCGGTCATTTTACTTATTACTCCACCCTGAAATTGATCCTCAATGTCATAATGATAGGAAGAAATGGCCTTGTGTCTCATGAAGATCCAAATTTTCAGTGTCTCGGGGTATGGAAGGGCCTTTGCAAATGTACAATAGTGCAAACTTTGCATAGTATTGGAGTAACTCAGTGGATCAGGCAGCATCTCTGGAGGATATGAACAGCTTTTTAGTTGGGACCCGAAACATTGAAGTTTAATGCGGATAAATGTGAGGTTATCCACTTTGGTAGCAAAAACAGGAAGGCAGATTACTATCTAAATGGCGTCAAGTTGGGAAAAGGGGAAGTACAACGGGATCTGGGGGTTCTTGTACATCAGTCTATGAAAGTAAGCATGCAGGTACAGCAGGCAGTGAAGAAAGCAAATGGCATGTTGGCCTTTATAACAAGAGGAATCGAATATAGGAGCAAAGAGGTCCTTCTGCAGTTGTACAGAGCCCTAGTGAGACCACACCTGGAGTATTGTGTGCAGTTTTAGTCCCCTAATTTGAGGAAGGACATTCTTGCTATTGAGGGAGTGCAGCATAGGTTTACAAGGTTAATTCCCAGGATGGCGGGACTGTCATATGCTGAGAGAATGGAGCAGCTGGGCTTGTACACTCTGGAGTTTAGAAGGATGAGAGGGAATCTCATTGAAACATATAAGATTGTTAAGGGCTTGGACACACTAGAGGCAGGAAACATGTTCCCGATGTTGGGGGAGTCTAGAATCAGGGGACACAATTTAAGAATAAGGAGTAAGCCATTTAGAATGGAGACGAGGAAACACTTTTTCTCACAGAGAGTGGTGAGTCTGTGGAATTCTCTGCCTCAGAGGGCAGTGGAGGCAGGTTCTCTGGATGCTTTCAAGAGAGAGCTAGATAGGGCTCTTAAAAATAGCGGAGTCAGGGGATATGGGGAGAAGGCAGGAACGGGGTACTGATTGGGGATGATCAGCCATGATCACATTGAATGACGGTGCTGGCTCGAAGGGCCAAATGGCCTACTCCTTCACCTATTGTCTATTGTCTATTGCCTATTGCCTATCCATGTTCTGCAGAGATTCTTCTTGACCTGAGTTACTCCAACATTTCATGTTTTTTTTTTTTTGTAAAGCAGCATCTGCAGTTCCTTGTGTCTCCAACCTTGTACAGTTTGTCTTACTTAGGGCAGTCTTTACTTTTCTCTTCAGGCGCTTCTGTTACAGAAGGTGAAAAAGTAATAATTGACAAATTCAAGTTGGATGCTTCAAACCTAATGGCCAGACTTCCAGAATCTCAGCGGTTACTGTATGAAGTATGGTATCAAGTGACATCCTTGCCAGTGTATGGTGTGATTATTGTTGGTGAGCGTAACATTACCAAGCAGAAACCCTACTTTTCTCAGTTTATTGTGAACAAGTATGGGATAGCCTATCTGCATGATGATTCAGAAAGCCTAAAGGATAACTTCACCTTTGCTGCATGGGGAAACCTAAAGAGCAAAGTTGCATCAAGGCCCTTGAACGACAGTGAAGTGGTGGAAGAGATGTTCAATATTACCATTATTCCAGTTAATGATCAACCCCCGGAGCTGAAAAGCAAAGCCCCCAGTTTGAAGGTCATGCAGGGTTACAATGCTGCAATTACTTCAGACCATTTAAATGTTGTAGATTTAGATAATGCTCCAGAAGAAATTAAATACAGCATTATCAGTGGACCGAATAATGGCTATGTGGCAGCAGCAAAGAATCTGAGTCGGTCCATCAAGCACTTCACTCAAGCTGATGTAAATAGTGGTGAAATCTGGTTTGTTCAGGATGGAAGCTCATCATCTGCTGTGTTTTACTTCAGTGTCACTGATGGTAAACACCGACCATTGTACAAATTATTTAATTTTGAGGTTATACCTATAGTCATCACGCTTATAAACAACACTCAACTGGAAATTCAACAGGGACAAAGTATTTGTACTATCACCAATGAACACTTGGCTGCACAAACTAATGGGGAAGTTACGATGATACTTTATGAAATAACTAGGCCCCCACGGGTTGGACATATTTTACTTGGAAACAATAGGGTGACCTTGTTTGAACAGGACGACCTTGTAAAAGGACATTTGGTTTATCATATGACCAACCTCTCTGCATCACAGGATAGTTTTGAGTTCATGGTAAAGACTTCTGAGGGTAATGTGACTGAGCAACTAGTTAGCATTATTGTACGGCCTCTACTGACAATGGCAGAAGACTTTAAGATACCATCTGGAACTACTTGTCAATTTGGAACAGATGTGCTTGATGCAAGTAGATTGGCCAGCCAGACTGGAAGTGTTCCCAGGTTTGAAGTAAAACATTTACCTATCTATGGTAGATTTGTAAGACCAAACCACGTGGTCAGAGGCCGCAGACAAGCCACAAACATTTTTACTCAGAAAGACATTGAACTAGGTCTTGTTCTGCTTGAGGTTGAAGCCAATATGACAGGAATAGACTTGTTGAATGATTCATTTGTATTTATTTTGACTGCAAACGATGTCCAACCAGCGGAGGGTGTCTTTCTCTATAGCATTATTCCGTTTAATGGTTCCACAACACTAAACAACGCATTAAGTGAAAATCCACCACCTCTCGATTCATTTACATCAGTTGCAGCAACTTCAGGAAGTTTACTACTTGGAGCACAAACAGAGGTTCCCACTCTCAAGCCTACTACAATTATGCTACGGTGGCAAAACAAATCACGCTGGGAAAATCATAAGAGTAATGCCTCTGCCCCAGATGTGACATTGAGAGGCTATGTGCCACGGATAACAATAGGGCCAGTCGGTGCAAAACCTGTTGCAAATCCCATTCGGAGTTCCAGGTCTCTGTATATAATTGTGGCCCTCTCTTTTCTAGCACTTTTGATCATCGTTATCTTTATTGTGATTTTGATAAAACAAAGGAAGAAACCAAGCCGCAAACCTTTAACAACTAATTGTCCTAATAACAGTAGCATAAACACTACGAGCTTTCTCCCAGTAGAGAGGAGCCCAACAGTGCCGGCTGTCACTGTCACACGCCTTAATACTGGTAATAGCAGCAGTCCCTCATTGGCAGACAGACAGAACCAAACTTCCTCAACAGCCTCCAAGTCAAACGAAACCTCGACTCTACTTAATAACTGTAAACAGATTGATGCAGAAATGGTACAGCATTGTCGTACGACCAATCCAACCTTGAGGCACAATCAGTATTGGGTTTGACAAGGTAACAAACCTATTTCTAATAGTAAACATTGCAAAGCAAACTTTATTCAGTTGGAATCTCAATTCGGTGTTCATTTTTACAGAAAATGTTCAGAACATAAAAGTGACAACATCGCATCTTGCAAATTATGTTTTAAACTGAAGTTTCCAAAATATTTTAAAACAACAAACAGATGTAATTGTCCAGATATTGAGCCAATTTGCATGACTTATGCATGAAAAATCTACAAAAAACGAATTGTATGAATGATTAGAATTGTTTGTGCCTATTTCCTGTTGCATTTCTATACATCAAAAAATTGGACAGGGCACATGCTGTTACGATCCACGCTAATACAAGTATTACTTCACTGTCATATTTTGCTTACATGATATGTCTTCAATAAACACCCCCCCCCCCCCCCCCATTCATTAGTTGCAGTAGAAATCAGATCAAAAGATCTTGACCTATCACTTAAGTTATTTGGTCTGAATAAAGGAAGAGCACTTCGAGCTGAAAGTGTTGAATCATGCATAAGGTAAAGTGGATGGATATCTTCAGGTTATATTTGCCTCAACCTGCAGTACTAAACTGGCTTGGGATACGATTGGTCTACTGCACATTGGTGGGAGGAAGACTTGCATATGGACACAATGTGCCATTACACCCATGCTCCCCTTTTCTCAACACCCATGCTCCCCTTTTCTCAACACCTCTTTGGTTTGTGACAATCCCCCATCTCTATGACAGCCTGTGCCAAAAGTCTGCTTGATCGAGCAGGTCAAATTCTAATGCTTCTTAAACCGAGGAGTCACAGAATCATAGTTATATAGCACAGAAAAGGGCCCTTCGACCCAACTGGTCCGAGCCAACCAATTAGGTCTGTACGACTGGAGCTAATTCTATTTGGTTCTATATGCCTCAACCTTTCCTATCCACGTACCTTCCAAATGTTTTTAAAATGTCTTGTAATTGTACCTGTCTCAACAACCTCCTCTCATTTCACTGAACACCTTCGCTCAGTCTGCCTTGGCTTACTGTATTTGATCTCCTGGTTACCAAACGCATGAATTCCCTTTCCCATTCCCATACTGACCTTTCTGTCCTCCTCCATTGTCAGAGTGAGGCCAAACATAAATTGGAGGAACAGCATCTCATATTTTGCTAGGGCAGCTTACAACCCAGCTGTATGAATATTGATTTCTTTAACCTCAAATAACCCTTGCATCCCCTCTCTCTCCATCCCTCCCACACCCTAGTTGTCGTACTAGTTTTACTGTCATCCTGTTGATGGTCTTCTGTCTGTATACTAGCTGTCACCTATCCCACAGTTAACAATGGCCTATTGTGTGCCTCACATTTCCTTGATTATCATTGCTTTTTGCATATCTTCCATTCATTTCTCTTAAGTACCGCCTATATCTCTTGTTCCTCTTCCCCCTGACTCGCAGTCATGAAGAAGGGTCACGACCTGAACATCACCTTTTTTTTCCTCTCCACTGATGCTACCTGACTCGCTGAGTTACACCAGCTTTTTGTATCTATCTCCTCTGGCTGCTCATTCCATATATCCCCCACCCTCCGTATGGAAAAATCTGCTCCTGGGTCTATTTTACATCTTTCCATTCTCACCTTAAACATATGCAGTTAAGTTTTAGACATCCCTACCCTGGGACATCCCAGTCACCTTTTTTACACCCCCAAAGAGGCCATTGTAATTTAATTTTAGAGCAAAATTGCACAAGTTTAGCAATATTTGGATTTCTCAAAAGTTTTTCAAAGTAAATATTGATTTCACGATTTTTAATGAAGGTCTAAAATCACGTACCTTTCCTATAGATTGTCTTTCTTAGTAACTTTGTTTTCCAGGCAAATTACATCCTGATGCCATTTCATTGTTTAGATTTGCTTAATTGAACCACAATGTAATTCTGTGTGATCCATATGGATAAGTAGCAGAAACTTTAAACCACGCACAGAGCGAACCCTCGGCTCTGGAGGGAGGAGTCGAGTGTCTCAGTGTGGGAGGTGCAGGTCACGGGGCTCCCAAGGGAATATATATGGTCAGGCAACACCCGTGCCCTTTTGTAAGAGTAGGGAGCAAGTACTGTGAGAACCATTAAAGACCGATTGATTACACAAACTTTGTGTCCCGTTTCATTCCTGGCTGGACTTCTGCAAGTCCCGCCACATTGGTGGCTCCAACATCCAGAATTGTCATTCTGGAAGAGAAAATGCGCCCCGCTAGCGCCCAACGCATCGTTGCCGCCGACCAGGCCGAAGTGAACACAGTTGCCTTGAAGTTACCAACCTTCTGGACCTCGCAGCCGCAGGTATGGTTCCAGCAGGCCAAGTCCCAATTCTATATCCACGGGGTAACGGTCGATGAAACCTGTTATCACTGCGTCGTGAGGGCACTTGACCAGGAAACAGTCAGTCAGGTGGTGTCATTCCTGGACAATCCGCCGGTGGTGAATAAATATGAAGGCCTCAAGGAGCTGCTGCTCCATGCCTTCGGGCTCAGCCGCCTGGAGCAAGCAGCGTGCATCCTTAACATGGGCAGGTTCAGCGACCGGAAGCCTTCGGCCCTCATGAGCGAGATGCTCACGCTCATGGGCGAGCACCGGCCCTGCCTACTTTTAGAATACAAGTTCCTCCAGCAGAAGCCGCATGACATCCGCCTGCTGCTCTCAGGGGAAAGCTTTGATGACCTGCAGCTAGCGGAGTGCGCCGATCAGCTGTGGCTGACCAGGCAGCAGGAAGTGGGCGCGCAAGAAGTTGATACAAGAATGTGGTGTTTCTTCCACCTGCGCTGGGGTTCAGCAGCCCGCCAATGCCGCCCGCCATGTTCGTTTCCGGGAAACGCTGGGGCCGGCCGCCAGTAGTCACCGTGGTGGTCGGCATGATCCATCGCCTGTATGCCTGGGACTGGCGATCGGAGCTCAGATTTCTGGTGGACACGGGGGCCCCGTCCGGAGTGGACACGCGTTCGGTTAAGCGGGGGCCCTCGTTGACTGCCGCGAACAGCAATCCTATTTGTACATATGGCGTCCGCACCATTCCCCTCATGTTTGGCACGTGCCACTTCACCTGGCCGTTCACTACTGTGGACGTGGCCCAACTGGGTGCCGATTTCCTGCGGGTGCAATCGCTCCTAGTGGACGTGCGGAGGCAACGTCTCGTCCACCCTTCGGCGTTGGAAGCGATCTCCTTGCGCCCTACTACGTCCGCCGCGCCAGTCCACAGCCCACTAGCGATGGTGGACAATGTGTACGCCCAAATATTGACCGAATTCCCGGACATTGTGACCCTGAAGTTCGAATCGACCAGCCCGAAACATGGTGTGCTGCACAATATACCCACTTCGGGACCACCGCTCCACGCCCGCAACCGCAGGCTGGGTCCCCGACAAACTCCTGATCGCAGCGGCGGCGTATCAAAGCATGGAGCCCATGGTCCGACGCTCCCACAGCCCATGGGCCTCCCTGCTGCACATGGAGGCCTTGTGATGACTACCGCCGCCTTAATGAGGCCCCCATTGCCGATCGTTACCCTATCCACCATTTCTCAGCCCATCTGGCCAGGGCTAAGTTCTTTTCAAAAATAGACCTAGTCCGGAGATACAACCAGAATCCTGTCCGAAAGGAGGATGTCCAGAAGACGGCAATAATCACCCCGTTCGGGATGTTCGAGTTCCTGCGGATGCCCTTTGGCCTTAAGAACGCCGTGCAGGCCTTCCAACGCCTAATGTACACCGTGGGCCGCGGGCATGACTTCCTATTCATCTACTAAGATGACATCCTGGTGGCGAGTCGCTCACAGCAGGAACACTGCGCCCAAATTCGTTTATTGTGCCAGCGCCTCAGTGAGCACGGCCTGGTCATCAGCCCTGGCAAAGGCCAGTTTGGCCTCCGTGCCATCGACTTTCTATGCGACCGGGTGACGCAGCACGGAGCAGGGCCTCTACTGGACAGGGTCGAGGCAATTCACTGGTTCCAGTGGCCTTCCACAGTGCAGGACCTCCAGGAATTTGTTGGCATGGTGACATTCTACCACCGGTTTGTGCCGGCGGCGGCTAGAATAATGCGGCCGCTTTTCCAGTTGTTGACCGGCAAGAGGCGGGAAGTACAATTGCACAATGTCACCGTGGCGGCATTTGAAGGGGCGAAGGAGGCCTTGGCTCGGGCGACAATGCTTGTGCATCAGCGGGCCGATGCGCCCAGAATCCTTACCATGGATGCCTCGAACTACGCAGTCGGCGGCGTGCTGGAGCAGTCGTTCAATAGCCACTGGCGGCCTCCAGCTGAACCCGGCGGAGCATCGATATAGTGCATCCGACCGGGAGCTGCTCGCCTTGCACCTGGCGATACAGCACTTCCGGTATTTCCCAGAGGGCCGGGACTTTGTTGCTATCACAGACCATAAGCCCCTCATCTTTGCTTTCACCAAGGTCTCGGATCCTTGGTCCGCCCGCCAGCAACGCCAGCTCGCGTCTATTTCGGAGTTCACCGCTGACATCCGACACATCGCCGGTAAATGTAACCTGGTTTCCTTTGAACTCCTGAAAAATAATCTTCACAAATACCAGGAAGCAGTAAAGTCTGCAAGAACTAAATACTTTTCCACCCTTATCTCCAAAAATGCGCAAAATTCCAAGGTCCTTTTAGCACCATCACCTCCATCATTTGTCCTGCCACCAGCACCAGCCTAACTGGGTCCCCTGCTAAGTGCGAGGAATTTACCACATTTTTCACCAGCAAGGTAAAGAACATAAGAACGAATATTTCCCCTCCGACCCGTGACCTGGCTGTCTCATTGGTCTGCTCTTCAAAATTAGACTGTTTCCAACCCGTTACTCTACCCATGTAAAACTGATCACCACCATGAAACCTACTACCTGCCCCCTCGACACTGTCCCCTCTGCCCTCCTAAAGGACGTCATTACAACAGCTGGTCCCAGCATCCTCGCCATCTTCAACAGCTCTCTGGCCACTGGCACTGTACCTACCTGCTTCAAGCATGCGGTGGTCCAACCACTCCTGAAAAAACCTAACCACAACCCCACCTTGCCAAGCAACTACAGACCCATTTCTAAACTGCCTTTCCTCTCAAAAGCCCTTAAAAAAGTAATTTTAAGTCAACTTATACCTTACCTTCACCAAAACACTATCTTGGAAACTTTCCAATCAGGTTTCAGGGCTCACCATAGCACAGAGTCTGCCTTGTCGAAGGTACACAATGACCTACTGCTCACCGTTGACTCCGGCGACTGTACAATTCTGCTCCTTCTTGACCTCAGCGCAGCATTTGATACTGTCGACCACACCATCCTAATTGACCGTCTCCGGTACGGGGTTGGTATTGATGGCACTGCCCTGAGCTGGTTCATCTACCTCAAAGGTAGGAGTTTCTTGACTAACATAGGCAACTCTTTCTCCTCCCCAGCTAATCTCTGCTGTGGGGTTCCACAAGGTTCCATCCTTGGCCCCATTCTCTTCTCCCTGTATATGCTCCCCTTAGGCCAAGTCATTGAAAGGCATGGCATTTCCTTCCATTGCTACTCAGACGATACACAACTCTATCTCCCCCTGAAGCCCAAAAAAAATCAAATCTGTTTAACCTTACCCACTGCCTCGAGGATATAAAGTGTTGGATGGCCCAGAACTTCCTCCAACTAAACGAGAGTAAGTCTGAAGTCATCCTTCTCGGCCCATCGGACTCAATCAAAATGATAGCAGGCAGCCTTGGAAGCCTTACCCCACTACTCAAACCTCACGTCAAAAACCTTGGCGTGATATTTGACTCAGCACTGAAATTTGACAAACAAGTCAATGCCGTGGTAAAAGCTAGCTTCTTTTAGCTTCGGACGATAGCTAAAATAAAACAATTCCTCCAGTTTGATGACCTCGAAAAGATCATCCACACATTCATCTCCTCCCGCCTAGATTACTGCAACTCCCTTTACACTGGCATCAGCCAATCTTCCCTGTCCCGCCTGCAACTGGTCCAAAACGCCGCAGCGAGACTCCTGACGGGCACCCGAAAAAGGGACCACATCACCCCGATCCTGGCCTCTCTCCACTGGCTCCCTGTGCGTTCCGTATAAACTTCAAGATCCTCCTCCATGTCTACAAAGCCCTCAATGGGCTTGCCCCCACCTACATAAAAAGTCTTCTCACCCACCACTCCACCTCCAGGCCCCTCAGATCGGCCGACGGGGTTGCTGAATATCCCACCGTCTAGGCATAAGCTCAGGGGCGACCGTGCCTTTGCGGTTGCAGCCCCTAGACTGTGGAACAGCATCCCCTTTCCCATCAGAACTGCCCCCTCCATCGACTCTTTTAAGTCAAGACTAAAAACTTATCTATACTCCCAAGCCTTTCCTGACGTCCTCTGAGTTTGTTTTGTTTACGCAATTCTTATAACAAATGTAAAGCACTTTGGCCAACGGGAGTTGTTTCTTAAATGTGCTATATAAATAAATGTGACTTGACTTGACTTGGTTGCGGACACATTGTCCCGCCTGGCTATCACAGCCATTCTTGGCGTGGCTTCCAGAACTGACTGCTCCGCCTTGGCTGCGGCTCAACTGGCGGACGAGGAGATGCTGGCATATCGAACCGCGATCTCGGATTTGGTGCTCGAGGACGTGCCGTTGGGTCCCTCGGGCGGTACTGTGCAGTGCGACGTGCCCACGGGGCAGCCGCGGCTTATTGTTCCGGCGGCCTAGCGCCGTCGCATTTCTGACGTAATTCATGGAATGGCCCATCCGTCTATCCAGGCGATGGTTGCCGCGAGGTTTATACGGCACGGGCTGCAGAAGCAAGTTGGTCGCTGGGCCCGGGCATGCGTTCCGTGCCAAACATCAAAGGTGCCTTGGCACTTCCAGGCGCCGGTTCAAGATTTTGCGGTGCCTCGCTGCCGCTTCGACCACGTGCACGTGATCATCATGGGGTTGTTGCCTCCGTCCCGGGGTGTTCCGCACCTGCTGACGATGGACTATTTTACGCGTTGGCCGGAGGCCATCCCGCTCATGGACACTTCTGCCCAGTCGTGCGCTCGTGCCCTCGTGGCGAATTAGATTCCCCACTTCGGGGTGCCGCTGGACATCACCTTCGGGGTGCCAGTTCATGTCTGAACTGTGGTCTGCAATGACCCGTCTGCTGGGGACACAGCTCCACCATTCGACAGCATACCATCCCCAATCGAATGTGTTGGTGGAGCGGTTCCACCGCCATCTTAAGGATGACTTGAAGACGCGTCTCACGGGCCCTGAATGGATGGACGAGTTGCCGTGGGTCCTGCTAGGAATTCGGACCACCCCGAAGGAGGATTTATCATCGTCCTTGGCAGAATTAGTTTATCGCGCTCCGCTCACCGTTCCCGGGGAGTTTATCCCGGCCGCTGATGGGTCCCGGGAGCCGCCGTCATCTGTGTTGGTGCACTTGCGGTTGAGGGTCGGCGCCCTGTCTCCCATCCCACGTCTCGTCATGGGGTGGCTCCATTCCATGTGCCACCAGCGCTCGCGGACAGTCCTTACGTCTTTCTAAAGTAAAGTAAAGTATTTTTATTAGTCACATTCACATACACCCAGGTGTAGTGAAGTGAAATGCTTCTTGCCATTATGCAGCACACAAAAGAAGAGAATACAGACATAACACCAAGAGAGTCTTAACACAAAGAACATCCCCCCACAATGGCTCCCACCATGAGGGAAGGCACAAAGTCCAATCCCCAACCCCAGTTCACCCATAGTCGGGCCCATTGAGGCCTCCACAGTTGCCTCTACGGAGGCCCGATGTTCCAGGCCGTTCTCGCCGGGTGATGTTGCTCCGGCGTCGGGAGAGTCCTCCCAGCGGCCTGGGAACCCTGGAACGGCCGCTTCCACACTGGGGGCCGCGGCTTCTGAAGCCAACAAGGCCACGCCGGTTGGAGCTCCACAACTGACGATCTCATCTAGAGATCCCAGGCTCCCGGTGTAAAGTTCAGCGCCGCCGCCTGCAGCTGGTCGTCCCGCAGCTCCGCGATGTTTTCCCCAGCGATCCTCAGCTCACCGGAGCTCCAGCGCGGCGACCCGGGCAAGGCATCGCCCGCTCCGCGATAGCGCTCCAGCGCTGTGCCGCCGCCGAAGCCGATGTTCTGGTCGGTCCCCGACAGGAAACGCCGCTCCAGGCCCACTGGTAGGCCGCGAGGACGGGTCGAAGCTGCAGCCCGGAGAAAAGCTGCCTCTCCGGCCAGGTAGGGACCCTGAAAGGTAGTTTCCCCCTTCCCCCCCCCCCCACACCCCCCACACAAAAAAGTCTAGACCTCCAAACAAAACACTTAACTAACTAAAATAAAAAATAAAAGATGAAAGGACAGACAGTTGCTGGCTGGGCAGCTGCACACAGGACAGCGCCCCCTACCCCGCGACGCCCACAAGTCGCCCTTGCAGCGCCTTTATGAGGGTCCCTTTCAGGTGCTGCAGCACGGGCCAACGGCGTTTGTTTTATATCGAAGTCTCGTGATGAGACTACGTGAAGAATACGCCAGCCCGCATACGGGTCAATACGTCGACGCATGGCGCGAGATTCGGATGGGGAATGGACGTAGGGATTCCCCAGTGATACAGCTTTAAAAGCCGGAAGGTAAGTACACGGAGAATGGTCGATTTCGACGTTGGTTTAGGTCTCAAGAATGGAGAAACCTAAAACCAAAGGCAAACGTGCAGCTGAAAAGTCAGCGGCAGATAACCGCGGCGACGGGAGAGGTCGGTGGCCGTCAGTATCTATCTCGGAAACGCTGGCAGGCGCAGCCTGCACAGCAACCTCCGCTTCAGCTCCGAAAGGGAGCAGTTTGGCAACCCGAGTTTGGGGAAGGCCAAGGCCAAATCGGCAAAAAATGTCCAAAAGGACAATTGTGGGCAGGAAGGTACTGCCTCAACATCCATTGAGGATGTCATCTGCCGGCTCTCAAAATTAGAAAACCTGATTGAGAGGCTGGTGGAAGGGAATGTGCTCCATGCACAGGAGGCCGTTACAGGCAGTTCCAGTCAGATGCCAGCGGCAGCAGTACCTGGTTCAGGGTTGCATTATAATATCTCCCGTTCAGAGGAGGGAATTGTTGAGGATTATTACATGGTTGACTCTGACTGTGGGGAAATCGACAAGGAACTCGAATCCCCTGAACAAGTGGATGATATGCTGCAGTTCTAGCCTAAGAAGGATCTACTTGTGACAAAATTGCTCGTGTCAAAATTTGCCATCCCCTCGGGGATAGGAGAACCACTAGGGGAAGAACTGGCAAAGAGCATCGGTTACTTGACTTCTCATCAGCTGAATGAGAAAAACATGCAGGACACTGCTGGGAAGTATGCCAGTCCTGATAACTGCCAGACTTTGGATGTTCCGAAGGTTAATGCCACCATTTGGGATAATCGAAATGGCAAAACGAAGTCAAAAGACTTAAAATTACAGCAAGTCCAAAGACTTCTCACAAGAGGCCTTTTGCAAGGTCGGTGGATGGAACTCAGCTGTTGGAATTGCAGCAAGACGCATTAGTAATACGCGTTTTGAGCTTAATTGCGTTCGCAAAGATGCTATAAGGCCTGAGATAAACCCTAAATATGCTCATTTATGCAAGGCTAGTAACGTGCAGTCTGCAAAGTATCTCTTTGGAGAAGACTTGAGTAAGCAAGTTAAAGACTTGCAGGAGGAATTTAAGGTGGCTGCGGGTGTGGTAAAGACATCCTTTGTGGGTAAGACTCCCGTCTACCGGCGGTCATATCATCCCTACATAGCTAGCGGCAGGAATCGCTACTCTGAGGCTGGTTGGAGCACCAGGCCTACTCAATTAAGACCAAGCCAGAGGCCTTTTTTATGCGCAGGCTCACTGCACCCACCATGGAGGAAGGCACTCCACATATTCAGTCTTGTTTCCCAGCAGGCCACCATGCCGGAGCGAAAGGGAGGGGACAGAACAAAATCTAGGATCAGCTGACTCTATAGATCAACTGCCTAAGGCCGTTGAGGTAGGTGAATATTATTCCATCAGTCGCATGAGATGTACTGATGATATTCAAGTCGGAGGTAGATTGAGGCTGTTCATAAACAGGTGGGAACAGATAACCTCGGATCCTTTCATTTTACAAAGCATAAATGGTTACAAGATTGAGTTTCTGGCTGACAAATTTCCTCCTCGACAAGAGAAGCCAAGACTCCCATATATACGGTCTAAAGAGGAAACGATGGCTGTCCAAGTGGAGATAGAGGTATTACATAACAAGGTTGTGATTGAGCAGTCTGTCCATGAAAAAGAGGAGTATATTTCTAATATCTTCTCAAGGGTGAAGACAAGTGGAGGATACCGTATCATTCTTGATTTGGCTAGTCTGAACACTTGTTTGGAATATAACCACTTTAAGATGGAAGATTTTCATTCAGCAAAACAGCTGATTACAGAGGATTGTTTTATGGCCTCTATAGATCTCAAAGATGCATACTATTCAGTACGTATACATGAGAGTCACAGGAAATATCTGAAGTTTATCTGGCAAGGCCAGTTATGGCAATTTAAGGCTCTACCTAATGGGATGAGTTCAGCCCCTAGGCCATTTACTAAGATTCTTAAGCCAGTGTTTGTCCTATTCAGATCTGAAGGGCATATTGTCATGGGGTTTATAGATGACATGCTCATTGTCGGGAAGATGTTATGTGTCACAGAGTTAGCTGTTTCATCAACCAAGGTACTCCTATAAAATTTAGGATTTGTTATTCATCCAGAAAAATCCAGGCTGGAGCCGACTAAATCTATTACATATCTAAGGATTGTCATTAATTCGGCAGATATGTCTGTGACCCTTCCCACGGATAAAAAACAGAATATTGTAGAGGCATGCACAGGTTTACTCAATAATGAGAAGTCTACTATACGGCAGGTTGCAAGGGTGATAGGCAAGATGGTAGCTGCCTTCCCAGCCACACGATATGGGCCCATGCATTATAGAAATCTTGATTGTGAGAAGGTTCGGGCTCTAAGATTGAATAAAGGGCATTTTGATAGATATATGAAGTTGACGACAGAGTCGACATCAGAATTACAGTGGTGGATTGAGCACACACACGAGTGTTCAGGGGTCATTCTACCGAGTAAACCCACGATTACATTACAAAGTAATGCTAGTGGACAAGGTTGGGGTGCAACTGACACCAACTCTAGTTGTGGTGGTAGGTGGAATGAGGAAGAGTTGCGTCTTGGCCAGAAGTATGGTATCAACTATTTGGAAATGCTAGCAGCATTCCATGCTTTAACAACGTATTGTGGGAATGAACATGATATGCATGTCAGGCTACAATTGGACAACACTACAGTATTGTATGTGAATCATGTGGGTGGTTGCAGGTCTCTATCATGTGATACACTGGCAAAGTCCATTTGGTCATGGTGTATAGATAGAAGAATATGGGTGTTAGCTGCTCACCTGCCAGGTAGATACAATGTACAAGCAGACACCAGGTCTAGAAAATTCAATGAACGGACAGAATGGATGTTAAATCAGGCAGTGTTCAAAAAAATATCTCGATAAGGAACACCTGAGATTGATCTGTTTGCTTCAAGACTGAACAACCAAGTACCAAGGTATGTAGCCTGGCAACCAGACCCAGGAGCAGAAGCAGTAGATGTGTTTTCTATGGACTGGGGTGGATTATCATTTTATGCTTTTCCTCCATTCTGCCTTAACGGAGGATGCTTGCAAAAGATAATTCAGGACAAGGCATCAGGAATTATAGTAGTACCAAATTGGCCTACTCAACCATGGTTCCCATTGTTGAAAGGACTACTGAAGGAAGCTCTTATGTTTGCTCATAGACATGAACAATTGTTATTTCAGCCTGTTACTCGGGCACCTCACCCATTGCATGGTCGCATTGATTTATTAATTTGCAGGATTTAAGGAGACCTTTTGAGCGAATAGGACTAACCAGCAGGACAGTTGAGGTGATCACTGCAGCTTGGCGAGATGGCACAAGAAGGCAGTATTCTACATACATAAAACAATGGAAACAGTTTTGTGAGGATGCACACCTGAACTACTTTAAGGCAGAAGTAGCTGATGTTTTGGAATTTCTTTCAGTTTTATTTTTTTGAGAAGTGTTTAAATTATAGTGCTATTAACACTGCTCGCAATGCTTTATCATCATACCTAGTGCTTGGGCTGGGACATCAAACTATTGGCACTTATCCATTGGTGTCTAAGTGCATGAAAGGTCTCTTTAATATGAACCCACCAAGGCCTAGATATAATGAAGTGTGGAATGTGAAAGTAGTTTTGAGTTTGCTTCGCAATCTGGCTCCAGCTGCATCACTGACGTTGGAACAGCTCACTCATAAATTAGTGATGCTTATGGCACTTATTTCAGCACAAGAGCTCAGTTTTTGCACAAACTCCGTCTGGATAACTCTGTTGTATCTGACAAGAAAGTGGTATTTTATGTGAATTATCTGATAAAGCAGAGCAGAGCGGTGGGGTACAAATTAGATCAGGCAGCATACCCACCGGATCAGAGATTGTGTGTTGTTACTTATGTGAAGAAGTACGTTGAGGTTACTAAAAATCTTCGAGATGAGGAACAAGCTTTCTTTATAAGTTATAAAAAGCCACACAAGAGAGTGTTGGTGCAGACTATTTCTAGATGGATAAAGTGTACGCTGTTGAAAGCGGGAGTGAATACTGATATTTTCAAGTCTCACTCTACCAGAGTTGCAGCCACATCGGCAGCAAATAGAATGGAGGTAGGTTCCTCTTGATCACATTCTTGCAACAGCAGGATGGTCAGATGATTGCACATTTTGGAAGTTTTATAATAAACCAATAAACAGATCTGGACAATTTGCAGATAGAATTCAGGGTTGTGTTAATTAAGACATTTGTCTAACCCCGATGTAATGGGATTTTGGTTTTGTTGAGGGCGATATACATGTATGTAAAATTAGCATGTTTAAATGGCCTATGTTTTTTCTTTCAACCATTATGGTTTATCTGTGTAGTGTGTTCACATACAGATTGTTTTACTGCATGAAACCACAGAGCTTCGAAGGCTTCACATAATCTCATCATGAGACTTTGATATACAATAGAAAGGTTAAATGAGAACTTACCATTTGAAGTTTGATCTTTATTTTATGAGAAGTTGGAGTGAGAGACTACGTGCCCTCCACTCCCAACCCTGAGTGTCATAAAGATAATTCGGTAAGTCAAGGGTTATTAATCTTTCTATAGTTTAATTTGGTGCAAGTGGTCTGTGGTTTCATACAGTTGCTTTGAAGTTTGACGCGCATGTGGGCTGGTGGGTTCTTCACGTAGTCTCTCACTCCAACTTCTCATAAAATAAAGATCAAACTTCAAACGGTAAGTTCTCGTTTAATCTTTCTATTTTAGACATGGGGGGCCTGCAAGAAACTGTGTCTGTGGCTCGATTGAAGCCGGTCCATTTATACCTGAGCGAGCCAGTACAGGTGGCTCAACCTCGCCGACGTGGGCGTTCGACATCCCGGGTTCCCCCAAATTCCCCCATATACCCCAAAATCCCGGGTTCCCCCCAAAAAAGTAGGGAGCAGTACTGTGAGAACCATTAAAGACCGATTGATTACACAAACTTTGTGTCCCGTTTCATTCCTGGCTGGATTTCTGCGAGTCCCGCCACAGGTTATAATTCCATCACCTAAAATATTCACCACTTTATATTTTATGTGGAGGGTTATTAATAAAGTAAATAAAAGGTAAGAGATAGACATGAACACACATAGAACCTCTCCTAAACTTGTTATCACTTCTTCAGTACAGAGTATCAGAGTAAGATTCAGGTCAAACGCACAGCAAAAGACCCTCTGGCCTAATTCAGTAAAATGGAATAACTTCACCATTATAAAAGAATTTACGTTTCACTTTCATGTAACAGTGTACTTGAAGCAACTAAAATCAATTGTTTTCCATTAAACATGGTCGAGTATGTTAGGAAGAAACAGTTTACTTTCAGTTACACAATAAGAATAAGTTTGCGTTTTGAAATTCTTGTTATGAGAAACTTTAATTGTAAGTAAAACACCTGCATGAAGTAACAAAATAGTGTTTTTTTAACTCCAATTTTTGCTAGAATTAGTAAATGCAGGAGTTTTCCTACAAATGAGTAATGATTTTTTTTAAACTTTAACACAACCACCAACCTTTCAATGCACAATTGTGTTAAAGCGATTAAAATACTCGTAAGAGATTAATTTTTATCCTGTGGCTAAATTTCCAGTTTACTCACTGTAATTTTTTTATAAACTTTGCGAGTAGCCACATTTATTAAAGCAAATGCAATTCTATACTCCAGTTTTCCTCCCCAGACATGAGGAATAGATTTTTACAGTCATAATATGGAAAATAAAATTCACTTTGTGCCCTGCAGTAAGTGTTGCCCATTTTACCAGCATCTGGAATCAATTAGTCAGCATTTTGCACTTGGTATAATTATGACTCAATGGGAAAAAAAGGTAAAATATGTTCATATACCACTTAAAACCCCTGGTGACCACCTGACCTTTTGGAGATTTTTTTCTAATCGTACTACAGGTTTGCCCTTTGGGACCACCTCAACCATTCACCAAATAAAGGCATTCAAATTACACAAAATGATTTAATGTATGTCAAGTAACCTCTAGTTCACATTGGCAAAGAAAATTGATTTTCTTTTCATTTGTTTTCCAATTTAATTAATGGATTAGTTTCTTGCATTGTCGGGAGTGGTTAATGTGATTTGTCCGAAGATGTGTATAGCACAGACAAAACGTTTTTTATTGTCCATTACTTTGATAAAGTGCCAGTGACATTTCCTCTTGAACTGCTAGTCTTTCAAATGAGAATACATCTATGGTAATCTTAGATATGAAATGAAAGGATCATGAAACAATAGCATTGAGAAATAATGGCATACTTCAAATTTAGAATGATGTATAATGAGACAGGAACATGGAGTTGATGATGGTCTCCCAATCATAATATTTGTGATGGTCTCAGAGGTGAAAGGCAGGGGTTTAGGAAGTGTTCTCTCCTGGCAAGCCCATGGTTAGCACAATGGTGTCATAGATTTACACTTTTTGTTTTAAAAATACATTTGAGCTATATTTGTAGAATTATTTTATTAATTGCAGGTGGTAAACATGTGCCTATCTTATCCGCTGTAGATATCCTCTATATTGAAGGGTTAGGATGATGTAACTCGCAGCGCGTGGAAAACAGTGCCCAGCAGGCTGCACGTTGAAAACAGTACGCAGCGGGCCGCGAGGAGCAGAGCCATTGTGACATCATCAGCTCGTTAACTTTTAAAAATATTTCAGATTTGTGAACTATTTTAATAAATAACTCAAGAAATAATGAATCAAATTTTCAGATAAGGCAATTTTTGACATGAGGTAAATATTGGAATATTTTTGACATGAGGTAAATATCTATCGGAATATGTAAAAATTTCACCGTTAGCGAGTCGTGTTTTCGAGGAGATGTGAATCACAGCCAAACAGCACACAAATAAATAACCCCACACACACACCCAAGATCAGAGTTTTAATAGTTACTAGACCAAGTGCAGACCCGCTGGGTCTGTTCCCCCAACGCGTGTGGGGGGGGGGGGGCTGCGGCTTCACACGGACACTAACCACCCCCCACACACACAGGGGGGTGAGAGGGGGTGGGGAGAGGGGAGGGAGGGGAGACCGCTGGGTCCCAGAGGGTAGAGGGGAGAGGAGGGGGGGAAAGGGAGGTGGTTGGAGGAGAGGGGGATTGGTGGGGGGTAGAGTGGGTTGGAGAAGGAGGGTGGAGGAGGGGAGAGGGGTGTGGGGGGAGAGGGGGAGGGGGTCCCGTCCATTCGACGCGCAGTTGCGGGGGGTGGGGTGGAGTATGTTGCGGCGTCACACACACACTAACTACCACCCCCCCAACACACACACACTAACCACCCCCCCCTTGATATTATATTAATATTATTCATTGGCTCCTTTTACGGGAGGGGAGATGGGGGAGAGAGTGGGGAGGGGGAGGAGAGAGAGGGGGATGAGGATGGGGGAGGGGAGGAGAGCAGGGAGGGTGAAGGGGGAGACAGGGGTAGATAGAAGGAGGGTGAAGAGGGAGAGGGGTAGGGGGAAGGGGGTAGTGGAGATGGAGGGGGGAGAGAGGGGAAGAGGGAGAGGAGGGGGAGAGAGAGAGAAGGTGGAGTGGGGAAAGGCAGGGGGTGGAAGGGAGGGAGGGGAAGAGAGATTAGAGGGGAGAGGGAGAAAAGGGAGGGAGGGGGAGAGAGAGGAGGGTGAGTGAGGGGAGGGAGGAGATGGAAGGGGAAGAGTTGGAGGGAGAGAAGAGGAGGTGGAGAGGTGGAGGAGAGAGGAGGGGAGGGGAGGAGAATAGGAGGTGGAGGGGTAGAGCAGCGGGAGAGAGGGAGGAGAGAGGGTGGTAGATGTGGATGGGAGAGGGGGGGGGGTGGAGAGAGATTGGAGGGGAGAGTGGAGGGGGAGAGAAGAGAGAAGGGTGAAAGGCAGGGAGATGGTAGAGGGGAGAGGGAGAGAGAGGGGGTGAATATGGGGAGGGGAGAAAAGAGATGGGTGAGAGGTGGAGGGGGGGAGGGTGAGGAGAATAGGAGGGGGGTGAGCAGAGGGGGGAGGGGAGGGAGGAGAGAGGGTGGTGCGTGTGAGAGGGGAGGGAGGTGGAGAGAGATTGGAGGGGGGAGAGAGAGTTGGGTAGAGAGAGAAGGGGAGAGGGGAAAAGGCAGGGGGAGGGAAGGGGGGAGAGTAGAGGGGGAGAGAGAGGAGGGGGTGAATGTGGGGGAGGGGGGAGGGAGAAAAGAGGAGGGGAGAGAAGAGGGGGTTGGAGGGGGAGAGAAGAGGATGGGAGGGGGGAATGGGGGGGAAACGGGTGGGGGAGGGGATGTGAGAGGGATGGGGCAGAGGTAGGGAGGGGGAGGAGGGGAAGTGGGGAAGGGTGGTGGGGGAGGGGGAGGGTGTGGGAGAGGGGAAACGGATGGGGGAGGGTGTGAGAGGGATGGGGCAGAGGTGGCGAGGGGGTGGGGGAGGAGAGAGGGGTGGGATAGTGGGGAAAGGGGAGAGGGGTAGGAGGAAGTGGGAGAGGGAGGGGGTACGGGGGAGTTGTGGAAGTGGGATAGAGTGGTAGGGGAAAGGGGTGGGGGAGAGAGAGGGTGGGGGAAGGGGGAGATAAGTGGAAGAGGGGAGGGAGGGAGAGTGGGGTGGTGGAGTGGTGGAAGAGGGACATGGGCGGGGGGAGAGGGAAATGGGGTGAGGGAGAGAGGTAAGGGGGGTGGGGAGTGTAGGCATGGAGGTGGGAGGGGGGAGAGGAGAGGTGAGGAGAGGGAGATGGAGGGCGTGGGGAGGAGAGTGGTGGGAAGAGAGGTGTGGGGAGGGGAGGAGGGAGATGGGAAGAGTGGAGGGAGTGGGGAGAGGGGAAGGGGGTGGGAGGAGAGGGAAGGGGGTGAGAGAGGGATGGGGTGGGAGGAGGAGGGAGAGGGGGTGAGGAGGGAGATGGGGAGGAGAGAGGGGTGGGGGAGGGGGAGAGAGGTGTGGGGGAGGGAGGGGAGGAGGGAGATGGGGTAGGGAGGAGGGGGAAGAGTGTGGGGGGAGGGAGGGGTAGGGGCAGTGCATCTATTCCCATTCCCTATCACCCCCAATCCTCTTCTCTATTCCCACACACGTGATCACATGCTTCGACACAGGCTGCGGGGGGGGGGGGTGGGGCTGGGGCTGGTGCAAAGGCATATGTAAATGAATCCATTCCGAATGGACATATGTGAGCATTGGGCATTGTGACATCACACGATTGGAATGTCCACCAACATTCTATGGGTGAGAGCTGTTTGATTTTTTTAACATTTTGAAATTTGGTGGGGGGGGAGGATTTTATTTAAAATGTGTAGATAATAAGGATGAAATTTAATGAGGATGAGTGAATGTAAAAGTAAAATCGCTGAAAAATGAAGAAGAATCTCGGAGTTTTTGCGTGTGTTGTTTTAGGAATCAGAGGAATCAAAGGAATCAAAGGCCAAATCTGACACCACAAATAAACACACACACACACACTCACACACACAGAGTTTTAATAGTTACTAGACCAAGTGCAGTCCCGTTTGGGTCTGGACCTCCGAACGTGCTTCAGACCCCGGGTTCTGGTTCCCGACGTGCTTCAGCGTCTTGACGGCGTTTAGACACAGAGGACGGCGAAAAACAGAGGGGGAAGAGAGCCGATGTTTGGCTTGAGCCAGCGTGAGAGAGCCCGGCCCGGGGTGGGGGGGGGGGGGTAGTGGAGGAGAGCCGGGCGGCAGCAGCAAAAATCACCAGGGAAAAATTAAAATGTCTGCTTTTCGAAGGAGAGCCGGGCGCTTGAGCCAGCGTGAGAGAGCCGGCGTGGGGGGGTCGAAGCGTGTGATCACGTGTGTGGGAATAGAGAAAGAGGATTGGGTGGTGATAGGGAATGGGGAATAGATGCACTGCCCCTACCCCTCCCTCCCCCCACACTCTTCCCCCTCCCTCCCCTACCCATCTCCCTCCTCCCCTCCCTCCCCCACACCTCTCTCCCCCTCCCCAGCGAAAGAATAAAAAATGTCGGCATTTTTGGAGCAGAGCCAGGCGTCAGCAGCCGTTATGGTGGCTGGCCAGCAGGAGGCGACAAAACTTTGGGGGGGGGGGGATGGATTTTTAGTTTAAAATGTGTTCATAAAAATGTCTAAATCTAATAAGGAGTGTGTTAGGGTATGTAAAAGTGTAATGTCTAGCGAAATTGGAAAAAATCGCGGAGTTTTCACGTGTGGTTTTGGCGGAGCAAGGAATCAAAGGCCAAATCTGACACCCACAAACACACACACACACAGTTTAATAGTATATAGATAAGATAAATAAGATGTTAAATTACATATTTAGCAATTCTACTTTTAAATATGTAGGAAAAGCAGTAAGCTATTTCTGCTTAAGCATCAGTTGCTTAAAACAAGTGGAGTGTAATCGTGATTTAATCTGAGGAATATTGCACGTCTCTGAGTTGGTACATTTAGTGGCTATGTAATCATTTGATGTAGATAGATATTTGAAGTTGTATCAAGACTTGCATATATTAAGACTGCAATGCATCTCCATCTAATCATTCATTCATCTGAAAAGACAAAACCTCTAACTGCAGTCATCTTTCTTGATGCAAGATACAACACCGACCACTGGAATGTTTTCCTTTGATATCCATTGAATTATGTTTTACCTCAATACCAGAGTAAATCAAATGCTGCCTTGATATCAAGAGAAATGTGTTTGTAACTCAGAGCAGGAATGCTACCACTCACCCCATAATGTAAATTTATTGTGTGAACGAATGCTCACTGATCTTGTTGCCCAGCTACATACGATGACAGCTTTAGATCTTGGTTCACTCATCCACATCAATCTGCTTCAAATTGAGAACACCTGCAGCTCAAATAAGGGATATGGTCAGTGAAGACCTCAAAATCTTCCTTTAGTTCCCTCAAAGCACACTGTGAAACAGACCCGTGGGGTGGTTCTTTGCAATGCAAACACGTTCACCCTGCACAGGCACTTGAATGGAACATTATTAGGATCTTGGGTGAGGAGTTGCCACCAGATTTCTACCTGCTCCTTTTTTGCTTCCTTTCTTTTCAGTTCTGCCCACTTCCTGAGCACAACCAGACTCAGGAACTTCTGCTATCAGGCTTCTGAACAGTCTGAACATAAACTAGGGAACTGTTCGATTCACCTCTCGTCCATTAAGACATAGGACTTTACATATGAACTGATGTGCTATGATGCTGAGAACTATATTCTAAATTGTATTTTCTCCTTTTGTGTATCAATTTTACCTGTGTATGAAATTATTGTATCTTGTAAACATAGAAACATATAAAATAGGTGCAAGAGTTGGCATTTGGCCCTTTGAGCCATGATCAATATGATCACGGCTGATCATCCAAAATTTGTTCTAACCATCCAAGAGTAAATGTAACTGAAATTGCATTGGAAATTTTCATTTTTTTTGCAGTAAAGTCCAGAGGCTGGTGACTGAACCAACACCCACCACTATTTCTGATTGCTGTAAATTTACTCCAGAAAATTGAGAGATCTTTATTTTGTTGGGGAGAGTTGGTTCTGCTGCGCACCAGCCGAAGTGATACATTTTCAAGTACTGTGTTATTACTATGCATTCTCCAATTCACTGGATTAAAATGCTGCAAAATGTATAATTATAAAAGACAAAAATGCAATCTGCAGAGGTTGGGGATCAGGCTTTATTAGCAGTAGATGCAGCTTTTGAAAGAAATTAAAATAGATTTGTTTATCTTCTGATAGAAGCATTAAATCTATTGTGATTCTACTGTAAACAATACAAAAATATAGTATATTTTAAAATGATCCTAACATTTTTATTTATCTCTGAAACTCTACTTGATTATATGAATCCTTACACTAACGAGTGATATTTTATCCGTTCATTTCATGCATTCAACAATATGCGTCAAATAAGCTATTTGAATTGATATTTAAGTGTATTTGATTTTGTAGGAAAACGACGTGTATATTTTAAGCAATATAAACATATTGGCTGGTAATTAATTATAAGAATGTGATAACTTTATAAATTATTATGCTCAATATTCTTTTGTTTTAATGGCTGCTCAATATTCTTTTGTTTTAATGGCCAATCTGGCCTTGAATAAAGATCATAATTTTCTTATTTTATGCTGTATCTACCACACATTCATTAACAATATCAAGATTATTTACTGGTTAAAATGTTTTCTACTATTCAACTTAAAAATATAAGTATCTGGTCTTGCCATTTCTTTTTCAGAATGAAAACTGTTTGTTTTCAAATAAAGGAATTGCATACATCAGTTCAGTGACTCTTATTATTAAAGTAATTTGACATCATATACTATATATAAATGATTCATTTTTCCCATGCCAGCTGTCAGAGAGATCTTTGTTCCATTCTCACTATTGCTGTTTTAGGTTTGCTGCTTGAATTGGCACAGATTAGAATGCAGTTTGCTGTCAGAGCAGATCTCTGTCAGCTGTACAGGAAATGATGTTTGTGCTGAGAGACCAGTTCTTGCAGTTTCTTTGTTCACTTTGTGCTTGGGCTTTGTGCTGTATCATTGAGCACAGCTCAGCCAAGGTACATCAAAGCAAACTGAACAGCACAAGAGACTTACCAAAAGAAATAGATGATAGAAGAGTGATGATTCCAGTCAAATTGATCATTTAACTCTCCTAACCTTGGTCATAAGAAAGCTAATCCACGCAACAATATAAACACAGCACCACAATACTTCAGTCGACCACACTCCTTCACATTTATAACAATTTCCAGATTTGTCTTTTCCCCTCTGAATAAAACTGGTTCTTTTGACATTCCTAAACAAAGACGACGGAAGGGCCAGTGGATTTTATGCAGTTTATCAATCAAAGATATCATTCAAAATATGCTTTGTTGCTGAACATATCTTTACATTTTTTTAATGTGATAATAGGTTTGCTGTACAGTTTAAATAAAGGGGAGAAAGTTTAAAAAAAGCTAGAACCATTCAGCAGTCAGGCTGCATCTATGTCGAGTTTATTTCAGAATTCTGGTATCTCCAGTTGCTCCTGTTACAATCACAGGTTTATAACATCATCATTGTTCCTTAGTTAATTCAGAACACCCTCATGACTCAATTCTTGGAGAACCTTGATACATTAACCCCTAAGACAATATATTTTATCAGGCATGGACACAAAAAGCAGAAGTAACTCAGCGGGACAGGCAGCATCTCTGCAGAGAATGAATGGGTAACGTTTCGGGTCGAGATCCTTCTTCAGACTAGCTAGGGATAAGGGAAACGAGAGATATAGATGATGATGTAGAGTGATAAAGAACAATGAATGAAAGATATGCAAAAAGGTAACGATGATAAAGGAAACAGGTCATTGGTAGCTGTTTGTTGGGTGAAAACAACAAGCTGGTGCGTCTTGGGTGGGGGAGGGATAGAGAGAGAGGTAATTTCATTCATTGTCCTTTATCTCTACATCATCTTCTATATCTCTAGTTTCCCTTTTCCCTAACTAGTCTGAAGAAAGGTCTCGACCCAAAACGTCATCCATTCCTTTTCTCCAGAGATGCTGCCTGTCCCGCTGAATTACTCCAGCTTTTTGTGTCTATCTTTGGTTTAAACCAGCATCTGCAGTAACTTCCTACATATTCTATCAGGCAATTCTTTTGAGGAGTTGAGTATACTTAAGGAAATCAGGACAAAATGATTTTTGAATCAATGAAATGACAACATGATTTGGCAGATAAGGTAAAGAAGAATCCTGAGAGCTTCTATAAATATACTGTTAAAAGGATAACTAGAGAGAAAATAGGTCTCTTAATGTGGCTGTTTATGTGTGGAGCCAAGGGAGTTGAGTGAGGACTTAAATGAATCCTTTTGTCTGTACTTACCGAGAAGGTCACGGAAGCTGGGGAGGAGAACAGTGATGCCCTGAAACATGTCAACATTATGTAAAGTAGTTAATGGCAGCTCAGAGAAACATAAAAGTGGATAAATCTCGAGGGTCGGACTACGTGTATCCAAGGGAAGAAATTGCTGCAGCCCTGGCTGATATTTTGTACTTTCTAAGTCACAGGCAAGATACTGGAAGACTGGAGGGTGGCGATTGTTGTGCCTTTGTTTAGAAGAACTGAAAGGACAAGCCAGAGAGCTACAGGCTGGTGAGCCAAACATCATTTGTGAGAGCGTTATTGGAGGGGATTCTGAAAGACTGGAACCATTTGCATTTGTCAAGGACTGATTAGGGATAGTCAGCATAACTTTGTGCATGGGAAATCATGTCTCTCAATTTTTAATTGAATCTTTGAAGAGATGATCAAGTGGATTGATGAGGGCAGGGCGATAGAAATTGATTACATGGACTTTAGCAGTGCCTTTACAAGGTCCCACATAGTAGCTTCATCCAAAAGTTTAAATCACATGGGATACAAGGTGAACCAGCCAATTGGATATAAAATTGAATTGCTGATAGGAGTCAGAGGGTGGTGAAGGAAGGATTTTTTTATCTTGGAAGCCTGTGGTCAGTGGTGTGTCGCAAGGATCAGTGCTGGGTTCTCTGTTATTTATATATTAATGATTTGGATGAGAATGTAGTGAGGCCCTTGGCATGCAAATTACGCGACCTCGTCGTCGCGTTGAGGCGCACGGGCATCGTGTGGTCGCGCGGGGCCGGTCCCACTGAGAAGGGCGGAGGGGTATGGAGTTGTGCGCGGTATCGCGCTACGCTCCGGGATTTTGTACCGAACAAAATCTTCGCGCACCACCGGCCTGTCGCGTAATTGACGGCCAAAGTGGGACAGGCCCAAGAACCTGGCACGACGCAACGTTTCATCTCCAACAGCAGCAGAAGCAGGCAAACGATCATCGAACTCGGCCTGGGGCTCACGGCCGTTGCGGATCAGGTCCGCCCCCACTTCTACTCCCAGAGCGGGGCCAAGAAAATTGAAGATAGACACAAAATGCAGGAGTAACTCAGCGGGACCGGCAGCATCTCTGGAGAGAAGGAATGGGTGACGTTTCGGGTCAAGACCCTTCTTTCAGACTGAAGAAGGGCCTCGACCCGAAACGTCACCCATTGCTTCTTTCCAGAGATGCTGCCGGTCCCGCTGAGTTACTCCTGCATTTTGTGTCCATCTTCAAATGACGTCAAATGCTCCAGACAGCTGTGTGGAAGCATGAAGAAGCGCGGGACCGTCGCGCCTCCACGCGACAACGAGGACGCGTAATTAGCGTGCCAAGGAACACGTAAGTGGGACAGGGGCTTTATAAGTCTTAATGTACTTAATGAGAATGATGCATAGTTGAGGGGGTATTAGCTACAGGAAGCTGTTGGACAGACTTGGATTGTTTTCTCTGGAATGCCGGAGGTTGACAGGAGATCTGATACAAGTATATGGCTGCCTCGCCAACAGTTTGTCTCGTCCTTTTCCTTGTTTGTTGTTTTTTAGTATGTATCAAATGTATGTTTTAGTGTTCTTTAGCTTGTTTTATGTGGGGGAAACGTTTTAAAATCTCTTACCTCAACGGAGATGCAATTTCTTTCCGTATCGTATCTCTGTCCGCACTGTGGCCTAACATCGTGGAGTTGGCGGCCTCTGCTGGGGACCGACTTCGGGAGCTCCAACCGCGGGAGCCTGCAGACTTACCATCGTGGTGCTGGCGGTCCCTGTCGCGGATCGACCTTGGAGTTCCAACTGCGGGAGCCTGCGGATTTAACATCGTGGAGCTCGCAGTCCCTGGTTGGAGACCGACATCGGAACTCCAAGCCGCAGGAACTTCGATCGCTGGCTGCGAGAGCTTCCATCGCCTCGACTGCCCTGACTGCGGGAGAATAAGGAGTGAAGATTAGGCTTTATTGCCTTCCATCACAGAAAGTTGTAACCACTGCCCAGTCCATCATCGGCTCTGACCTCCCCACCATCGAAGGGATCTATCACTGTCACTGCCTCAAAAAGGCGGCCAACATCATCAAGGACCCACACCATCCTGGCCACGCACTCATCTCTCCGCTACCATCGGGCAGAAGGTACAGGAGCCTAAAATCTGTTACATCCAGGTTCAGGAACAGCTTCCCCACAGCCATCAGGCTATTAAAGTCGCCAACAAACAGACTCTGAACTGTAACAGCCTATTGCACTTTATCTGCTTATTTATGTGTATATTGAACTGAACTGTTCTGTATTTTTGCTTACAATATTCTGTTGTGCTGCAGCAAGCAAGAATGTCATTGTCTTATCTGGGACACATGACAATAAACTCTCTTGACTTGACTTGACAGTGAGGAATGTGGGGAATCCACTGTGATGGATGTTTATGTTAACTTTTATGTTGTGTGTCTTGCTGCTTTTTTAGTAAGGCAGTATGGTAAATCGAATATCACTCATACCTTAATTGGTACGCGTGACAATAAAAGACCTTTGAAACCTTTGAAAATTGTGAGACATAGATAGGGGAGACAGTCAGAACCTTTTCCAGGATGGAAACATTGATTACTAGAGGACATAGGCTTAAGCTGAGAGGGAGAAAGTTTAAAGGTGATGTACGGGGCACTTTCTTTGCACATTAGGTGGTGAATGCTTGTAATGTGCTACCAGGAGTAGTTATTGAGGCAAATACAATAGAGGCACTTAAAGACTTTTAAAGTGGCACAAGGATATGCAGGCAATGGAGTGATATGGATTATGTGCAGGCAGGTAAGAGTCGGCATATTCGGCACAGACATTGGTGGCTGAAGGATCTGTTCCTGTGTTGTACTATTTTACGTTCTATGACGCTAATCATGTTTGGATGATTTACATGGATAACGAGCAAAACAACGTTTTTCACTGTATCTCGGTTCTTGTGACAATAGTAAACCGATACTTAAAAACTAATGATTTGATTGTGGAAGAGAGGGGAGTTGTAGGAAAATAAACAAGACAGTGTCAATCAGAACTAAACTTGCCTCAATGGATTCATCCTCCTGATCCCATCAAAGTATGTTTTTTGAGACGTTAGATTGGAATTCTCCACAGAGCAGATTAAAGTTGCAGTCAAATCCAAAAGTATCATCAGATCTCAGCCTGCATGTTTGAAGAACGACCTTTAGCATCTGTTATGTGTTTGTTTCTGCTCAAATATGTGGATTGCAGGAAGGATCATGTAATGGGAGTTGAGTGGGGGGGGGGGGGGTGGAATATCTGTTTATAAAGAACAAGGTGGATTTTATTTCAGTCTATTTTGAATGCACCAATTGGCTTTTAGTGTATTTGATTAAATATTTATGTTAAATATTTTCCATCAAAGACACAAAGTAACACAGCAGGTCAGACAGCAACTCTGGAGAACTTGGATAAGTGACGTTTCGAGTCGGGGCCCTTCTTCAGACCCATGTCATATATTAATGTTCTCAAAGATGCTGTCTGGCCCACAAAGTTACACCAGCACTTTGTGCCTTTTTTGGAGACGAGCATCCTGCAGTTCCTTGTGTCTACATTTATTTTTCAAATCTTTGGCATAGCTTTCCTTCTCATTGGTGAGCCAGTATGTTTGTATAGTCATCCAGCAATTTCATGTTCAGTTTTAATGATACTAGCTTTTTATTGATAGTTCTGCAGTTGTATAGGGCTCTGGTGAGACCACATCTGGAGTTTTGTGTACAGTTTTGGTCTCCTATTTTGAGGAAGGACATCCTTGTGATTGAGGCAGTGCAGCGTAGGTTCACGAGATTGATCCCTGGGATGGCGGGACTGTCATATGAGGAAAGATTGAAAAGACTAGGCTTGTATTCACTGGAGTTTAGAAGGATGAGGGGGGATCTTATAGAAAGAAGCAGATAGAATTATAAAAGAACTGCTGGACAAGCAAGATGCAGGAAAAAATGTTCCCAATGTTGGGCGGTCCAGAACCAGGGGCCACAGTCTCATAGAATAAAGGGGAAGCCATTTAAGACTGGGGGAGAAAAAAACTTTTTCACCCAGAGAGTTGTGAATTTGTGGAATTCCCTGCCACAGAGGGCAGTGGAGGCCAAATCACTGGATGGATTTAAGAGAGAGTTAGATAGAGCTCTAGGGGCTAGTGGAATCAAGGGATATGGGGAGAAGGCAGGCACGGGTTATTGATAGGGGACGATCAGCCATGATCACAATGAATGGCGGTGCTGGCTCGAAGAGGGCCGAATGGCCTCCTCCTGCACCTATTTTCTGTGTTTCTATGTTTCTTACTGGGTGAATTTATATTCCATTAATTTATTAATCCAGGTCTCTGGATAACCCAATACTCCTATTAAAATTGCAGTTTATATATTAATTATACATTCACTTCGGTAAGTGAGAACATTTTAGGTAAAGTATACAACCTGAAAGCAATCCAAGAAACTGGCTACTCCGATCTGATTGCATTTTAAACCCATTTTTAGACTTGCATTTATAGTCTTATTAAAATTTAATTAATGCAATACAGGGCTCTCCAAAATGTGATTACTGTATTTCCAGAAAATCTTCAGATGTAGTTAGAATATTTTTTTATTGTATGAGATTTAGATTGTCAGGGGATAGGATCCAATCCAATACTGAGGCTGGTGGGAGGCTGGAAGTTCGTACAGAAGTCAATGGCAGCAGGTTCAGTCGGCAGGATAGGCAGGAACATAGCGAGGAAAGAGGGTTGGATTAAATTATATTCATCTCAGTGCAAGAGGCCTGACAGCTAAGGTAGATTAAATCCGGATGTTGAAATGCAACTGGATGTTCTAGCCATTGTAGAAATCTGTCTGAGGGAGGTACAGGACTGACAGCTCAATGTTCCAGGATAAAGGTTCTAAATGGCAGGCGGAGGTGGGGGGGTAAAAGAGGATGGGGATTTCTTTATTGATGAAGGAAAACATCATGGGCAGTAGTCTGAGATTACATTACTGAAGAATCGTACAAGAAGGCTATATGGAAGGAGCTAAGAAATAAAAAAGAGTATGATCACCAACATGTTAACTGGAATGTATTATTTTTGGATGTGTGGTAGAAATATTACAGGAGTCCTGACTGAGATATATGAATGATTATTAGACACGGATGAGGTACCAGAAGACTGGACTGTGTCTAATGTTGTACTCTATTAAAAAAGAGCTGCAATGAAAAATTTGGGAATTATAGACCAGTAAGGCTTTACATCTGTGGTAGGAAAGGTACTGGAGAGCATTCTAGGGATACGATATACATGCATTTGGGAAGACAGAGGTTGAATTGAATTGAATTGATAAATGTTATTAGCCAAGTATGTATACATACAAGGAATTTACATTGGTGCTTTGCTCGCAAGTAACAACATGATATACAGTAAACAATTAAGTATAAACATTATAATTTAAAACATGTGAAGAATTAAATAAAAATACTGGAGCAAAAGGAGGCTACAGACCTTTGGTTGTTGAGTAGAGCTACTGCTCGGGGAAAAAAGCTGTTTTATGTCTGGCTGTGGCAGCTTTGACAGTCCGGGGTTGCCTTCCTAGAGGGAAGTGCTTCAAAGAGTTTGTAGCCAGGGTGAGAAGGGTCAGAGATGATCTTACCCGCTCGCTTCCTGGCCCTTGCAGTGTACAGTTCGTCGATGGGGGGAAGGTTACAGCCAACAACCTTCCTGGTTGATCGAACTCTATGGTGCAGGTTCCGGATGTCTTGCTTGGTGGCTGAACCAAACCAGACCATGATGGAGATGGTGAGGACAGACTCTATGATTAGCAGTATAAAACTGGACCACATTGCCTATAGCAGATTGTGTTTTCTCAGCTGCCGCAGGAAGTACATCCTCTGTTGGGCCTTTTTTGACTGGAGTCGATGGTGGCCTCCCATTTAAGGTCCCTGGAGATTATGGTTACAAAGAACTTAAATGACTCCACAGATGTGACTGTGGTGTTGTTGATGGTGAGTGGGGTGAGGGGGAGGGGGAGCTCTCCTAAGGTCTACAATCAATCGACAATAGACAATAGGTGCAGGAGTAGGCCAGTTGGCCTTCGAGCCAGCACCGCCATTCAATGTGATCATGGCTGATCATCCCCAATCAGTACCCCATTCCTGCCTTCTCCCCATATCCCCTGACTCCGCAATTTTTAAGAGCCCTATCTAGCTCTCTCTTGAAGCATCCAGAGAACCTGCCTCCACTGCCTCTGAGACAGAGAATTCCACAGACTCAGCACTCTCTGTGAGAAAAAGTGTTTCCTCTGTCTCCGTTCTAAATGGCTTATCCTTATTCTTAAACTGTGCCCCTCGTTCTGGACTCCCCCAACATCGGGAACATGTTTCCTGCCTCTAGCGTGTCCAAGCCCTTAACAATCTTATATGTTTCAATGAGATTCCCTCTCATCCTTCTGAACTCAAAGTGTACAAGCCCAGCTGCTCCATTCTCTCAGCATATGACAGTCCCGCCATCTCGGAATTAACCTTGTAAACCTACGCTGCAATCCCTCAATAGCAAGAATGTCCTTCCTCAAAATTAGGGGACAAAACTGCACACAATACTCCAGTGTGGTCTCACTAGGGCTCTGTACAACTGCAGAAGGACCTCTTTGCTCCTATATTCAATTCCTCTTGTTATAAAGGACAACATGCATTTGCTTTCTTCACTGCATGCTTATGAAATATATGAATTTAAAAAAAATGAAAATAGGTGCAGGAGGAGGCCATTCGGCCCTTCGAGCCAGCACCGCCATTCATTTGATCATGGCTGATCGTCCCCTATCAATAACCCGTGCCTGCCTTCTTCCCATATCCCTTGACTCCACTAGCCCCTAGAGCTCTATCTAACTCTCTCTTAAATCCATCCAGTGATTTGGCCTCCACTGCCCTCTGTGGCAGGGAATTCCATAAATTTCACAACTCTCTGGGTGAAAATGTTTTTGTCCTCACCTCAGTCTTAAATGACCTCCCCTTTATTCTAAGACTGTGGCCCCTGGTTCTGGACTCGCCCAACATTGGAACTTTTTTCCTTGATCTAGCTTGTCCAGTCCTTTTATAATTTTATATGTTTCTATAAGATGCCCCTTCATCCTTCTAAACTCCAGTGAATACAAGCCTAGTCTTTTCAACTTTCCTCATATGACAGTCCCGCCATCCCAGGGATCAATCTCGTGAACCTATGCTGCACTGCCTCAATCACAAGGATGTCCTTCCTCAAATTAGGAGACCAAAACTGTACACAATACTCCAGATGTGGTCTCACCAGGGCCCTGTACAACTGCAGAACTGTACAACTGTACAACTTACTTTCATAGACTGATGTACAAGGACCCCCAGATCCCGTTGTACTTCCCCTTTTCCCAACTTGACGCCATTTAGATAGTCTTAAGAGAATAGACGCCATAATTCCATCGTCTTAAGAGAATTGAACTCCAGGTTGTTGCGATGGCACCAGGACGCCAGCTGTGTCACTTCCTGTCTGTAGGCAGATCCTCCCCATCCTGGATCAGTCCAATCAGGGTTGTGTCATCTGCAAACTTGAGAAGCTTCACAGAGGAGTCAGTGGAGGTGCAGTCATTGGTGTAGAGAGAGTAGAGGAGAGGGGAGAGTACGCAGCCTTGCGGTGCTCCTATACTGAGAGTCAGCGGGTCCGAGATGTGCTTTCCCAGCCTCACATGCTGCTTCCTGTCTGTCAGGAAGTTGATGATGCACTGACAGAGGGGTTCAGGCACAGTTAACTGGGAGAATTTGGAGTGAAGTAGCTCTGGCACAATGGTGTTGAATGCAGAGCTAAAATCCACAAACAAAATCCTTGCATATTGTAGGTTCCCTGGTGATCTAGGTGCTGGAGGATGAAGTGCAGGCCCAGGTTGACCTGCGTCGTCCACTGATCTATTTGCCTGGTATACAAACTGCAGAGGGTCCAGCAGGGGGGTTTGTGATATTTTTCAGGTGGGCCAGCACAAGTCTTTCAAGGTCTTCATTATTGCAGAGGTCAGTGCGACAGGCTGTTGTCATTAAGACCAGTAATCCTTGGCTTTTTGAATACGGGAACAATAGTGGAGACTTTGAAGCAGGCAGGGACAGTGCAGGTTGCAGGGACTGGTTGAAAATGTCTGTGTAGACCGGTGCCAGTTGTTCGGCACAGAGCTTGAGGGTAGAGGGGGAAACATTGTCCGGTCCTGGAGATTTACGGCTTTGTCTCCTGAATAGCTTTTCCTCCTCCTCAATTTCTATTGTTAGTGATGGAGAAGTGGGCAGACTGATGTGAGCAAAGGAGGGGGTGGGAAGTGGACGAGGACCCAGTCTTTGCAGATTGGAGTCAGGCTGTAAGTGGGTGTGAAGTGGGGAATGGGAGGGGTTGCCAGGAGTATGTTTCTGTTTATCGAACCTGCAGTAGCTCATCAGGTCGTTCGTCAGCTGACGATTGTCCAAGGAGTGGGAGGATTTCTTCTTGTAGCTGGTGAATTTCTTGCAAGCCCTTCCACACTGAAGATGAGTCATTAGTTGAGAACTTGCTCCTCAACATCTCAGATTACCTTTCATTGACAACTCTGATTCCTCTCCTCAGCTTGTACTTGGCCTGCCTGTAAGGTCTGCATCCCCGCTCCTGTAGGCCTCATCTTTAGACCGTCGGAGCTGTCTGAGTTCTGCTGTAACCAGGGTTTGTTGTTGTTGAACCTGATCCGGGTCCCAGTGGGAATGCAACTATCCTCACAAAAGCTGACATATGATGTCACGGTGTCTGTATATTCATCGAGGCTTGTGGTTGCTTCCCTGAACACATTCCAATCAGTGCAGTCAAAGCAGGACTGTAGGTTTTCAATGCCTTCGCTTGTCCACTTTTTCATTGTTCTGACCACAGGCTTAGCAGATTTTAGTTTCTACCTGTAGGTCGGAATAAGGTGAACTAAACAATGATCAGAGAATGATCGGGAAACAGAGAGATATGCATGCTTGATTGTAGTATAACAATGATCGAGTATTCTCTCCCCTCTGGTGGGGCAGGTAAAGTGATGCCTGTATTTTGGAAGCTCTCGGCTGAGGTTAGCCTTGTTAAAATCCCCCAAAACAATGACCATGGAGTCCGGGAAGTCACTCTCTACTTTCATTACCTGGTCAGCGAGTTGCGTTAGCGCCTCATGTACGCAGGCTTGGTGGGAGGGATGTAAACTACAGCAAGAATAAAAGAGGTAAATTCCCTCGGAGAATAAAAGGGTTTGCAATTTATAAAAAAAGATTCCAGAATAGGAGAACAGAAGTTAGACAGTACCATGATGTCGCTGCACCAGCCCTGGATAGTATAAATGCATATTCCACCACATCTTTATTTCCCCGCTGCCTCCACTTCGCGGTCCACTCTGTGTAGTTGAAAGCCAGCCAGTTGCAGCGTATTGTCCGGGGTCGACTCACCCAGCCAGGTCTCGGTGAAGCACAGGGCAGCGGATCGATAATAGTCCTTGTTTGTTTGGTACAGGAGTTTCAGTTCGTCCACTTTGTTGTTGAGAGAACGTAGATTTGCAAGGAATATACTCGGGAGCAGTGTGCGTAATCCTCGTTACCGGAGTCGGGCGAGTGCTCCAGAGCGCTTCCCCCGGGTCCTCCTCCGTCTCAAGACCATGACCACAGCCACAGTCCCACCGACAAGTATGTCCAAATAATCCAGCAAGTGAGAGAAATCTGGAACTTGTTTGGAGGTACTGTATATCTGATGTTAATGAGTACCTCTCTCATGAAAGTGATCTTTGTGGGATTTTCACAGACGACATAAATTGAGCCGGAGGTAGACAAAAAATGCTGGAGAAACTCAGCGGGTCTTAAACAATTGATCCAGAGGGTCTGTTTCTATTTTGTATGGCTCTATGATTCTGGATTATTGATATTTTTGTTATGGATTAGTCAAATAAACTAAAATGTCAGTTGAGGGTTAAGTTTCCTGGGATCTGCAGCCACCAGTGGATGTAATTTGTTCTCAGTTTTCAGGTTCTGCTTCGCTTTTTCCTGGAAAGTTTATTTGGAGAACTATCTCGAGGCAATGTTCATTATGATTGCTTTAGTTAAGAGCCAACTTCAACAAACGTGTTGTACTGCATGTGATTCATCCATGTGGTTAACTCATAACTGCTCTCTGAAATGATCTTGCCAGTCACTCTAGAAGTGGGACAATTAGGAATGGACAATAAAATGACTGCAAAACACAAAGTGCTGGAGTAACTCATGGGTTAGGCAGCATTTGTGGAGGGAATGGATAGGCGACCTCAGAAAGCTGAAGAAAAGTTCCGACCCATAGAGTCATCTGTCCATTCCCTCCACAAATGCTGCCTGAACCGTTGAGTTCCTCCAGCACTTTGTGTTTTGCTCTGGATTCAAGCTCTGCAGTTCCTTGTGTTTCCAGTAAACACCGACTGTAGTAATTACTGAACTGAGTTACTCAGACATTGAAGTTGTTGATATAAAAGTCTTCATTTATCAGGAGAAACAGACATTCTCTTGGAGACCACTGAGGTGGATTCTCCCAGACCCAAAGTACATCAAGTTTTAAGGCTCTTAACATCAAAGATAAAAGCAGGTGATTAAATATGATTTCAATAGCTCCAATGACAGTGTTTACTTTGATATTTTGAGTCTGACAAATGGTTTCATTGAATTACACATATACACTATGGGCGCACTATAATGGATGAGACACTTCTGAATGTTCAAACACCTTTGCTGGGACACAGTAATTCAAATGGATAGTCTAAAAGCTTCTGAGGAATCCATCACCCAAAATTAGTATTGTGAGGCCTGACCCTCTGAGTACACATATAGCCCAATTATTGATGGAACAAAGATGGACACAAAGTGCTGGAGAAATTCAGTGGGTCAGGCTGCGTCTCTGGAGAAAAAAGATGGGTGACGTTTCGTGTTGGGGCCCTTCTTCAGTCCTGACCTGAAACGTCACCCATCCTTTATCTCTAGAGATGCTGCCTGAACCGTTGAGTTACTCTAGCACTTTGTGTCTATCTTTGGTATAAACCAGCATCTGCAGTTCTTTGTTTCACCTATTGATGGACCATGTCTGAAGTACCAAGAGACAAATATAAGTCTGGTTTGGAAGCTTCCTTGATCTATATCACTATGGTGCAAAATAACTTAGGCTGAAGATGTTTGATGTGGGCCAATTAACATACACCCCAAGAGGCAGTACCCATCATCAAGGATCCCAACTATCTGGCACATGCTCTCTACTTGCTGCTACATTGGGCAGGAGATACAGAAGCCTGAGGTCCCCACCACCAGCTTCAGGAACAGCAACTTTCCTACAACCATCAAGTTCTGAAACCGACCTACACAATTATAATCCCGCCATGACAATGAAACACAAGGGATCTCCTCTTGCACTAGCCTGGACTTGTATTCTAATTTTGTTTTTGCACTAATATCTAGTTTTGAGCAGTCTTGTATAATTTATGTGTAACATGTTTTTGTGTGGGTCTATGTTGCTGTGATGCTACTGCATACAAGATTTCATGGTACCTGTACGTCACTGTACTTGTGCATATGAGAGTAAACTCAACTTACTTGCATTCATGCACAATCTCGTATGTAAACTGTTTGTTTATAAAGCTGTCCTTTTAATTTCAAACAGATTACTACTTGCAATGTACACTAGAACAGGTATTCTGAAGACTAATTCTGGTTTGAATTATTGCCATGTGATTCTATATATAACTCCTGAATAATCCATAATACAGACTTTGGCAGCAATATTCACATCCCATAAAGGAACACAAAGAAAGTTAACCAGACTATCAGACATTACAGCTCGCACCAGGTTTACAAAGACCTGAATTGTACACAGCCTGTACATACAAACAATGGTTTGTGAGAGTGATGGGATGGACTTGCCGGCTGCCGCAAGGCTGCAGGTGACAGTTCTTAACACCTGGAGCAGCTGGAATTTTACCAGATTGAACTCAGGAACAATATTGTCTCGTTAACATGTTGACGTCCATTTTGTGAATTTTATCCAGAAACATACTGTCTGGGCCAGCCGCAGTGTCCTTTTTAAAACTGACAATATAATTTAAAACCTTGTCTGCAGTAAAATCCTTTAAACAAACATTACTATTAGCTCAAGCAAGGCTCACGCTAAATTTGTTAATATCAACTTCAATATGAAGAATGGCAAAATGAGACTTAAAATGCTTGTCCAGACTATCCATTCCTTTCCCACCTCTGCAGACATCTGCCATGTGAAAACTCAGTTGATAGCCCCATTTTTGACGTGAACTCTTCGCGTTATGCACAGTTCCAGGAACAAAATCCAGTCGTAACCTGCGGTGTGCCTGTAATCTGGAAATGGTAATGGAGGGTGGCAGGAATTCAAGGACATTTCTCAGGTGGTGACTGCAAATCATCGTGTGTGGTGTGAATGCCCTAAAAATGCCAAAGTGTCCTTCAAAGAGTCAAATGCCTGCTCAGAGCACACAGAGGTCCACCATTGTAGAGAAATGTGCACTCAACAATCCATTACCTTGGATACATGCGCAGACGTCAGTCAGGAAGCGAAGCGGTACACATAACCCAGTTTGCATTGACGGTGCTGGAGTAGAGATGGTTGAAAACTTCCAATTCCTAGGAGTCAATATCACCAACACCTCCTAGACCACCCATATCGAAGTAGCGACCTAGAAAGCACAACAATGCCTCTACTTCCTTAGAAGGCTTAGGAACTTTGGCATGTCCCCTACAACTCTCACCAACTTCTACAGATGCACCATAGAAAGCATTTTATCAGGATACGTCACAGCTTGGCTTGGGAACAGCTCCATCCAACACCGCAAGAAATTGCAACGAATTATGGTCGCAGCCCAGACCATCACACAGACCAAGCTCCTTTCTATTGACTCCATTTATACCTCACGCTGCCTCGGCAAGGCCAGCAGCATTATCAAGGATGAGTCGCACCCTGGTCACTCCCTCTTCTCCCCTTTCCCATCAGTCAAAAGGTATAGAATGGAAACGCACACCACCAGATTCAGGGTTCCTTCCCAGCTGTTATCAGGTAACTGAATCATCCTACCACAACCAGAGAGCAGTGCGGAACTGCTATCTACCTCTTTGGTGACCATCGATCTATCCTTAATCGGACTTTGTTGGCTTTACCTTGCACTAAACGTTATTCCCTTATCATGTATCTATCCACTGTAAATGGCTCAATTGTAATCATGTGTTGTCTTTCTGCTGACTGGATAGAAGGTAACGAAATCTTTTCACTGGACCTCAGTACATGTGACAATAAACTGTAAACTGTAGAAGGGTAGCACAGTGGCACAGCGGTAGAATTCTTGCCTTATAGCACCAGAGACCCGGGTCCGATCCTGACTAAACGTCCTGTTTGTACGGTGTTTGTCGTTTTCCCTGTGACCACATGGGTTTTCTCTGTGTGCTCTGGTTTCCTCCCACACTCCTAAGACATACAGGTTTATTGGCTTCTGTAATTAGTAAATTGTCGCTAGTGTGTAGGATAGTGCTAATCTACAGGGATCGCTGGTTGGCGCAGACTCGGTGGGGCGAAGGGCTTGTTTCTGTGTTGTATCTCTAAACTAAACTAAACTAAACTGAACTAAGAACGTCTTCCTGAAGAAGTGTGCCAAGATATTCAACAAGAATCATAGTCAGTTATCTCATACTGCAGTATACAACTGTGGCTGTCTGTCAGCTTATGTTACTATATTTGGATGTAAGTGCTAATTCTATGATGTTAAGAAAGAAGTGCTATTCAAGACATTTTGGAAGTGTTAGTCATGTTCCTGTGAAAGGTATTATAGTTCAAATATTGCATATTCAACTGTTAAAGCATATCCAGTAATCTGTTAAAATCAGATGAATATGAGCTAATGGGGATGTTGTGAAGTAGTGCGGCAAGTTGCTACCAGCAGACGTGCTGAGGACGATTCTTCACTGAGCATCCTCTAGCTGAAATATCTTTGAACAGAGATATATTCTTTATCAGTCTGAAGAAGGGTTTCGGCCCAAAACGTTACCTATTTCCTTCGCTCCATAGATGCTGCTGCACCCACTGAGTTTCTCCAGCATTTTTGTGTACCTTCGATTTTCCAGCATCTGCAGTTCTTTCTTTAACACTATATTCTTTATCCCTTATGCTACTAAGCCATTTCACATGGATGCTGCTGTTTGGATTCCACATTACACAAGCTTACACATTAATCACAGTTATCATAATTTATAGAAGATGACCGCCAAGTTGGTATAACCAAAAATAAACCAAGCAATACAAAAAGATAATTATGGGGATTACAGAAACAAAAACTACCAAGATTGGAAGTTCCAAGAAACTGTAGATGCTGGAATCTGGAGGAACTCAGCATCTGTAGAGGGAAAGTACAGGTGACATTTCGGGTTGGGACCATTCTTCTAACTCAAAGATGGTGATTTATTTCAAAAACTGCCATTTGTTGACTCTATAATAATCACATAATTGTGGGGATCATTTATAGTTTAAATTCCAAACAATGTTTGTGTTCTTTTGTGAGGGATAGTTTATACTGTTAAGTGGCTGTCCTACTGCGGCGACCTAATTGGCAAGTTTAGAAGAGTTTAGGAGAGTTTGAAAAAGTGTCATGTTGAAGACCTCCTTCGATTATGTAGAAGACCTCCTTCGACTATGTTGAAGACTAGCTTCGATTAGCTTCGGGAAAATTGGACACCGAATAGTGGAGAGTGAAGACAACCTCCTTCGATCTCTTTCGACCTCCCTTCGACTATGTTCAAGACTATCTACGACTACCTTCGACTACCTTTGATTACCTTCGACTACCCTCGATTACCTACGAATAACGTGCCGACCTACTTCGACTAAACCTACGATTAAAATAAATATCCATTTTTTCCATGGCGACCTTTTTTTACTCGCGGGCATTTTTCAGCATGTTGAAAAATATGCCACGACCTAGCTGAGTCCTCGAGTACGCGGGTGTAATGTATTCATCCATATTCATGTATATGTTAATGAGTTGGTGTTCAATATAAGCAGGGAATGTTGGGTAATAAAACTCTCTCGTGATCCAGGCAACCTGCGTGTAAGTTGTTATTCATTCTGCCATCCTGAATATAACAAAATTGGCGACGAGGATGGGATAGAGTTTGTGAACTCATCCTTTAAATACAGTGCAGGACAGTTTTGCAACATTCAGTATTGTTTAACATTTTAAACAGTAAATATGGAGTTGTGTCGCAGTTGTTTGCAAGCTGGACACGATAGGCCGCAGATCCTTCTGTCGTTTAAAACAGCAGCTGTACAAATCGGCAAGAGTTAGTCAGGCTATCTCTATGTTGTGTCTAAATGGCAAGATGTCGTCCTTGGGATTGTATAACATTTTAGACTGAGTATTTTTTGTCAAGTTCCTCCAGCTGAATAGCCTTTGCACAGCTAAGTTTTAGGTGAATTGTTACACCAGAACAGACAGGAAATCGGGGTTTTTGAACGGACTTAAAAAAAAAAGAGAACGACATGATGTATACATCGGAAACCTTGGCACTTTTGACCAGAGTAGAGAGCCGTTCAGCTCCTATATGGAGAGAGCGAACATGTTTTACACGGCAAACAACATAATGGAGATTAGTGGTGAAGGAGAGATATTGACTGAAACAAATAAGGCCGGTTGCGAACGCATGAAAGCGATTCTGCTCATGGAGATCGATCCTGAAGTGTACGGCACACTTGTGAATCTCCTTGTGCCTGTAAAGGCAAAAGACATGCCATTCAATGACATTATGAAGAAGTTGGAGGAGCACTTCAACCCAAAGCCTCTGGAAATTGCAGGAAGCTATAAATTTGGCACTAGAAACCAGAAGCAGTATGAGACAATCAATGAGTACATTGTTGCCTTGAAAAACTTAAGTTTACACTGTAACTTTGGAACCTTTCTCAGATGCGCACTACGTGACAGATTTGTTTGTGGTCCAGTGGATGAACGAATTCAGTCCAAACTCATGAACACTCCAGATCTTATATTCTAGAAAGCATGCAAGATTGCTACCACAATGGAGATGGCATCAAAGAATGCTCGCGAGTTTGCCCACCATGGACTGCAGTGGCCATTTACAGTCACAAGGCAGTGCCTATGGCCAAACCAAGAGGCGCTAAACCAAAACCAAAGTATGGCGGGAAGCCGAATTCAGCCAGTTGTTATCGTTGCAACGGTAATCACTCATCCCAATTTTGTCAGTTCAAATTGGCCAAGTGCTATAACTGCCAGAAGAAAGACCATATCGCCTCAGCATGTCAGGCCAAGCTTAAAACAGGAAACCTACAATTTGCGGGAATCAAGCGACAACACCAGAAAGGAGTTCACAACTTGGAGATGAACTCAAATGGAAATGAACTTGGGTTGTACACCATTTATGCAACCAACATCGATAAGCCTACAACCAGCCAAGGCAAGGACTTTCGAACGAAACTATTGATAAATGAACAGTTAATCGATATGTGTATTGACACGGCAGCAGATTGTTCGGTCATGAGCAAAGACCTGTACGAAACAAAGTTCCCACAGATAACATTGTTTGAGAGCAAGGTCAAGCTGAGAACCTACTCGGGTGAAGTTTTAGAGACATGTGGACAAATGATCTGTAAAGTTCAGCATAATGGTCAGTCAGTAACACTCCTCATGATAGTGGCCAGCTACAGAAATAAACCAACCCTCCTTGGAAAGGATTGGCTGAGTAAAATAGAATTTTACTTCGGAGTCACGTGAGTGACTACGTGAAGAACCCCGCCAGGACACATGCGTGTCATATCGCTACACGCATTGCGAAACAGTCACGGGGGGAACGACGTTCCTCCTCAGCGGCAACGTTTAAAAGCCGGGAACTGCAGGTAAGTGATACTCTGCGTTCTTTTTGTTCTCTACATACTGTTTTACAGGTGTAGACTCCAATGGACAAAACGAGGAAAACCAAGAACGCTGCTCCAAAGCTGGCGAGGGAGGACCGCGGAGTTGCGGGCAGCCAGCAGCGGCCAGCGGCACGTGAATCACCCGTAATGGGAACAGCTGTGACCGACTTCGGCCTCGCACCGGCCAGATCTACACCGCGGCCGGGCGGTAAGGCAATACAAAAGTCTAATAGAGTCGTTGACTCGGATGAGTCCGACTTTGAGCAGCCGCGAGCGGCCAGCGCCCGTGAACGCTGGAGCCGGATGGAGCGGCTTATGGAGCAAATGCTCCAACGTGACAGGCTCCGGGAGATGGAGTCTAGTCACTGTGGGCAATTTAATACACCCACAGCAGCACCTCTTGTAGGTCTGCACAGTGCATCTCCCTCGTCAGAGGGGAGTACTGGGGGTCAATTCTGGGCTGACCCTGAAGAGGGGTTTCCAGAACAAACATCAAGTGTGCGAGAGGTGCAGGAAGACCAAAATCTACTGGACATGGTGTCCCAATTCATACAGCCAGACCAAACTGGCCGAAACCTGGAACCGAAACTAGCTGCCAGTATTGACTATATGTCATTTAAGCAGCTACAGGAACAGGCTATATTGGACACCACGGCAAGACATTTGCCACCTGGGAACTGTACATCCCTGAATGTTCCCATTGTAAATAATTGCATATGGAAACACGTCGGAGCAGGAGTTAGAGGCATGGATGTCAAACTCCAAAAAGTACTAAAGCTTCTAACAACGGGAATAACAGCTTTCGCCCGGACAGTAGATGAAAAGGAGATGTCGCAGGATCAACAGGATGCACTGGCACTCCTCTGTAATACCCAATACGAAATTAACGTCATCATGAAGAGTGCCATCCGACCTGCTTTAAACCCGAAATTTGCAGGTCTGTGCAAACCTGGCAACATAAAACCACCAATTTTACTATTTGGAGGTAACCTATCCAAGCAAGTCAAAGAGCTCGATGAGGCAAAAACCCTGGGGCTCATCAAAGCGACATCATCAAAACCCTACTATGGTCCTAAACAGCACCCTTATGCACCCACCAGTAGAACAAGACAAACTGGTGAAAGCTCAAAGGCCAGGTACACTGCACATGGGTCTTTTTTAGGCCATGGCCCAGACCGGCCTTCGTGGAAGATGCGCAAACCCCCAACGCCAACCCAACCACAAACCCAGACGCCGGCGCCTCAAGCTCCACGAAGGATTCACAAAAGGAAGTAAACCAGCCACTGGTAACTATGGAGGTAGGTGGGTCTGGTTCCTTACGAATTGCAGGGAGTATGGAGGTTGGTGGGAGATTACACTTCTTTCTGGATGAATGGAGTATGTTAACTACAGACACTTATATTTTAAGCAGTATCCAGGGATATACCATAGAATTTATACACAAACATAGCCCTCCAGTTCAGCATATACCGAACCGAATGTTCATACTTTTAGGTAAAAAAAAATCAGAAGCACATGCTGAACTGGAGCGGCTTTACGTAAAACGGGTAATTGAAAAAACCCAACACGAATCGCTGGAATTTGTGTCCAATATCTTTACCAAAAACAAAAAAGATGGTGGTTGTCGCATCATCATAGATTTGACAAATTTGAATACTTTTGTACAATATGTTCATTTCAAAATGGAAACCTTTGTTACTGCTAAACAATTGATTTCCAAAGGTTACTTCATGGCTAGCATCGATTTAAAAGATGCTTACTATTCAGTCCTTATACGAGGTGACCACAGATGTTATTTAAAATTCAACTGGATGGGACAGCTCTGGCAGTACAGAGCACTACCAAATGGGACCTCAGCCCCTAGGCTGTTCACTAAAATTTTGAAACCAGCTCTATCGTTTCCTCGGAAACAAAAACACATGGTGATGGCATATATCTAGATGACATCCTCATTGTGGGCAAAACTTTGGAATTGGCCATAGAAACGGTAACAGCCACAAAACAATTATTTGAAAAACTGGGGTTTATCATCCATCCAGTTAAATCTAAATTAAACCCTTCCACCACAATGGATTATTTGGGGTTCACCATTAACTCAGTTCACATGTCGGTGACTTTGCCTAAGGAAAAGGCTATAGCTTTAATAGAGGCTTGCAATAACCTCATTGACATCAGTAAACCATCCATCAGATTGGTAGCAAGAATAATTGGCAAAATAGTGGCTGCCTTTCCAGCCACACAATTTGGACCTTTACATTATCAAAATTTACAGAGGGCAAAAATACGAGCACTCAAAGTTAATGCTGGTCATTTTGACAGACCAATGAAGCTACCAATCGAAGCCATAATGGAACTAAAATGGTGGACAGATAACAGTCGGCATTGTTCCAATCCAATCGTTATCATCAACCCTTCTACGGTGCTATAAACTGATGCCAGTGCACTTGGTTGGGGTGCTACCAATTCCATCTCCAGCCATGGAGGCAAATGGACTGCACAGGAGGCATCATTATTACAAACACTGGGCATAAACTACCTGGAAATGTTGGGTGCATTCCATGGCCTAAAGTCATATTGTTCTGGGTTATATCACCAGCATGTTAGACTACATATTGCCAATACCACGGTGGTAGCATATATCAACCACATGGGTGGAAACAAATCGATATCATGTGACAATCTGGCCAACACAATTTGGCAATGGTGTATCCAGAAAAATATTTGGATATCAGCCACTTACCTACCAAGTAAACTAAATTCAGTGGCAGACACCAGGTCACGCAAATTTAATGAAAACACCGAATGGATGTTGGATAAAAAAGTATTTGCTGATATTACAGCATGGTATGGAACACCAGATATCGATCTATTCGCATCCAGGCTTAATCACCAGTTATCAAACTATGTTTCATGGGAACCAGATCCTGGGGCAGCGGCGACAGATGCATTTTCGCTGCATCGGGGGAAATTGTTTATTTATGCATTCCCTCCTTTCTGCCTCATCAGTCGGGTATTAAGGAAAATACAGCAAGACTCTGCATCTGGTATTTTGGTAGTACCCGATTGGCCTACTCAACCATGGTTCCCTGTGATACTTGACATGGTATTAGAACCATGCATCACCATCTGGCATAGACCAGATTTACTGGTTCATCCCGTAACAAGGGAAAGCCACCCATGTCATAACCATATGAACTTATTAATTTGTAGAGTCTAAAAGTACCTCTACTGCAACTGGGACTGACAGACCGAACAGTTAACATTATTTCAGCGGCCCACAGACAGTCCACCAAAAAACAGTACCTGGTATACATCAGGAAATGGGAGATGTACTGTCACAGAAACAACATCACCTACAGATCCATGAACATCCTGTCTGTTCTGGAATTCGTGGCAGTCTCCATTACGATGAGGGGCTCAGTTATAGTGCCATCAACTGCACCAGAAGTGCCCTGTCAACATATCTATACCAAGGAACAGAACGTCATTCTGTTGGAACTCACCCCCTGGTAACAAAACTTATGAGGGGAATTTTTAATATCAATCCCCCAAGAACCAGGTACTCCCAAATATGGGATGTGAGTATTGTCCTGACGATGCTAAGGAATTGGTCTCCAGCAAAAACTCTGTCCCTACAAAGACTGACACTGAAAACAGTCATGCTGATGGCATTGGTCACGGCACAAAGGGTACAGTCATTACATAAATTAAGACTGGACAACATGACTTCTTCATCTGGAAATATAACGTGTCATATTTATGAATTAGTCAAGCAGAACAGACAGGGGTCAGCAGGCCTCAATATAGAATTTAGGGCTTACCCGACAGATGATCGTCTCTGTATAGTAAGACATTTACTGCTATATATGGAGAACACGAAAATCATCAGAGGCAAAGAGATGGCACTATTAATCAGCCACAAGCAACCTCACAAACAAGTGACGGTCCAGACCATCTCAAGATGGCTGAAACAGGTTCTATTAAAGGCTGGGGTGGATACTAACATTTTCAAATCTCATTCCACCAGGGCTGCAGCTACATCGGCAGCTATGCAGTTGGATGTTCCGATGGACCAAATCCTCAAGACAGCAGGATGGTCAATGGAGAAAACTTTCCAACTATTTTATCATAAACCAGTAATTAAATGTGGAACGTTTGCAGAAACAATTTTAAGTTCTGTAATATAATTTCACCCCATAAATAGGGGCTATAATTTGGTGTTAATAAATTTATCATGGATTTCCATGTCGTATTCATGTCTAAACATGTTAACACAATTCCTCCCATAGTCATTAAGGCAGATGTGATGCATGGACTCGTTTCCACGGCATGAAATCACAGAGTTTGAAATCTTCACGTAGTCACTCACGTGACTCCGAAGTAAAATAGTAAGATTAAACGAGAACTTACCAGTTCGAAGTTTGATCATTATTTTATGAGTGCGTTGAGGGAATACGTGCCCTCCGCTCCCACCCTTGATCATATACTCAACTGGTATCTTCTTTTCTAATCTTACTATGTTCAGTCATTACAGTTATCTGTGATTTCACATCGCTGCTTTGAAGAATGACACGCATGCGTCCTGGCGGGGTTCTTCACGTATTCCCTCAACGTACTCCTCATAAAATAATGATCAAACTTCGAACTGGTAAGTTCTCATTTAATCTTACTATTAGACTGGAAGAACAATTTCAGTGTCAATTTGTCCAAATCACGTCTTGAAAACGTCATATGCAAACATGTTTGCTGACAGTTACATGGGAATAACAGGGTACTCTGCACACATTCGACTTATGCAACACCGGAAATTGGAGGAACAGCACCTCATATTCCGCTTGGGGAGTCTGCATCCTGGGGGCATGAACATTGAATTCTCCCAATTTTGTTATCCCCTGCTGTCTCCTCCCCTTCCTATCTCTCCCTCAGCCCTCGGGCTCCTCCTCCTCCTTTTTCCTTTCTTCTCCCCGCCCCCACCCCCCCCACCCCCTATCAGTCTGAAGAAGGGTTTCGGCCCGAAACGTTGCCTATTTCCTTCGCTCCATAGATGCTGCTGCACCCGCTGAGTTTCTCCAGCATTTTTGTGTACCTTCGACTTAAGCAAGATGTGAGACCTGTGTATTGTCGACCAAGACCTGTACCATATGCACTAAAGCAACAAGTGGTGGAAGAACTCGACAGGCTAGAGCGGAATGGAGTACTCATGAAGACAGACCAGAATAACTGGGCAACGCCAATTGTGGCCGTACCTAAGGCCGACAAATCTGTTGGACTATGTGGTGACTACAAAGTCACAATCAACCAAGCCATTGATGACGAACAATATCCGTGACGAACCTCTCAAGATCTGTACGCAGAACTTAGCGGAGCAAGTGTCTTCACTAAACTGGATTTGTCTCACGCGCAACTTAATGTCGACAAGGAAAGTCAGCAGTACTTGACTATCAACACACATAAGGGCTTGTATTCATATACAAAGCTGCCCTACGGTGTGAAATCCTCCCCGAAAATTTTTCAATCTGTCATGGACAAAATGTTACAATGCATTCCGCACTGTGTGCAACCAGGATCACCTACTGATATTCACAGAGGGCATTGTAGAACATCTGGAAATCCTCGAGCAAGTTCTCACATGACTGAACTGCCACAATGTCAAACTGTGACAAAGTAAATGTGAATTTGCGCAGTCAGAGGTGGTCTACCTTGGACTCAAAGTAGATGCCAATGGACTTCGCCCTGTGAAGGCGAAGGTGGAAGCAATAGTAAATGTTCCAAAACCCAACAATGTGTCAGAGCTACGATCATTCCTTGGGATGGTGCAGTTCTATGCATGATTCCTTACAGATTTAGCAACCGTGCTAAAGCCACTACATCATCTGCTACAAAAAGATGTGAAATGGACGTGGGGAAAGGAACAGCAACGTGCATATGACATTTGCAAGGAAAACTTGGCAAGTGACAAACTCCTTGTTCACTACGAAACAACACACGAGATGAAACTTGCTTGTGATGCTTCAAGTTATGGTGTAGGTGCAGTGATCTCCCACATAATGAATGACGGGCAGGAAAAGCCTATTGCTTCTGCATCCCGTACCCTGTCAACGAGTGAACGCAACTATGCACAGATAGAAAAGGAAGCGCTCAGCATCGTGTTCGGAATCAAGAAATTCAATCAGTTTCTTCTCGGCAGACCATTCACCCTAGTGACTGATCACAAGCCACTACTAGTGATACTTGGTCCCAAGTCAGCTATACCTTCCATGGTGGCATCAAGGATGCAGCGCCGGGCAATTTTACTGTCCCAGTATGACTACAAGGTTGAGTACAGAAGCTCCAAGTGCAACAGAGTTGCAGATGCGTTGTCCCGGTTGCCACTTGAGAACTCTGACGTGGGAAGTGAGAACTCAATCTACACACTGCAAGTTGTAGATGAAAACTTTCTGGTGACTGCAACAGAAATTGCAGCAGAAACAGAGAAAGACAATGTGCTGAAGTGGGTCTATGAACAGACATTGAACGGTTGGACTGAAATCGATGGTGGATTGAAATCAGTTCTGAATTCAGAGCTGAAGCCTTTCCATAATTGACACCATGAATTATCATGTGAGCAGGGATGCATTAAGTGGGGTTACAGAGTGGTTCTACCAGAGTCTTTGAGAAACAAAATAATGAATGAACTTCATGCCGAACATCCTGGCATAGTAAGCATGAATTCAATTGCCAGAAGTTTTGTGTATTGGCCTGGTATTGACAGTGACATTGAGTCACTGGTGAGCAAATGTAGCGTCTGCCAAAATTGCCAGAGCAAACCACCAAAAACACCACTGCAACCCTGGTCATGGCCAAGTCGACCTTTTTAGAGAGTTCATGTAGATTTTATTTCGAAGTCACGTGAGTGACTACGTGAAGAGCCTGCCAGCCCGCATGCGCGTCAATTCGTCTATCACATCGTGCGAGTCGGAGCATTTTCGAACTGCTCTGACCAGGTAAGTCAATTTTCACCAGGCTGCGCCATAGCGTGCCCAGAGTAGCTATGGAGCGTGGAAGCTCCATAGGAGCTAGAGTAAGTAGAATTTGCGCCGCAGTTTGAGCTCTCCACGGGAGCAGGCGGCTGAAATTGTAGGGCTCCATTGGAGCTGGGTGTGTGTCTGTTGCCGTTATAGCTCTGCACGGCAGCAGACGGACAAAATTGAAGACCGGCGTAAGGCTCCATAGGAGCTGGGATTACGGCTGTTGCCATTATAGTCTGCACAGCAGCAGACGGCCGTAATGGGAGACCGCCGGCTAGGATCATTTGTTACAGCTGCCGGCATTAGAGCTCCATACGGGAGCAGGCAGCTAGAGTTGGAGGCAGCCGTGGGGCTCCGTAAGGAGCTAGAATTCATAAATTGCGGCTGCCGGCAGCCAGGTCTATTTTCGCTGCAGGGGGGTTTTCCAGCAGCAGGTAAGTTTTAAAAATAGCCGTGGCCAAGAGCTACCGCTTAGGTAAGCTCAGCCTGCCGTAGCACCGAACAATTTTAAACAAAGTTACTGCTACTGCTATGCTGCAGCAGCATATAGTATATACTTTATTTTGGGAGGCTGTAATAGAGTTGGCATTATTAGCATTGCCATTGGGTCACGTTTGTGACTATCATAGCCAATAGCATTCTAAAGTCATGTTTTTTGACAATATAACAAATATGTCTTATCATGCCAATAAAGTTTATGTTTTAAAGATAATTACAAAGGACATTTGTTATCACTTACACCAATGGTGTAGTGGAATTGGACTTGCCATTGCAGTCCAGAGCTCCTGGCTTGGGAAGCCTTGTTGAGCTGTGCCTGGTGGCGTCATGGTAATTCCGCTCATTGGAGGGGACTGTTGTAGATTCTTTTACAAGAGACTCCAACTATATGCATATCAATAAAGTAGTCGAATATCTGATTTAATAGGGATAGGCTTCCTTTAATCATATAACGTAATTGCCTATGACAACACCTGGCAGGGTAGCAGTATTCCTCCCACTCTGTCTGGCGTATGGGGGCCAGAGGTGCTCCAGTCCTTTCCTGTAATGCTCCGTTGACTCCAGAAGGGAGCAAGGACTCGGAGTCACTAGCAGGTGCAATCTGTTTATGATGATAACTACAGAGCACTGATTTGCAGCTAGTCTCGGTTTGGCTGCTAAAGGAAGCAACCTGACAACCCCAAGTCGGGGCAAAAGTCATAGCCAAGTCTTGGGACATCTATGGCAGATGTGATTGGGGGTTTGTCTCAATTAAGAACATCTGATCAATCAAATTATAACACAAAGAATGCTCCATGTTACGAAGGCATGTCAGGCTGCAGCTCCTGGTTCAGGGTTGCAATTTTCCTCCCACTCGGATGAAAGAAGTGGTGGAGATGGTGCCAAAGTATATGCACATATGCCTGAAGCAGCTCCTGGTTCATGGTTGCAATTTTCCTCCCACTCGGATGAACGTAGTGATGGAGATGGTGCCAAAGTATATGCACACATGCCTGAGGCAGCTCCTGGTTCAGGGTTGCATAAGTCCTCCCACTCGGATGTATGAAGTGATGGAGATGGTGCCAAATATTATGCTCCGTATTACGGAAGCATGCACAGGCAGTTCAAGTCATATGCCTGTAGCTACCCCTGGTTTCAGGGGTGGAATATTCCTCCCACCCGAAAGACTATCAGTGATGGTGTCACAAAATATGCTCGGTGTTATGGAAGCATACACAGACAGTCCGAGGCATACGCATATGGCAACGCCTGTTTCAGGATGCAATTTTTTCTCCCACTCTAAGAGAGTGTCAGAGATCAGTATGGACTGACTCCAAACATGACCCCGAACATGATTATGTGCCGGGATCCCATGCTTTAATGCATGATGTGCGAAAAACGCATAGGGAAGAGCTCCTTGCCCTTGCCTCAAAAAATCACTGTTCCCTCGTGGACGGACAAGCCACTATAAGAGAGGTTGGCCAGCAGCATCAGCTATCTAACAGGTATGATAAGCATGATAGACAGGGTCTGCAAATGGAATTCACTGAACTTCACTTCAAGAAAATCGACCCGGGGTTAGAGACGCTGGTAAGTAAAGTCTCGTTATTAACCTCCGTAAACTCTGTAATGGAGCAGTCTGTTGGCCCAGGTTGGGTGTACTGCCAGCATGGGCTGTCTAGTGGTTTTCACTGTCTCTGCGATAGATCAGGTTGATGTAGAGACATTGGCAAGGTGCCTTGCATAGTAACCTCTGTAGTTCCAAGTAGGAACAGTTTGGTTACCCTGGATCAGGGTAGACCATCATGGAACTAGCTGGCCATAGGAGTCAGAGTGACCAGGGAAGCACTGCTTCATCAGCTGTGATTGAGGTTATCAGACTGCTCAATAGAATAAGTAGTTGAAGTTTGTGGTTTCAGTCAAAGGACTGGGAGGTAATTCCGGATTCAGCCTTGCATTATACTAATCTCCACTCTGAAGGAAAACGCTGAGTATTCATGGTAACTCTTAGTCAAGAGTTGACAGGCAACTCATATTCCCACATCTAAGGGAGACTGTGGTTTCAGCTCTAGTCATTAGCTGCTGATTATATTATCAGCGATATGTATGCATAACTAGATAATGCACCTTCCGCGGGTAGGAAAGCCCAAAAAAATTTCCGTCCGTAGGATCAATAGAGGAACAGCGGTTCCGAGTGCAATCAGTGACAGCTTATCCGAGGATGAGTGGTCTGGCCAAGGACAAGAGGGGTATATTTCTGATTGTAAATATGACAATTACACAACACGTAGTTTAAGATCATCTTTAATCCACATACAGACTTAGCAGCATGTTAGTAGTCACTGCATCCTGTCTGCTACCGAACTGCGTAGCATGGGAAGTAGGTGTTAATATAAATGATACAGTAAGGCGGGGTTTGCGATGCTAACCTATATATGATTGGTTGCATGCATAAACCAATTTACATCCTTCCCCCTTAAAGAGTAAGCATAGTGCATCCATGCCATTAAAGTCAAACAAATTCGCCATATCAGGCGGTCTACTGATGCGGCCCGAACGCGTACGGACCAAACCCTCTCCTCCTTCACCGGAAAGATTAGAGGGAGGGGGTGAACCCAGAAGCGAGAAAGCCGCGGGAGAGGCTTGTGGTGGCCAAAAGGGGGAGTGTGCAGGAGGGGTAATCCCGTGGTTAGTCACGGCCGCTGCTCGTGGAGGAGTATGGGACATGCGAGGAGTATGGGGCATGCGGGGATCGGTAGAAGGTTCGGCAGCGAATGGCTGGAACTGAAGCGGTGGAGCATAGGGTCCAGCTGGCGGCGGACGGGGTTCTCGCACAGCAAGCAGATGTTGACGACTTCTGCGGTAGACTGTTCCCTCATAGTCCACAAGGTAAGACCGAGGTTCGTCAGCTGGGCCGACAACAGTAGCCAGACGGGAATGTCCCCTGGTAGTTTGTAAGCGAACAACCTGGCCCGGCAGTAGAGGCAGGAGGGGTTTGCATGATTTGTCATGCAACCGTTTCTGGATATTGTGTTTCTCCTGAATACGCATTTGGATTAAAGCAGGCTTCAGCACTTGAGGTATCCGCTTCTGCTGAGCAATCGGAATTGGAGGTCTTGTTGTCCTGAACATCAGTCGCTGGGCTGGTGATCCCAGGGTCCAGTCTCTGGCAATGTTTCTGAGGTTCAGGAGATCAAGGTAAAAATCTGAATTGGCCAGGCGCGATTGTTCCATCAGTTGTTTAGCGCTTCTGACAGCTCGTTCAGTGAGTCCGTTACTCTGTGGGTACTCAGGGCTGCTCGTGACATGGTGGAAATTCCATCGGTTAGCAAAGAGCTTGAACTCGTGGCTGGTAAACTGTCTTCCGTTGTCGGTCTGCAAACGGACGGGTGAGCCGAATGTGGAGAAGTGTTCTGACACCATGTAAATATGACAATTACACAACACATAGTTGTACGTTTCTATAAGATCCCCTCTCAATCTCCTAAATTCTAGCGAGTATAAGCCAAGTCTATCCAGTCTTTCTTCATATGAAAGTCCTGACATCCCAGGAATCAGTCTGGTGAACCTTCTCTGCACTCCCTCTATGGCTATAATGTCCTTCCTCAGATTAGCATTAGGTTTATCGGATTATGGGTTTACTTACCCAGTTTAACATGGCTGATTGGGTTTCTACAATTTAACTGACTCAGAGAATCAATCTGGTAGTTGCATACTCTGTCATATCTACACACATAAGGCACAGATTCTGCTGTTTTGATAACAAAGCTAGTGGTGAAAGCCTATGCTGCCCTTCTCAGTTTAAAGGGCATTATGTCATCGAGTTTTAGGTATATGCAAAATTGCAGCTGATAAAACTTATGGGTTGTCAGTGGATATCTTTTGCGATATTACTAATGAGGCAACATGAAATTTAACAGTACCAATTTGCCTATTGGATGATCAGGCAGGATCCGTAAACCAGTAGTCAGATTAGATTTGTAAGTTAAGTAACTCACTGTATGTAAAACGAAAATGTGTAGATATGTAAAATGGATATATTATGTTAATCATTTAAGATTTCATAAATACTGGTTTAAATCACAACAAAATTGTAACCGTGTACTTAGATTTAATACTTAAAAAAGGAGAGCAGTGTAATGTATTCATACATATTCATGTATATGTTAATGAGTTGGTGTTCAATATAAGCAGGGAATGTAGGGTAATAAAACTCTCTATCTCGTGATCCAGACAACCTGCGTGAAAGTTGTTAAGGGGCTGTCCCACTGCGGCTACCTAATCTGCGAGTTTAGAAGAGTTTGCCCTCGACTCAAACTCGCAGAATGGTTGACACGTGGTCCTAGGAGGTCCTATGAGGTCACTGGAACTCTCCTTCATGCTCGAGGGAAGTTCCCGCATTCTCGTGGCCTCAGCTAGGTCGCGGAAAATTTTTCAGCATGTTGAAAATTTTTCCGCGAGTAAAATTTGGTCGGCATGATTCTTTTTAACTTGTAGTGCAGTGGAGTGGGGTCGGTATTTAGGTACAGGCAGTCGAGGGCAGCCGTAGGCAATCTCCTTCGTTGACCGGGCATTTTGATTAGCTCGTTGGAGTTTTCAGGACCAAGGTAAACCGACCGGTAAGTTACATACCCGCTAAACTTTATTATACTTCTTAAAAGTGTCTCCACTCCTTCTCCCCCCCCCGCACCCCCCCCTTCTCTCCCCTTCTCTCTCCTTCTCTCCCCCTCTCTCCCCTTCTCCCCCCCCTCCGCGCTCTCTAAAGGACTTACCGACAGAGGCCTGAGAGCCGTTGGAGCGGTCACAGAGGGAGGATCTACACCCGAGCGGTAGTAGTTAAAGTCGAGCACGGGGCTTGCTTCTTACAGAGGCCCGAGAGCCGTTGGAGCGGTCGCAGAGGGAGGAGGAGCCGAAATCTGCAACGTTCCAAGTTCCACTCGCACTTCAAAAACAAGTGGGTTTAAGGAAGCCGTTGATTGGTGGAAGCAGACAAGAGGGAGCAGCTGATTGGGAGTCAGATCCCTGCTGATTGTACTGTATTGTAGCAGTTTGTTTTGTATTGTATCCTAGGTAAGGGGAGTATGAGGGCCAGGGCAGTTTACTGTTCTGGATGTCAGATGTATTGTATCCAGGGTAAGGGGAGTATGAGGGCCAGGGCAGTTTACTGGATGTCAGATGTGGGAAGTCATGGAGTCTGATAGCCCTCCAGACGTCCACATCTGCGCCAGGTGTATCGAGATGGGGCTCCTAAGGGACTGTATTAGGAACCTGGAGCAGCAGCTCGATGACCTCCGTCTGGTCAGGGAGAGCGAGGAAGTCATTGAGAGGAGTTACAGGGAGGTGGTCACTCCAAGACCACAGGAGGCAGGCAAGTGGATCACGGTTGGGAGAGGCAAGGGGCACAGGCAGGGACTAGAGAGTACCCCGGTGGCTGTACACCTTGACAATAAGTACTCCTGTTTGAGCACTGTTGGGGGGGACAGCCTACCTGGGGGTAGCGACAGCGGCTGGGCCTCCGGTACAGAGACCGGTCCTGTTGCTCAGAAGGGTAAGGAAAAGAAGAGGAGGGCAATACTAATAGGGGACTCTATAGTTAGGGGGTCAGACAGGCGATTCTGTGGACGCAGTCGGGAGACCCGGATGGTAGTTTGCCTCCCTGGTGCCAGGGTCTGTGATGTGTCTCAACGTGTCCAAGACATCCTGAAAGGGCAGGGAGAGGGGCCCGGGGTCGTGGTACATATAGGTACCAATGACATAGGTAAAAAAAAGAGAAGAGGTCCTGAAAGGAGAATTTAGGGAGTTAGGAGGGGAGTTAAAGAGTAGGACAGCAAAGGTAACAATCTCGGGATTACTGCCTGTGCCACGCGACAGTGAGAGTAGGAAAGGAGCGAGGTGGAGGATGAATGCGTGGCTGAAGGACTGGTGCAGAGGGCAGAGATTCAAATTTCTGGATCATTGGGACCTCTTTTGTGGAAGGTGCGACCTGTACAAAAAGGATGGGTTGCACTTGAACCTGAGGGGGACCGATATCCTGGCGGGGAGATCTGCAAAGGCTACTGGGGAGACTTTAAACTAGAATGGTTGGGGGGAGGGACTCAAATAGAGAAAGCTATTAGACAGTGTGTGAGGCAGGAGGCAGAGAAGGAAAGCACTCAGACCCAACATGTAGGGGGGAAAGAAGAAAACAATAATAAACAGAGAATAAGAGGTGGTGGGGTTCTTAAATGGGTGAGCAGAGAAACAAAGGGGTGTAAAATGCGGGCGGAAGCAATAGGTAGCAAGGTGAAAAGTAAAAGTGGCAGGCAGACAAATCCAGGGCAAAAATCAAAACGGGCCACTTTTCAACATAATTGTATAAGGGGTAAGAGCGTTGTAAAAACAAGCCTGAAGGCTTTGTGTCTCAATGCAAGGAGCATTCGTAATAACCATATATAACCATATAACAATTACAGCACGGAAACAGGCCATCTCGACCCTTCTAGTCCGTGCCGAACACGTATTCTCCCCTAGTCCCATATACCTGCGCTCAGACCATAACCCTCCATTCCTTTCCCGTCCATATAACTATCCAATTTATTTTTAAATGATAAAAATGAACCTGCCTCCACCACCTTCACTGGAAGCTCATTCCACACAGCCACCACTCTCTGAGTAAAGAAGTTCCCCCTCATGTTACCCCTAAACTTCTGTCCCTTAATTCTCAAGTCATGTCCCCTTGTTTGAATCTTCCCTACTCTCAATGGGAAAAGCTTATCCACGTCAACTCTGTCTATCCCTCTCATCATTTTAAAGACCTCTATCAAGTCCCCCCTTAACCTTCTGCGCTCCAAAGAATAAAGCCCTAACTTGTTCAACCTTTCTCTGTAACTTAGTTGTTGAAACCCAGGCAACATTCTAGTAAATCTCCTCTGTACTCTCTCTATTTTGTTGACATCCTTCCTATAATTAGGCGACCAAAATTGTACACCATACTCCAGAATTGGCCTCACCAATGCCTTGTACAATTTTAACATTACATCCCAACTTCTATACTCAATGCTCTGATTTATAAAAGCCAGCACACCAAAAGCTTTCTTTACCACCCTATCTACATGAGATTCCACTTTCAGTGAACTGTGCACAGTTATTCCAAGATCCCTCTGTTCACCTGCATTCTTCAATTCCCTACCATTTACCATGTACGTCCTATTTTGATTTGTCCTGCCAAGATGTAGCACCTCACACTTATCAGCATTAAACTCCATCTGCCATCTTTCAGCCCACTCTTCCAACCGGCATAAATCTCTCTGTAGACTTTGAAAATCTACTTCATTATCCACAGCCCCACCTATCTTAGTATCATCTGCATACTTACTAATCCAATTTACCACACCATCATCCAGTTCATTGATGTACATGACAAACAACAGTGGACCCAACACAGATCCCTGTGGCACCCCACTAGTCACTGGCCTCCAACCTGACAAACAACCATCCACCATTACTCTCTGGCATCTCCCATTTAGCCACTGTTGAATCCATCTTGCTACTCCACTATTAATACCCAACCATTGAACCTTCCTAACCAACCTTCCGTGAGGAACCTTGTCAAAGGCCTTACTGAAGTCCATATATACAACATCCACGGCTTTACGCTCATCAATTTCCCGAGTAACCTCTTCACAAAATTCAAGAAGATTAGTCAAACATGACCTTCCAGGCACAAATCCATGTTGACTGTTCCTAATCAGCCCCTGTTTATCCAGATGCTTATATATATTATCTCTAAGTATCCTTTCCATTAATTTGCCCACCACTGACGTCAAACTAACAGGTCTATAATTGCTAGGTTTACTCTTAGACCCCTTTTTAAACACTGGAACAACATGCGCAGTACGCCAATCCTCCGGCACTATTGCCGTTTCCAATGACATTTGAAATATTTCTGTCATAGCCCCTGCTATTTCTACACTAACTTCCCTCAATGTCCTAGGGAATATCCTGTCCGGACCTGGAGACTTATCCACTTTTATATTTCTCAAAAGTGTCAGTACTTCCTCTTCTTTGAATCTCATAGTTTCCATAGCTACTCTACTTGTTTCCCTTACCTCACATAATTCAATATCCATCTCCTTGGTGAATACCGAAGAAAAGAAATTGTTCAATATCTCCCCCATCTCTTTTGGCTCTGCCGATACCTGTCCACTCTGACTCTAATGGACCAATTTTATCCCTCGTTATCCTTTTGCTATTAATATAGCTGTAGAAACCCTTTGGATTTACTTTCACCTTATTTGCCAAAGCAACCTCATATCTTCTTTTAGCTTTTCTAATTTCTTTCTTAAGACTCTTTTTACATTTTTTATACTCCTCAAGCACCTCATTTACTCCGTGCTGCCTATAATTATTGTAGATCTCTCTCTTTTTCCGAACTAAGTGTCCAATTTCCCTTGAAAACCATGGCTCTTTCCAATTTTTACTATTTCCATTCAACCGAACAGGGACATAAAGATTCTGTACTCTTAAAATTTCCCTTTAAATGTCCTCCATTTCTCTTCCACATCTTTCCCATAAAACAAACTGTCCCAATTTACTCCTTTTAAATCCTTTCGCATCTCCTCAAAGTTAGCCTTTCTCCAATCAAAAATCTCAACCCTAGGTCCAGTTCTGACCCTCTCCATAATTATATTGAAACTAATGGTATTGTGATCACTGGTCCCGAACTGTTCCCCAACGCATACCTCTGCCACCTGACCCGTCTCATTTCCTAACAGGAGGTCCAGCACCGCCCCTTCTCTAGTAGGTACTTCTATGTATTGCTGCAAAAAACTATCCTGCACACATTTTACAAACTCCAACCCATCCAGCCCATTTACAGAATGTGTTTCCCAGTCTATGTGTGGAAAATTGAAATCTCCCACAATCACTACCTTGTGCTTACTACTAATATCTGCAATCTCCTTACATATTTGCTCTTCCAATTCTCGCTCCCCATTTGGCGGTCTATAATACACCCCTATGAGTGTTGCTACCCCTTTCCCATTTCTCAGTTCCACCCAAATAGCCTCCCTAGAAGAGCCCTCTAATCTATCCTGCCAAAGCACTGCTGTAATATCTTCCCTGATAAGCAATGCACCTCTTGCCCCTCCAATTCTATCACACCTGATAGGTGGATGAATTGAACGTGCAGATAGCTATTAATGATTATGATATAGTTGGGATCACGGAGACATGGCTCCAGGGTGACCAAGGCTGGGAGCTGAACATCCAGGGATATTCAATATTCAGGAGGGATAGAGAGAAAGGAAAAGGAGGTGGGGTAGCGTTGCTGGTTAGAGAGGAGATTAACGCAGTGGAAAGGAAGGACATTAGCTTGGAGGATGTGGAATCGGTATGGGTAGAGCTGCGAAACAATAAGGGGCAGAAAACGCTGGTGGGTGTTGTGTACAGGCCACCGAGCAGTATTAGTGAAGTTGGGGATGGCATCAAACAGGAAATTAGAAATGCGTGCAACAAAGGCAAAACAGTTATAATGGGTGACTTCAATCTACATATAGATTGGGTGAATCAAATTGGCAGGGGTGCTGAGAAAGAGGATTTCTTGGAATGTATGCGGGATAGTTATCTAAACCAACATGTAGAGGAACCAACGAGAGAGCAGGCTATTCTAGACTGGGTATTGAGTAATGAGGAAGGGTTAGTTAGCAGTCTTGTTGTGCGTGCCCAAATCTACACTGACCATCACTAGTTCTATGTTATCCCACTTTCACATCCTACATACTAGGAACAATTTACAGAAACCAATTAACCTACAAACCTGCACGTGTTTGGATTGTGGGAGGAAACCGGAGCACCCAGAGTAAACCCACAAGTTTACAAGGAGAACGTACAAACTCTGCACAGACAACACCTGTAGTCTGGATCAAACCCAGGTCTCTGCTGCTGTGAGGCAGCAGCTCTACCACTTCCTCCTTCTCCTCTTCTGATTCCTGATTTAAAGCTATTTCTCTTATCTTATGTATGTATCTTACTATTACCCTCTACAGTGACGACATATACAAAGTATCTCTCAAATACATTTGCCATCTCCTTGCTTTCTATTATTAATAGCTCAGACTCACTTTGTATAGGAAAAAGACAGTTAGTTATTTTCTAGCCAACACAAAGCAAGACAAAGCAAGATAAGACTATAGCAAGACAAAGGAGATAGTGATCGACTTTAGGAAAGGAAGCAGTACACATGCTCCAGTTTGCATTGACGATGCCGAAGTAGAGAAAACTTCAAATTCTTAGGAGTCAATATCACCAACAACTTCTCCTGGACCAACCATATTGAAGCAACGACCAAGAAAGCGCACCAACGCCTCTACTTCCTTAGAAGGCTTAGGAGGTTTGACATGTCCCCTACAACTCTCACCAACTTCTACAGATGCACCATAGAAAGCATTTTATCAGGATGTATCAGAGCTTGGTTTGGAAACAGCTCCACCCAAGACCGCAAGAATTTGCAGCGAATTGTGGACGAAGCCTAAACCATCATACAAACCAACCTCCCATCCATTGATACCTCAAGCTGCCTCGTCAAGGCCAGCAGCATAATCAAGGATGAGTCACACCCTGCCCTGGCCACTCCTTCTTCTTCCCTATCCCATTAGGCAGAAGTGTGAAAACGCACATCACCAGATTCAGGGACAGTTTCTTCCCAGCTGTTATCAGGCAACTGAATCATCCTACCACAACCAGAGAGCAGTGCTGAACTATTATCTACCTTTTGAAGACTCGGACTATCCTTGATCGGACTTTGCTGGCTTTACCTTGCACTAAACATTATTCCCTTATCATGTATCTATACACTGTAAATGGATCGATTGTAATCATGTATTAACACGCAACAAAAGCTTTTCTCTGTACCTCGGTACATGTGACAATAAACTAAACTGAACTGATTTTCTAAGAAATATATGGAAACTCTCACTATCTGTTTTTACATTTCTGGCTCATTTTTGTCTCATAGACAACTTTTTCTTTCTATTTTAATCTTTCCGTTACTCTACTGCAGCATTTCTCAACCGGGGTTCCCCGGAATTTAGCATATTTAGCGACGTCATATTTAGCGACATCTATACGGCGTCAGTGTGAGACGGCCTTTCGTGGTCAGTGGACAGGAGCTGTACGTGAAGGATTTGTGTATCATCAAGTGACTCACTCGAGTACAGACGCATGCATGGTCTCCATCGTCCTGTCTGTACTTCCTGGCGTGCAGGTACAGACTCTCATTCATCCACGTTATTTAGTCATTTTTAACACATCATTTAGGGATGCTATATTAATTTAAAAAAATTAAGTATGTTTATTTTTGTCAAAAGGTTATTTATGTATATATTTGTCAGTTTATGAATAGTTTGTGTGTGTGTGTGTCTCTCTCTCTCTCTCTCTCTTTTTTTTTAATGTAGGGGTTCCCTGAGATGAAAATTATTTCAAGGGTTCCGCAAGGGCAAAAAGGTTGAGAAACGCTGCTCTACTGTGCCTAATCTTCTGCCTACTAACCATCTTTCCATAAATCTAGCATTCTTTCTTTAGATTCATTGTTCCATTGATAGTCCAACATCTAAATACCTCTGCCAACAATATTCCAAACATTTCATGATTTCAAAAGTTTCCATCAGTTTTCACATTTATCTTTCCTATTTGAAATAAAAAGAATAAAGGCGTTTAGGTACCAGCAAAACATCAGGATACTCAGAAGAGTGGAGGACGTGAGAATTTCTGGGGTGATTTTCATTTATACATTCAATGGTGCCACTGGCAATATAGGGATTTATTTTCAGTCCCGGATTGCCTGAAAACCGACAGCTGAAATATGGGTCTGGAATTACACATATCTAGGACATCGTTGGCCGAAGGGCCTGTTGTTATACTTACCGTTTTATGTTCAATAACACATAGTCAAGTTCAGATAGGCATGGCAAATGTCCTTCCCTGATCTAGAAAGGTAATTACATGGTTACACTATTGAGAATAGCAGTTTATTTTTAATTCCAATTTTATTTAATTGCTTGAATTTAATTTCCCCAGCTGGCAAACATGTAATTCAAACTCCTCTCCCTGGATCAATGATCCAGAAATCTCTCCTGTATATTAATTATTATAATACTGAAGCCCTAAGTAATGTAACATTGTAATTTGTTTTAACATAGGGACACAAATAGAAAAGAATCACAAGAAATCTCATCTTAAACCTCTTACCTTAAATCTATGTCCTCTGGTTCTTGATTCTCATCTTATGGATAAAAGACAGTGCATTTATCATACCTATTCCTACTCTATCTAGGCTTCACTTGTCCTGGCAAAGTTCTCACAAAACTCATATGTGCTAGTGCTATTACATCACATTAAGAACAAAAACCTGTTTGTTTTTTTAGTTTAGTTTGGAAATACAGCATGGAAAAAGGACCTTCGGCTCATTGAGTCCACACCAACTATCGATCACAATTTTCACCTGTTTCTATGTTCTCCCACTTACTCATCCCCTACCTACACACTAGGGATAATTTACTGAGTCCAATTAACCTACAAACACCCACGTCTTTGTGGTACGGGAGGAATCTGGAGCACCTGGAGGATATTCATGTGGTTACAAGGAGAATATTCAAACTCCGCACAGACAACACCCGAGTTCAGGATCAACCCGGGTCTCTGGCATTGTGAGGCACCAGCCCTACCAGAAATTGCCATGTATTTCAGTGGCCTTAACTTTCTTTTGCTCTCAGATCTTTCTGGAAGTCTGCTGGAGACATATTGAGGGTCTGCAGTTGAAAGCCCATGGTTGCACGGGGCAAGAGACTGACAGCTTGTTTCCAAAGGCCAGACATTGACCCTGGGAGGAAGGTACGTGTCTCATTTGGTGATGATGTTTAGAGATAGGGAGGTTTTGGGAGAGAGGGTGGTAGTAAATAAAAATTGGGCATATAAAAGAAAAAGTGAAGAAAATCGAGAACAAATATGGAAAACAATGATTGTGAAAGAGAAATGAGGTTGAAAGATAGAGATGGATATTGGGAGCAGATGAAGAGAGAAGCTGGAAACAAATGCTTTGGGCAGGGGACGAAGGGACCAAACAGTCTGGGATGTGTGTTCGGGTCCTAGAGCAGAACATGTAGCCGCTTCAGAAAGATATCAACCAAACATAAAGGTTAGAAAAATATATTGCAGTCAGTTTCATCATGTGAATCATCAGTGGAAAAATTCGGAGTTATTTATGGTTAGGTCATGAGTCACACATTGTAAAGATGTATTTTATTTGCACTGGCATTTCCTACCACAATTGAAAATGGATGGGAAGTTCCTGCAAGAGTGGTTTTATCGTCAAATTAAAAGATGGGTTGTTGGTTCAGTTGCTGTTGCTGGCAGTCAAGTATAATTCTGTAAAGCAGAAATTTGTTCCATTCTTTAGCTCTGTGTGTGGTGTCTAATCTGAATACAGAAAGTAACAGAGCACAAATTCAAAATAAACTACATCTACATTATTTTGTTCTACCGCAGGTCTTAGTGTCATTACTACATCTAGGTTTAGGTTTATTATTGTTAATAAGTAAAAGTACAATGTACAATATTGTCAAAGTACAATGAAAAGCTTTATTTTGCATGCTTTCCAATCAAATCAGATACATAAATAAATCAAATTATATAGTTTAGTTTAGTTTAGTTTAGTTTGTTGTCAAGTGTACCGAGGTACAGTAAAAAGCTTATATTGCGTGCTATCCATTCTGCGGAAATACTATACATTATTACAATCAAGCCATCCACAGTGTACAAATACAGGATAAAGGGAATAACATTTAGTGCATGATAAAGTCCAGTAAAGTCCAATTAAAGATAGTCTGATAATACAATCAAGCCAAACTCAAGTATAATAGGTAGAGTGGAAAGATAAAGAGTGCAGAATATAGTTCTCAGCATCATAGAACAATATTTCCACAGATCAATTCCAAAGTACAACATCTCTACGAGATGCAGAATAGTGCTCTTCACAAATATGCAAACTCTATCCTAGCATTTATTTAAAGAGGGCTTGCATACAAAAACATGTATGCTGAGGCTCTACAAGGCGCCTGTAAGGCCGCATTTGTAATATTGTGAGAAATTTGGGGCACCATATCTGAGGAAGGATGTCCTGGCTCTGGAGAGGGTCCAGAGGAGGTTTACAAGAATGATCCCAGGAATTAGCAGGTTAACCTGTGATGAGCGTTTGTTGGCATTGGGCCTGTACTCACTGGAGTTTAGAAGAATGAGGGGGGATCTCATTAAAACATAAATAATAGTGAAAGGCTTGGATAGAGTGGATGTGGGAAGGATGATTCCACTACATAGAAACATAGAAAATAGGTGCAGGAGGAGGCCATTCGGTCCTTCGAGCCAGCACCGCGATTCATTGTGATCATGGCTGATCGTCCCCTATCAATAACCCGTCCCTGCCTTCTCCCCATATCCCTTGACTCCACTAGCCCCTAGAGCTCTATCTAACTCTCTCTTAAATCCATCCAGTGATTTGGCCTCCACTGCCCTCTGTGGCAGGGAATTCCATAAATTCACAACTCTCTGGGTGAAAAAGTTTTTTCTCACCTCAGTCTTAAATGACCTCCCCTTTATTCTAAGACTGTGGCCCCTGGTTCTGGACTCGCCCAACATTGGGAACATTTTTCCTGCATCTAGCTTGTCCAGTCCTTTTATAATTTTATATGTTTCTATAAGATCTCCCCTCATCCTACTAAACTCCAGTGAATACAAGCCTAGTCTTTTCAATCTTTCCTCATATGACAATCCTGCCATCCCAGGGATCAATCTCATGAACCTACGCTGCACTGCCTCAATCACAAGGATGTCCTTCCTCAAATTAGGAGACCAAAACTGTACACAATACTCCAGATGTGGTCTCACCAGAGCCCTATACAACTGCAGAAGAACCTCTTTACTCCTATACTGAAATCCTCTTGTTATGAAGGCCAACATTCCATTAGCTTTCTTCACTGCCTGCTGTACCTGCACGCCAACTTTCAGTGACCGGTGTACAAGGATACCCAGGTCTCGCTGCACCTCCCCCTTACCTAACCTAACCCCATTGAGATAATAATCTGCCCCCTTGTTTTTGCCGCCAAAGTGGATAACCTCACAATTATCTATATTTTACTGCATCTGCCACGCATCTGCCCACTCACTCAACCTATCCAGGTCACCCTGCAACCTCCTAACATCCTCTTCACAGTTCACACTGCCACCCAGCTTTGTGTCATCCGCAAACTTGCTAGTGTTGCTCCTAATTCCCTCTTCCAAATCAATATATATGGTAAACAGTTACGGCCCCAACACTGAGCCTTGCGGCACTCCACTCGCCACTGCCTGCCATTCTGAAAAGGACCCGTTCACTCCTACTCTTTGCTTCCGGTCTGCCAACCAATTTTCTATCCATGTCAACACCCTACCCCCAATACAATGTGCTCGCTAGAATTTAGGAGATTGAGAGGGGATCTTATAGAAACGTACAAGATTCTTATGGGGTTGGACAGGCTAGATGCAGGAAGATTGTTCCCGATGTTGGGGAAGTCCAGGACAAGGGGTCACAGCTTAAGGATAAGGGGAAAATCCTTTAAGACCGAGATGAGGAAAAACGTTTTCACACAGAGAGTGGTGAATCTCTGGAACTCTCTGCCACAGAGGGTAGTTGAGGCCAGTTCATTGGCTATATTTAAGAGGGAATTAGATGTGGCCCTTGTGGCTAAAGGGATCAGGGGGTATGGAGAGAAGGCAGGTACGGGATACTGAGTTGGATGATCAGCCATGATCGTATTGAATGGCGGTGCAGGCTCGAAGGGCCGAATGGCCTACTCCTGCACCTAATTTCTATGTATCTATGTATCTATGCTCTAATTTTAGTCACCAGTCTCCCGTGCGGGTCCTTATCAAAGGCTTTCTGAAAGTCTAGATACACTACATCCACTGGCACCCCTTCATCCATTTTACTTGTCACATCCTCAAAAAATTCCAGAAGATTAGTCAAGCATGATTTCCCTTTCATAAATCCATGTTGACTTGGACTAATCCTTTTGCTACTATCCAAATGCCCCATTATTACATCTTTAATAATTGACTCCAGCATCTTTTCCACCACCGAAGTCAGGCTAACTAGTCTATAATTCCCCGTTTTCTCTCTCGCTCCTTTCTTGAAAAGTGGGATAACATTAGCTATCCTCCAATCCAAAGGAACTGATCCTGAATCTATTGAACATTGGAAAATGATCACCAATGCGTCCATTATTTCTAGAGCCACCTCCCTGAGGACCCTGGGATGCAGACCGTCAGGCCCAGGGGATTTATCATCCTTCAGTCCCATTAGCCTACCCAATACTATTTCTCGCCGAATGAAAATTTCTTTCAGTTCCTCTACCCCCTTAGATCCTCTGTCCTCCAGTACATCTGGGAGATTGTTTGTGTCTTCCTTAGTGAAGACAGATCCGAAGTACCTATTCAACCCTTCTGCCATTTCCTTGTTGCCCATAATAATTTCACCCGTGTCTGCCTTCAAGGGACCCACATTTGACTTTGCTACTCTTTTTCCCTTAACATATCTAAAGAAGCTTTTACTGTCCTTCTTTATATTCCTGGCCAGCTTCCCCTCGTACTTCATTTTTTCAGCCCGTATTGCCCGTTTTGTTTCCTTCCAGAAATTCCTGCCATTGCTGTTCCACCGTCATTCCTGCTAGGATCCCTTTCCAGTCTACTTTGCCCAGCTCCCCTCTCATGCCTTCATATTCCCCTTTGTTCAACTACATCACTGCCACTTCCGATTTAACGTTTTCCTTCTCAAATTGAAGATTAAAACTAATCATATTATGATCACTACCTCCAAGCGGTTCCTTTACCTCGAGTTCTCTTATCATATCTGGTTCATTGGACAACACTAAATCCAGAATTGCCTTTTCTCTGGTCGGCTCCATTACAAGCTGCTCTAAGAATCCATCTCGGAGGCATTCTACAAACTCTCTTTCTTGGGGTCCTGAACCAACCTGATTTCCCAGTCTACCAGCATATTGAAATCCCCCATCACCACAGTGGCATTACCTTTGTTACATGCCAGTTTTAACTCCTTAAGCTTAACGGCCCTGGAAGCTCTGGGGTTTTAGATGCTCTCTGGTGCATTCTGAGCCTTATTTTGGAGCATTTTTGCACCAAATTTATGACCAATATTTCAGAAATAATTTTGGTTGAGTCAAGAGTAATGAGTGGTTGGAATGGGATGATTGGGGTCATTGTTGTATACATTTTTTTTAATCAAGTATTGAAGCTGTCCTTGTTTTAATAATCAAGTTGTACTGTAAAATGTTATGTAAAATGTTATAAAGGAGCATGCAAACACTGCAAATAAAATACTGTAAGTTTTTGCAGTAAATAAAACCTTTATTTAGAAAATGTTTTGTGTGTTGATTTGATTGTCTGTTGACTGTTAGTGTGTGCACATTAAAAATATGATGCAAAATGAAAGTCGCAAACTATGGAATTCATATTTTTCAGTATTGTTATCAAGGAAAAGAAAGCAGTTCCAATTGTTTGATATTATTCATATGGAGGAGAAAATATAATTGCTCTAAAACCTACCTTAATTTTGCAATCTCACTAAAGATAATCCCCCTTTCCCTCTCCCCCTCCTCCTTCCCCCTCCCCTCTCTCTCTCTCTCTCCCCACCCTCTTTCTCCCCCTCTCTCAACCCCCCCTTCCGCCCTCTCACATCCCCCCCTCTATCTCCCTCCCACGCAGTGAGGCTCCGGCTCCGCGCCACAGACACCGCTACCCCCTGGCCCGGAGAAGCGGGCACTCCCGCAATGCAATATTCCACTACTTACCTGGAGTAGACACCTAGGATCTTTGGTAGACACGAGGCATTGAGGTGATTGTGTGGAGTGCAAATGGAGATCTGAACCCGCCCGGGCCCACTGCGCACGCGCGTAGAGACAGCGTCATTTTGCGTCGCTACTGCATCACCGGCTTCCCCCAACTGCGCAGGCGCGGATGGTCGCAATTTTTTTCCCCGAAACTTCCAGCGGGCCGGAACCAGAATTTCAGGTAATTTCCATCAAAGTGGAAACACTGATTGCGCTCCAATTTTTTTTTCCTCTGGATTTTTTTTAATCTGGGAAAAAAACACCTTGGCCGGAAGCCCCTAGATCTCAAGGTGCTAGGCTTAAGCCTATGAAGCATATACGTAAATCTGGCCCTGGTGAGACCACACCGGGAGAAATGTGTGCAGTTTTGGTCTCCTAATTTGAGGAAGGACATTCTTACTATTGAGGGAGTGCAGCATTGGTTCACCAAGTTCACTCCCAGGATGGCGGGACTGACATATGATGAAAGAATGGGTCAACAGGGCTTATATTCACTGGAATTTGGAAGGATGAGAGGGGATCTTATAGAGACATAAAACATTCTTATGAGAATGGACAGGCTAGATGCAGGAAAAATGTTCTTGATGTTGGGGGAGTCCAGAACCAGGGCTCACAGTTTAAGAATAAGTGGTAGGCCATTTGGGACTGAGATGAAAAAAAAACTTTAAACCAGAGAGTTGTGAATCTGTGGAATTCTCTGCCACAGAAGGCAGTGGAGGCCAATTCACTGGATGTTTTCAAGAGAGAATTAGATATATCTCTTAGGGCTAACGGAATCAAGGGATATGGGGAAAAGGCATATGGGGTACTGATTCTGGATGATCAGCCATGATCGTATTGAATGGCGGTGCTGGCACAAAGGGCTGAATGGCCTACTCCTGCACCTATTTTCTATGTTTCTATGATTGAATGGCATAGTAGACTTGATGGGCCGAATGGACCAATTCTACTCCTATCACGTATGACCTTATGCAGGAAGCTTAACTGCAGCCTGCACTTTTTTGTGCTGCTCAAATTTTTAGTACGCATTCCTAAAATCCAGGTGCCTTCGGAGCTGGATCATGATTTGCAGAAGTGAGGTCTAGATTTTACGCAATTTGTGAGATTTAGGATCATTGCATATATTCAACGTTTGGAAGGATTTTAGAGAGAAATGGGGGTGGCATAATGGTGCAGCAGTAGTGTTGCTGCCTTACAGGTCCAGAGACCCAGGTTTAATCCTGGTCTCGGATGCTTTCTGTACAGAGTTTGTACGTTCTCCCTGGACCGCTTGGGTTTTCTCCAGGTGCTTTGGTTTCCTTGCACATTCCAAAGACGTCCATGTTTGCGGGTTAATTGGCTTTGTGAAAAAAATTGTAAATTGTCCCTAGTGTGTAGGATGGTGCTAGTGTACGGGGTAATCGCTGGTCTGCGCGGACCTGTTGGGCCGAAGGGCCTGTTACTGCGTTGTATCTCTAAAGTCTAAAGTCTAAAGGAAAGCGAAAGCAAAGGGAAAGTGAGATGGAAAATGGAATCACTGAGAAAACACAACTGATCAATGAGGACAGCTGAAATGAAGAAGGATATTTTGATCAGGGGTTTGAGAGAGGCAAACAAGAATTCTAAATGAGAATTTTGTGGGTATTTAAGGTGGGCATTTAGTGGAGTAAAATATACTGGAGAAAAATACAATAAATATTTCTTAAGAGTGCTTTCATGTGATGATTGATAGTGGTTTTACTTCGGAGTCACGTGAGCGACTACGTGAAGAAGGGCCGTCAGTCCGCATGCGCGTCATTACGTCTGAAGCATGCGCCAACGACTGACTGGCAGGCGCGCTCCGTCCTTCCAGCGGTAAGTTTTAAAAACTGCAGGTAAGTGTTTCTAAAACTACTCTGCGGTCGTATTGGCGGGTTCAGTGAGTCTTGTTTTTCAACAAGTTAGACCCAGCCATGCCTAAGGTGAAGAGACGGTCTGCGGAGAAGCCGGCTACCGAAGACCGTGATTATGCGGGTAGCAGCGACTGTCTACATCACCGACCTTGCCGCTGGCGGTGGAGCCAGCAGCAGCAGACCTGGTGCCCGAGGAAAGCACGGTGGCAGTCCCGCAGGGGCGCAAGGCCACACGGAAATCTGCTAGGCCCGTAGACTCAGATGAGTCGGGCCAGGAGGGATCCCCTCCTTCGTTGGGAAGCGTCCACGGGCGACTTGCCCATATGAAGCACCTTATGGAGAGGTGGCTCCAGAATGATCTGCTCCGTAGGAGGGAGCAGTATCAACACGGGTCTCCGCAGCAGCCCGCGCCAGGGGTTTCATTCATGGGGCTGCAAAGTGTCTCCCCCGCTGGAGGGGGGAGTACACCGGGTCAGTTTTTTTCCTGACTCCGAGTTTGGAGGCACAGTGGGTGAGCATTCCCAGGGGCACGGGTCTGGTGCCACTATTGGCATCCAGATTTGCCATATCCTCACCATTAGGAGCACCCCTGGATGAAGACCTGGCCAACAATATTAATTATTTAGCATCTCACCAGCTCAAAGACCTGTCTATGGAGGAGACCACCAACAGGTACCCCTCTCCTGCAAACTGTGCCTCCCTCAATGTGCCGGCCGTGAACCACTCCATCTGGGGTCACATTGGAGTGGGTGTCAGAGCCCAGGAAGTAAAGCTCCAGAAAGTCCTGAAATTACTGGCCTCTGGTATCACAGCCTTTGCTAGGTCTGTAGATGGGGAACTACTGACCGACACCCAACAGGACGCAGTGGCATTACTATGTAATGCTCACTTCGAAATAAATTGCCTGCACAAGAACGCAATCCGGCCGGCACAAAACCCCAAGTTTGCTGTGCTGTGCAAGGCCAGCAACGTCCAGCCGGCCAATTATCTATTTGGGGAAGATCTGCCAAGGCAGGTCCGGGAGCTGGATGATGAGGCGAAGACCATCCGCTTCATGAGTAGAGCCCAAACCACACCCAGGGGCTCATCATACCGGGCTCACCCCTACGCACCCTACAGCACCAGGCGATACCTGCCTAGGGGCCCCGGAACCGGTGGAAGACCCGAACTGGAGGCATCAAGGTATTTTTTAGGGGTGGGCCCCAGCTGGCCCACGGCAAGGATGCGCAGAGGGCACCCGCCACCAGCTCTACTTCCCAAGCCTCGCGAACGAAAACCAGCACCATACCGCCAGTAACTACTGAGGTAGGTCTACCTAGTTCTTTGTGGAACACCTTACACATGCCTCACGCACCGGTTGGGGGGAGATTGCAACATTTCTTGAATGAATGGTGTTGGGTCACAGCGGATCCGTTTATACTTCACAGTTTACGAGGGTTCAAAATTGAGTTCATTATTGACTCATTACCACCCACACAACATTCACCAAACCGCACATATGTTTTCTCACACCAGGAAAGTTTGGATATACAAGCTGAAATCCAAACTCTATCCTATAAAGAGGTCATTGAGAGGTCGCCTCCGGATCCTCACCAATTTCTATCCAATATATTCACCAAGCGGAAAAAGGATGGAGGATGTCGTATCATCCTAGACTTAACTGAACTCAACATCTTTGTGCAGTATAAACATTTCAAAATGGATAACTTTGGCACTGCCATCCAACTGGTTTCTAAAGGTGGTTATATGGCATGCATCGACCTTAAAGATGCATACTACTTGGTACCTATTCACAGGGAGCACAGGAGATATTTGAAATTTAACTGGATGGGTCAATTATGGCAGTTCAAAGCATTGCCTAATGGGCTGACTTCAGCTCCCAGACTATTTACCAAACTGCTGAAACCTATTCTGGGGCTACTACGAGCTCAGAATCACCTAGTCATTGCATATTTGGATGACATTCTAATCTTCGGGGTCACCAAGGAATCGGCAGAATCATCTGTCTCAGCCACCAAACTCATGTTTGAAAGATTGGGCTTTCTCATCCATCCAGTTAAGTCCAAATTGACACCTACCAGGGTTATTGATTACCTGGGGTTTACAATTAACTCAATTCACATGTCAGTGACTCTGCCTAGTGGCAAACAATTAGAGTTAACTAAAGCCTGCAACAACCTTATTGTTAAACAAAAGCCATCAATTAGACAAACAGCGAGTGTAATTGGCAAACTAATGGCTGCATTTCCAGCTGTGCATTACGGGCCTTTGCACAATCAAAATTTACAACGTGCAAAGGAACAGGCACTCAGATCCCACGCTGGCCAATTCGGTAGACCAATGCGATTGCCAGCCGAGGCCATTGCTGAATTACAATGGTGGATGACGAATATACGTCATAGCTCCAGCAAAATTTTGCAGGATACTCCATCGGTCGTCTTACAAACCGATGCAAGCGGCCTAGGATGGGGAGCAACTGATACCATCTCCAGCTGCGGTGGTAGGTGGAATGAGCAGGAGTCCTTAATTCTTCAGCAACATGGTATTAACTACTTAGAGTTGTTGGGGGCACTCTATGGGCTTAAGGCTTATTGCAGCACTATGCAACATGTGCATGTTCAACTTCAGATTGACAACACAACCGCGGTGGCGTATGTCAATCACATGGGTGCTGTTAAGTCTGTGTCTTGTGATAGATTGGCAAATCTTATTTGGCACTGGTGTATTCCGAGGGACATTTGGGTCTCAGCTATCTACCTACCAGGTAGATACAAAACGGTGGCGGACACCAGATCGCGGATATTCAAGGACAACACAGAATGGATGTTGAATCATGCAGTATTTAACGACATAATCACCCGGTATGGCATCCCGGATATTGATTTGTTCGCATCCAGATTAAATCACCAGTTACCCAAATATGTGTCCTGGGAACCAGACCCAGGAGCAGTGGCAGTAGATGCATTTTCTCTACATTGGGGAGGAATTTTTCTGTATGCATTTCCCCCATTTTGCCTCATCGGCGATGCTTGGCAAAAATCAAGCAAGACAACGCCACAGGCATTTTGGTAGTGCCTGACTGGCCTACACAGTCTTGGTTTCCACAAGTCCTGGGAATGATTACACAGCCTTTCATGGCTGTCCCCAAGAGCAGGGAACTACTCGTTCACCCAGTAACGGGGAGCAGCCATCCACTTCATGACCGAATCAATTTATTGGTTTGCAGATTCTGAGGAGACCATACCTGGGGCTCGGACTGTCTAAACGGACCGTGGATGTGATAACAGCGGCCTGGAGGGACAGTACACAAAAACAGTACGTCTCTCACATCAAGAAGTGGGAGATGTTCTGTTCTGTCTCAAACATCACGTATGATACAGCACGCATCACGGATGACCTGGAGTTCCTATCTGCCCTGTTCTATGATCAAAAATTAAGTTACAGTGCCATCAATAGTGCCAGAAGCGCACTATCTTCCTATTTAATGCTGGGGTCAGGGCACCAGTCAGTAGGGACACACCCTTTAATAACTAGGTTCATGAAGGGCATTTTTAATTCCATACCACCCAGGCCCCAGTACACGGACATTTGGGACGTGAACGTGGTGCTTACACTGCTTCGCCAGTGGGCGCCAGCTCCCTCCCTACCCTTATCTAAGCTCACCCTTAAGGTGGTCATGCTGATGGCGCTGGTAACTGTGCAACGAGTCCAGACGTTGCACAAGCTGCGCCTCGATAACATGACCACCAATGTAAATGTAATAAACTTTTTCATAGATGATTTGATCAAACAGAGCAGGCCAGGGGTGCCAGAGCTCAAGCTAGAATTCCTGGCATACCCCAAGGATCCACGGTTGTGTGTCGTATCACATATACACCATTCCATAAGAGTCACCAAGGGCCTCAGAGGCTCTGAGCTATCGGTCCTAATCAGTTATAAAAAGCCTTACCACAAGGTATCAGCACAAACCATTTCCAGATGGTTAAAGGAGGTACTGGCGAGTGCAGGAGTGAACGTTGACACTTTTAAATCTCACTCCACCAGGGCTGCATCTATGTCGGCAGCGAGAGCTATGGACGTTCCCCTCGATAACATCCTAGCGGCTGCAGGATGGGCCAATGAACGGATGTTCCACCGGTTTTACAACAAACCTATTGCCGGACCGGGGGTGTTTGCACGTACCATTTTAGATTCTGTTTTGTAGTTTCTCCCCAGGATGGGAGGGGTTACTATTATTTTTCTTTTCATATTAAAGCATCAGTATTATTACCTAACTACGTTATGTCTGAATGCTTTACTTTTATCACTCATCGATGGTCAATCCATTCAGTGTGTGACGCCTGGACTTGTATCCGGCGTGAAATCACAGAGCTTTAAAATCTTCACGTAGTCACTCATGTGACTCTGAAGTAAAATAGTAAGATTAAACGAGAACTTACCAGTTTGAAGTTTGATCTTGATTTTATGAGGAGTTACGATGAGCGATTACGTGCCCGCCGCTCCCTCCCTCATAATATCAAGGTCATCTGGTAGTTCCAGTTCTTCAAAATCTTACTATCCTCAAGTCAACTTCTCTTATCTGTGATTTCACACCGCTGCTTTGAAGATTGACGGGCATGCGGACTGACGGCCCTTCTTCATGTAATCGCTCATCGTAACTCCTCATAAAATCAAGATGGTAAGTTCTCGTTTAATCTTACTATTCTGGAGTACATAGTTCCACTGGGATCTGGAGTTAGAGTATGAAGTAGAACACTAGGCCAGCTCACCTTCTTTAACCATCTGGCAGGCCCTAAATCTTAAAACAATATTTTACCATAATACTTACGCCTCTCCTTTTTAGTGTATGAATAATCTGAATTCCAGCTAGGTCTGCCAACACCATCTGCTTCCACTGTCTGCCAGGGCAATCTGTTCCATGCACCACCCTTCTTATGAAGTCACTGCCACAGAACCATCTGTTCACTACCGTTCTTTTGAGCTATACAGTGCAAAAAAAGAAAATTCCTGCTTTTCTTTTGTAAAATAAATGGGGACCAGATTAAAAAATATAAAATATTTCAATGCACCTTGTCTTTGAAATGGCTTTGTTGTGAAATCCAGTTTTTTTTCATGCTGCCTAACACCATACATCATCAGACTCGTCGTTGGAGAATGTTTTCCCATCTATTGCGATTTTGAACCTTTATCCCAGAGACATAGAAACATAGAAAATAGGTGCAGCAGTAGGCCATTCGGCCCTTCGAGCCAGCACCGCCAGTCACGGTGGCACAGCGGTAGAGTTGCTGCCTTACATCAAAATGCAGCGCCAGAGACCCGGGTTCGATCCCGACTACGGGTGCTGTCTGTATGGAGTTTGTACGTTCTCCCCGTGATCTGCGTGGGATTTCTCCGAGATCTTCAGGTTTCCTCCCACACTCCAAAGACGTACAGGTTTGTAGGTTAATTGGCTTGATTAATTGGCTTGATAAAAATGTAAAATTGTCCAAGTTGGCGAGATGCAGAGTACTGCCCTGCCAACTACAAAATTCAGAAGGTTCAATACGATCATGGCTGATTATCCAAAGTCAGTACCCGTTCCTGCTTTTTCCCCATATCCTTTGATTCCGTTAGCCCTAAGAGTTATATCTAACTCTTTCTTGAAAACATCCAGTGAATTGGCCTCCACTGCCTCCTGTGGCAGAAAATTCCACAGATTCACAACTCTCTGGGTGAAAACGTTTTTCCTCACCTCAGTCCTAAATGGCCAACCCTTATTCTTAAACCATGACCCCTGGTTCCTTATCCATTCTACTTTTCATATCCTCAAACAAATTCCAGAAGATCAGTCAAGAATGATTTCCCCTTTGATGCTGACTTTGACCAATCCTGTCACTCATCCCATTGGAAGAATGGAAACTAAACATTACAATTTCCCCTTTATCCAGGTCTGCAACTGGCGGCTTTAAATGACAGCAGGTGAGACTCATTTTCTGCATAGGATCTGGAAGTATAGGAGTACAACATGCATCCATTCAACGCTGCTCCACCATTCAATATGATCACGGCTGATCATTCAGATCCTGACTCTTGATCCTTTAGCGCTAGGTTAACAAATTGCATTTTGAATATGTTTAATGATTGGTTTCTTCTACTTTCTGCAGTAGAGAATTCCATAGGCAAAAAATCTCATATTTTCATTGTTAAATGGCCCCTGTCCTTAGACTGTGGCCATTAGCCTTGGACTTCCTGGCTTCAGGAACAGCATTCTAGCATAAGGTCATAAGGGATAGGAGTAGAATTAGGTCATTCAGCCTATCAGGTCTACTTTGCCATTCAATCATGGCTGATCTATCTCTCCCTTCTAACCACATTCTCCTGCCTTCTCCCCATAACTGACACATGTACTAATCAAGAATCTATCTATCTCTGTCTTAAAAATATGTACTGACAGCCTCCACAGCCTTCTGTGGCAAAGAATTCCACAGATTCACCACCCTCTGACTAAAGAATCTAGGCTTTCTAGCATCTATAGTCATAGGTTAGTTAATCTGTGGAATTAATTGCCACAGAAGGCTGTGAGGGCTGCCAATGGATATGTTTAAGGCGGAGATTGACAGATTCTTGATTAGTTAGGGGTTATAGGGAGAAGGCAGGAGAATGGGGTTGAGAGGGAAAGATAGATCAGCCATGATTGAATGGGTTGAATGAGTAGACTCGATGGGCTGAATGGCATAATTCTGCTCCTATAACATGAACTTTTCCAGTCCTCTTCATATTTTGTTGGTTTCTTAAAGATACTCTTGTATTCTTCTACACTTCACTGAAAACATCAGGATATCAAATTTCCTTGGATCCATCTGTGATTCTTTGGTCCTCTATTTCATACAGCTGTTCAGTGTGATAGTGGACTTTGGGGTCTGGAGTGTCTACTTGAATTGCCCGCAGAGCAGTTCCCGTTACTGTATAAATGTAGAGGAAGTTCAGTAATACTAGCTAGCAGGAACTCCAGGTCATTATCGGTGAACTTACAATGCTGTGAAAAGATCCTGAACTATGGAGGCAAGTTTTGACTTGGTATTAAGCAGAGGATCAATTCGTAGGTTAAATAACTTTGATTATTGTATTAAATCTTAAAAGATTTTGGCTCCTGAATATTCCTCCATGTGACTAAATTTTAGCATATACAGTTTGTTTAATGTGAGACACTGGGGCTCCCTTCCCTATTCTTTTAAAATACTGCCGCGACATATATTATTCAATTGAAGGGAGCAGAAGCAGACGATCAGGACATTACAGGGCAAATCCACAGCACTTGCATCCCATAATCTCTGCACAAGACACTTGGTTTTCCCCAAAATGGATTAAATTAAATAATCCCACTCTCCTCCTCACTGCCCATAGATACCAAAATTGTCAGGGACAGAAAGGTTCAGAATATGGGCAGTACTGTTGCTCCAAGGTGGTCTGCCTTTTTAGCTGTTCACAAGGGACCACTATAGGCACTCCAACAGCCTGGAGTATGCACCATGACAGTTGCCATGGAAGATCAAAAAGCTGGAGGAACTGCTCGATTCAAAATGTCGACCATCGCTTTGACCTCCTCCACTGATGGCACCTGACCCGGCGAGTTTCTCCAGCAGCTCGATTGTTTTGCTCCAGAATCCAGAATGCCTTCTCTTGTGTCACCCTGGAACCTCAGATGGCTGTTCTGGGGGCCAATTGTTGACAAAGCCCAACCTCCCTTCTATTATAACCACAATATCACAGCTATAATGTGTTCTTGCAGTGCTGAAACATCATGCCAGAGAGTTTATTTGGCTCTGTGAGGAAGACAATGTTATACCACTTTTTAAGAACGGAGTGAGAGGAAAAACGAGGAATTAAGACCAGTTAGCGGTGGGGAAGATGCTGGAGTTAATTATTAAAGAAGTAATAACGACGCATTTGGATAGCAGTCAAAGGATTGGTCAAGTCAACACGGATTTACAGTATGAAGGAGAAATCCTGCTTGACTAATCTTCTGGAATGTTTTGAGGATGTGACAAGTAAAATGTATGAAGGAGACCCAGTGGATGTAGTGTATCTGGACTTTCAGAAAGCCTTTGATAAGATCCCACACAGGAGATTAGTGGGCAAAATTAGAGCACATGGTATTGGGGGTTGGTGATTGACATGGATAGAGAATTGGTTGGCAGACAGGAAACAAAGAGTAGAATAAACGGGTCCCTGTCAGAATGGCAGGCAGTGGCGAGTGGAGTGCCGCAAGGTTCGGTGCTGGGGCCGCAACTATTTACAATATATATTAATGATTTTGATGATGGGATTAAAAGTAATACGAGCAAATTTGCAGATGACACAAAGCTGGGTGGCAGTGTAAACAGTGAAGAGGATGCTAGGAGGTTGCAGGGTGACTTAGGCAGGTTGAGTGAGTGGGCAGATGCATGGCAGATGCAGTATAATGTAGATAAATGTGAGGTTATCCACTTGGCAGTAAGAACAAGGAGGCAGATTATAATCTCAATGGTGTCAAATTAGGAAAAAGGGAAGTGCAACAAGACCTGGGTGTCCTTGTACACCAGTCACTGAAAGTAAACATGCAGGTCAGCAGGCAGCGAAGAAAGCAAATGGCATGTTGGCCTTCATAACGAGAGAATTTGAGTATAGGAGTAAAGAGGTCCTTCTGCAGTTGTACAGGGCCCTGGTGAGACCACATTTGGAGTATTGTGTGCAGTTTGCTCTCCTAATTTGAGGAAGGACATCCTTGCTATTGAGGCAGTGCAGTGTAGGTTCACAAGGTTAATCCCCGGATGGCGGGACTGTCATATGAGGAAAGATTGGAAAGACTGGGCTTGTATTCACTGGAATTTAGAAGGATGAGAGGAGATCTTATAGAAACGCATAAAATTATAAAAGGACTGGACAAGCTAGATGCAGGAAAAATGTTCCCAATGTTGGGGGCGTCCAGAACCAAGGGCCACAGTCTAAGAATAAAGGGGAGGCCATTTAAAACTGAGAGGAGAAAAAACGTTTTCACCCAGAGAGTTGTGAATTTGTGGAATTCTCTGCCACAGAAAGCAGTAGATGAATTCACTAGATGAATTTAAAAGAGAGTTAGATGGAGCTCTAGGGGCTAGCGAAATAAAGGGATGTGGGGAGAAGGCAATCACGGGTTACTGATTGTGGATGATCAGCCATGATCATCATCGGCGGTCACTCGAAACGAGTATGACTTTCCTCTCTATGGAGGACGCCTGTGTGTGACTTTGTTTAACGTGGGGAGACTGATGCACAGACAGCCACCACACAATCCTTGACAGATCTGGGTCAGGATCTGACATGGAGTCCAAGATGACCGGGAATCCTTTTCTGCTGCAACCTTCATCCGCCTTCCCAGTCATTATGACGCTCCACTAAAGTCAGCCATCATCCTCCGCCTGTTCCACCATGGAGGTCTTGTTGAATTGCTCTTTGTCAGGGACTCCCCCTCGATCTTACCGCCATAGGTGGCCCTACCAGGAACATAGCTCCAGACGGCATCGCTCTCAGGATCTCAGGACCACACGAGCTTCTCCACCATGACAAGGTGACAAGATCACAATGAATGGCGGTGCAGGCTCAAGGGCCAAATGGCCTCCTCCTGCACCTATTTTGATGTTTCTATGTTTCTGTAAGACAAATTCTGTTCTCTCTATGGAAGCCAGCCTAACCAATGTCCTATAAAGCTGCATCATGACTTCCTGGCTCCTCGACCAATGAAGGCAAGCATACCCATATATCTTCTTTATCACTCTATTTACTTGGATTACCACTTTCAAGGAGCTATGGACTTGGACCTCAAGATTCCTTAGCACAGTAATGTTGATAATCGTGTCGCCATTAACTGTTATACCTTCCCCTGACATTTGACCTTCCAAAGTGCAACACTTCACTCTTGCTCAGATTAAACACAATCTGCCCTCAGAAGTCTTTATGTCACAATTTACATGGAAGCATTTCAAAGAACACTGGATTTTGAAAAGGAAAATCACCAAAAAAATAACTGCTGGAAATCTGAAATGAAAACAGAAAACCTTAGAAAGACTCAGCGGGTCAGCAGAATCCCTGCAAAGCAAAACAGGGTTAACATTTCAGATTGTAGATGGCTGAAGGAAAGCAGTCAGAATGTGGACGTTGAGAGAATGGTATGCACTGTGCAGATGAGAAAGGGATATTTGATTCAGCTGGTGCCTGAAAGCTTTATCAGCAAGGTGGTTGCTGTTTTACCTCATCAGATTTCTCCTCTTCCTCAAAATCCATACTCTCCTCATCCCACACTACGAGTTGCCCAAGCCATGATGAAGGCTCATTGTTAAGCATGCGACAGATGATTCCTTGTCTTGCACTGCGAATGATTAAAGCTCCTCTTTTTTGAGGGTAGTTGTGAAGCATACGACAGATGGACTGCACAGCTGGATACCAGACGTACTAGACCCTATAGCCAAAGCATTTTGCTGAGAACACCAATGTTTCATTTGGCTATCCATTCCTTGTAAGGTGGCTACATCTGTGTACATATATCTAATAGAAGTCATACGTGGCATGCCATGCAACGGCCATCTTTGTAACTGTCTTATTACACTCTTCAGTGGCCAAAAAAACAGACTTTGCACAGAGAGTTTTTAAGGTCATTCTCACTAATAAAGGTCATCTTTATACTGACAGTAATAATTATTTGCTTTATCCTCACATTTATAATCTGAACTTCCAATGAGTAAACTCATGATTATCTTTTGGACCACTATTTGGCAGCTTTATGGATTCTGAGACATGTTCTTTAAGCACAGCTTTGGAGCCAATTGCAGGCTTTCTACTGTTTCCCTGGTTGAGACTGACTAACTGAAAATAGAACAGGAATTTAACCTCGACCTTTATAAGTGTACACTAAGCCACGTGGTGCTTTTATCAACTAGCTTTGCAGTTAGCATCTATTTAGACTGTGCAGCAAAGGAACAGGCCATTCATTGAAACTAGTCCATCTACACTCAGCCTGACTCTGAGGAACAAAGGAGGAGGAATAGATTATTTTACCACGCGAGTCCGCTGCCATTCAGTGAGATCATGGTTTCAATTGTTACCTGTATCCATATGTTCACATTTTCTCACACATACATTGGCTGTTCTGCTTATGAATTTTATTTTTATTTAAATTTTAAATTCACTATTGGCAACATAGTTTTGAATTTGTGCAAGAGATTTATAAGCATCTTTTACCCTCTAAAAATATTTTTTTCAAACCACAGAACATGAACCATATTCACCAGTCCATGCAAGCTTCAGTCTTGAAAGATATGACTCTAACTTTTAGACATTTCACTGTACCTTGGCACATGTGACAATAATTAAACTAAACTAGACTATGCCCCTGAGTTCTGACACCCCAGCCTCTCTTTAGTTTGTTTAGTTTAGTTTAGAGATACAGCGCGGAAACCGTGTGCGGACGTGGCGCCGATGGATGAGAGGCCGAAGCAAAGAAGTCGAAGCCCAAAGAACCGAATGGAAACGAGGCAGCTACGGCAATAAACCGAAAGATTACGAAGACGAAACGCCTACTAACCGAAAGGATGGGACGCCTAAATGCAAACTAACCGAAAGGGCGGAACGCATAAAAGCCAACGAACCGAAAAGCTGCGTCACCTAAAAGCAAACTTACCGAATGGCCGCTCTGTTGAAACGCCACGTACCCCATAGGCGGCGTCGCCTACAAGTCAACGAACCGACTGCCGCTCAACAGAAAAGTCAATAATGGACATGACGTTGCCGGGGCCGGGGACTTGTCAGCGATTGGTCCAGACCCCCGCTTCCATCACATCACTGAAGGCATGAACATTGTCCCAAATCTCCGCTCCACCCGACCCGCAGGCCCGCGGAGGGTGGCCGTGGAGAGTGGGGGCTGTACACCTTCAACCGCTTTCAACTTGTGCTTGGGTTCAGACTGCCCAGTCACCTATGGCTTTGTGTGGAAAATGAACCCCACGCTCCCGTCTCCCCTCTTCTCTCACTCTCCTTCCTCTCTCCCTTCTCTTCCCTCCTCTCTCTCTCTCTCTCCCTCTTCTCTCTCCTCTCTCTCTTTCTCTCCTCTCTTCCCCTCCTCTCCCCCTCTCTCTCTCCCTTTCTCTCCTTCTCTCTCTCCCCTCCTCTCCCCCCTTCTCTCCCTTCTCTCTCTCTCCCCTTCTCTCCCCCTTCTCTCTCTTCTCCTTCTCGACCCGTGGGAGCGTCCCACAGTCACTGACCGCGATGCACCGCCATCGGACCCTAACCTCCACACCAGGGACCCAAGCTCCCATGCACAAAACAGGCAGCATCCCTGGAGAGAAGGAATGGGTGACGTTTCGGATCGAGACCTTTCTTCAGAGTGCGTCCTGAAAGGTCTCGGCACGAAACATCACCCATTCCTTCTCTCTAGAGATGCTGCCTGTTTTGTGCGTGGGAGCTTGGGTGCGTTCCGCAAGCACCGAGATGGTAATAAATAAACGTCTTTCTCCGGAGCCGGGGTGAATCACCCTGGTGTGGAGGTTGGGGTCCAATGGCGGTGCATCGCGGTCAGTGACTGTGGGACGCTTCCGCGGATGGAGACGGAGGAGAGAGAGAAGGGGAGAGAGAGAATGGAGAGAGAGGGGGGCGAGAATGGGAGAGAGAGGGGGGAGAGTAAAGAGGGAGAAAGAGAAGGTAGGGAGAGAGAAGGGAGAGGGGGGGAGGAGAGGAAGAGAGAGAGAGAGAGAAGAGTGGGAGAGAGAGGAGAGAGAGAGAGAAGAGGAGAGAGAGAGGAGAGAGAAGGTAGAGAGAGAAGGGAGAGAAAATAAGGGAGAGAGAGGGAGAGAGGGGGGTGAGAGGAGGGAAGAGAGAGGAGGAGAGAGGGAAGAGTGATGTGATGGACGCGGGGGTCTGGACCAATCGCTGACAAGTCTGGCCCCCCGGCAACGTCAAGTCCGTTATTGGACTTTTCTGTTGAGCGGCAGTCGGACCTTTGGCCTGTAAGTGACGCCGCCTTTCGGATAGGTGGCATTTCGACAGAGCGGCCATTCGGTAAGTTTGCTTTTAGGCGACGCAGCTTTTTCGGTTTGTTGGCTTTTAGGCGTCCCATCCTTTCGGTTAGTTTGCATTTAGGCGTCCCATCCTTTCGGTTAGTTTGCATTTAGGCGTCCCATCCTTTCGGTTAGTAGGCGTTTCGTCTTCGGACTCTTTCGGTTTATTGGCGTTTCGGCCTCGTTTCCATTCGGTTCTTTGGGCTTCGACTTCTTTGCTTCGGCCTCTTGTCTGTCAGCGCCACGTACGGGTACCGCGGAAACAGGTCCTTCCATGCCGACCGGTGATCCCCGCACACTAACACTATCTAGGAGGAGGGGGGAGGGGGGAGGAGGAGGGGAGGGGAGGGAGGGAGAGGGAGGAGGAGGGGGAGGGAGAGGGAGGGAGGGAGGGAGGAGGGAGGGAGGGAGGGAGGGAGGGAGGGAGGAGGGGAGGGAGGGAGGGGAGGGAGGGAGGGAGGGAGGAGGGGGAGGGAGGGAGGGAGGGGGAGGGAGGGAGGGAGGGAGGGAGGGAGGAGGGAGGAGGAGGAGGAGGAGAGGAGGAGGAGGAGGAGGAGGAGGAGGAGGAGGAGGAGGAGGAGGATGATGATGATGATGATGATGATGATGATGATGATGAGATCATACAAACACTGTACAGACAACACCCATAGTCAGGAACAAACCCAGGTCTCTGGCGCTGTAAGGCAGCAACTCTACCGCTGAGCCACTGTGACGCACTCGTGTGCTGTCCCTCTGTAAAGTCCAATTTTGGAAATGATTTGTTCTGACTGACAGTGCTGGATTCAAAGTTTTACACATGAATCAGTAAAGCAAATGGACATTCTCATTAACTTGATTTATCTTTACACAATCGATAGAAAAGCAGGCAGTACTTGAATATATGAGATTACATTACTGTTAACTATTACCCGATCGAGCGTCATCAATCAGAACAAACGATCCCAAAGGAATTTACGAGCAAATTTGATGATTAAATTAATAAGCCCAAAATCTATATTGATTTTTAATAATAATATTTAATATTGATACTAACCTGTTTCCTAATCACAGCAGAAGCTTCCAAAGAGATTCTGTGTTTCCAGATGCTGGAGATGATATATGAAGAGTTCAACAGGATCACAGTCTGCAGGCAGTACGAACCACAACAAATCCACCAGCACACAAGCAAGATTGCAAAAAAGTTTGATATCGCCTATGTTGCATTATCAAACAAATTTTCAGTTATAGAAGCCATGAACATCTCAAGTTTTTTATTTTTTAAGTGTAAACTGCTAATCAGGAATTAAAATGATTTTTCCATTTATATAACAAAAACAGAAATTTGTTATTGAAAAGAAACATTTTGAGAAGTGCATTCAACGTGAAAAATTAACTTTCTCTTTTCACTGATGTTGCCTGACATGCTGAGTGTTTACTGCATTTTTGTCTTTGATTTAGATTTCCAACATCTGCACTTTTATTAATTTACATTGGAAGCTGTGGATATTACGCAAAATGTAGGGTTTTACAGTCATAGTGATAGATCAACTTGGAAGCAGGCCTTTTGGCCCAACTCATCCATGTTGTCTAACTGAGCTAGTTCCATTTACCTGTGCCTGGTTCATATTCCTCCAAGCCTTTCCTATCCATGTACCTGTCTAAGTGCCTTGTAAATCTCATGATTGTACCTGTCTCTACCCTTTCCTCTGGCAACTGTTCCACAAAACTTCCACGTAAAAAGGAGCTACCCACACCACCCCCCCCAGCCTTTGCATCCAGCACATTGTTCTTTGATGTTTCCACCAGCCACACTGCAATACCAACACCTGTCACATCATCCTTTCCTTCAAATTTCTGCTTTCCATGAATCCCTGGTTCACTCATCTCTTCATTTACCCCTCTCACTCTCTAGGCACTGTCCCCGACCACAGCAGGAGGTGTAACACCTGTCCATACATCTCCACCCTCAGCAACATCCAGCAACACCAACACCCCACCAAGTAATGCAGGGATTCACATGCACCTTCTCTAACTTTGATGATTGCATTTGGTGCTGTTGATGTGGCTTTGTTGAGAAGCAAACTAGGCAACCTCTTTACTAAGCACCTGCGCTCTGTCTGCTAACCACTTTAATTCCCCGACCCATTCCCACACCGACCTGTCTGCCCTCAGCCTCCTCCACCAGCAGAGAGAAGCCAATGGCAAACTAGAGAAGCAGCACCCCAAATTCCACCTTGATAGTCTACAACACATGGGTGGCATGGTGGCACAGCGGTAGAGCTGCAACCTTTGTACGTTCTCCCCGTGACCCGTGTCTTTTCCAGAATCTCTGATTTCCTCCCACACTCCAAAGAAATATATGTTTGTAGGTTAATTGGCTTGGTATAAATGTAAATTGCCCCTAGTGTGTGTAGGGTAGTATAAGTGTGTGGGGATCGCTGGTCGCCGCGGACTCGGTGGGCTAAAGGGCCTGGTTCTGCGCTGTATCTCTAAACTAAACTAAACCCAATAGCATTAAACTTGAGCTATCCAATTTCAGGTAATTCGCTTGCCCATTTGCATTGTTCCCGCTATCCACCTGATGGTTATACATATACCGTTCATTCTCTCTACACACTACTCCCTCTCACCCAGGTTCTTCCTCACCTCCACCATCTACCCATCAACCAATCACACCATCCTTTCCCTCCTGTTCTCATTAGCACACCCCACCTATATTATTTGGTCCCATATTTCAATCTCCTTTCCTACCAGAGCCCATCATCTGCAGTCCACCGATTATGTCCCAACCTCTGTTGTTATCACCGACCCTCCCTCCCCTACCTAAAACCAGCCACCAATCACCACTATTCAGGGCTGCATGGTGGCACGGCGGTAGAGTTGCTGCCTTGCTGCGCCGGAGACCCGGGTTCAATCCTGACTATGGGTGCTGTCTGTACGGAGTTTGTACGTTCTCCCTGTGACCTGCGTGGGTTTTCTCTAGGAAGCTCAGGTTTCCTACCATGCTCCAGGTTGGTAGACTAATTATCTTGGTATAGATGTAAATTGTCCCTAGTGTGTGTAGGATAGTGTTAGTGTACGGGGATCGCTGGTCGGCACGGTCTCCTTTTCCTGTTTTCGCACAGTGTCACTAAACTTAACTAAACTTGGATCCTGCCTATCACATGCCAGCTCTTACCCCACCTCCTCTATACACATTATCTTCCCTCCACTCAAGGGGAAAGGTCTCAACTCAGATGTTGCCTGATCTGCTGAATTCCTCCAGCAGATTATTTTGGTGAGCAAGACTCCAGCATCCGCCATCTCTTGTGTCTCTGCTTTCTTCACCACCCTGTTTGCCTATGTCACCATTGTCATGTAACCATGTACCTGCACCACTAGGTCTATACGTTCTGCAAAACACCCTAGGGCTCTACCATTCACTGTATAAGTCCTGTACAGTTTTTTGCTACCAAAATGCAACACCTTGCATTTATCCAAATTAAATTCAATTTCCATTCCATTGGCCCACTTGATCAAGATCCTCTTTTAATCTTAGTTAACCTTCTTCATGGTCCACGAGATCACACCTTTTCGTGTCATCCCCTAACTTCCTAAACATGCCACCTGCATTATCATCAAAATCATTAATATAAATAATGAACAAGAGTATACACAGCACCGATCCCTATGGTACACCATTTGTTACAGCTCTCCATTCTGAACAACAACCCTCTGCCACCACTCCCTGTTTCCTTCTCTCAAGCCAATTTTGTATTCAATTGGCTAACTCCCTCTGGATCACATATGATCTAACCTTCCAGACTAGACCACCACATGGTACCTTGTCTAAGGCCTTGCTAGACTCCGTGTAAACAATGTCTACTGCACTGCCCTTATCAATCTTCTTGGTCACCTCTTAAAAACTCAAATCAAATTCATGAGATGCTTTCTCATGCAAAAAGCCACCATGCCTGTCCCTAATCAGTTCTTGATTTTACATGCATGTAGATCCTGTCACTCAGTCCCCTTCAATAACTTATCCACCACTGATATTTGGCTCACTGGTCTGTAGCTTCCAGGTTTTTCCTTGTAACATTTCCTAAACAGAGGCACAACATTAGCCATTCTCCAGGCTTATGTCACCTCCCTCATGGCTATGGATATGTCAGGATGACACAGATATATGCCAGGAGCCACACAATTTATCCCTAGCTTTCCACAATGTCCCAGAATATACTTGAGCAGGTTGAGAGAATCTATCTATTTTTCAGCATTTTAAGACCAACTTTGTGTATTTAACACTCTTAAACCTACCTCTAATGTTTTGTTTCTGTTTGACTTCACCGTGAGATTCCTTTGAAGTGTGAAAAATATACATCTTCAGTGATGTGATCTGGGGTCATCGGGTGTTTCGGGTCTCACAACATCAGACACCCTCGCCCAGGCGACCTAGCCGGGTTTGATCAGGCCCCAACTTGCGTCCCAGCAGCAACCACCCATGGATCAGCTCTCTTAATAACTACTCTGCAGGGGTTGGGAGATTCTAGTGTGTGGAGGGACTGGGCTCTGTGGGGTGAGTCCAGGCCGGGCTCCTCCTGCGTCTCACCAGGTTCAAGGCCTGTGCGCTGCACCTCTTTCTCCTTCTCTGAGCATTTCATTCTCACCCGATGGATTTTTAGGCCACGGTGGTTCATTAGGCCTTTCCGTAGCTTTATTAGGTGTCTTTCTCACGAAAGACACAGACTGGGGGGCTAACCTAGCCTTTCCCGGGTGCCGTCTTTCCGTGCCGTCAACTGTCTCTCCAGTAGTCACCAAACTATTCTTGGTTGTCACCAAGTCTATTCCTAGGTGCCACTGGCTGAGCACCTAGGAATAGACTGTAAATTATTAAATACAATTGTTTGCGTAATGGTTGCTTTGAATTATATTTGGCATGGAACATTTTGAAATTAATTTGTATGATCCAAGTGACTCATTCCCTCCATTACGGAAAAAAAAAAGCGTATGCATTATATCTGAAATAAAAACAGAAATTGCTGGAAATACTCAGCAAGTCAAGCAGTATCTATGGACATGGAAATGAGATATATCAGGTTGATTAAGTTTCATTAGAATTTGGAAATGTTAAAAATCAGACATGTTTAACATTGTAGAGAAGGGGAGAATTGAAAGAACAGATGGGATGTGTGTGATGGGATGAATACCAGGGGAGAGTGAATGAAACAAAAGGCGGCGGTGCCGGTAAGGGGAAAAGAGTGAAGCCTTGTTAATAGCAACTTTATCTTTCAGGAAGAGTTGTAATTCAAAGTAGATGAATGAGAACTGATAAGACTTGTAGAACAGCGCCTCATATTTCGCTTGGGCAGCTTACAACCCAGCAGTATGATAATTGATTTCTCTAACTTCAAGTAACCCTTGCATCCCCACTCTCTCCATCCCTCCCCCACTCTAGTTGTCATGCTAGTTTCACTCCCATCCTGTTGAGTTTCATTGTTTGTATAACTCGTTATCACCTAACCCACAGCCAACAATGGACCATTGTGGGCTTCACCTTTCCTCCAACTAGCAGCTGGAGTTCTTTCCTACACATTTAAATTGGTAGCTACTCTGATGGGATTCAAATTCATATCTCTAGATCCATGGGGACTTTAAGTATTAATTTCACTTCGGAGTCACATGAGTGACTACGTGAAGAAGGCCGTCAGCCCGCATGCGTGTCATTACGTCTACCGCATTGTGCACGACTGGCTGGCGGCGCATCGCTCCTCCAGCGGTAAGTTTCAAATCCTACAGGTAAGTTTTCAAACTTTTTTTTATTTTTTATTTTATTTAACCTTTATTTAACCAGGAGAAGTCTCATTGAGATTAAAAATCTCTTTTACAAGAGAGTCCTGGCCAAGACAGGCAGCAGCACAGTTCCACAGTTACAGACAATAATTTAAAAACAACAGAGAACATATAAATAGAATCACCGTCAGAATATCATCAAACAAAGCATGTACAGACAGAAGAGCCCACTTCAACATCATTAAGAAGGGATTTAAATCTGTTTATAGAAACCAGCTCCTTAAGTTTCAGTTCATTCTGCAGCTGGTTCCATGCGAAGGGAGCAGCATAACTAAATGCCCTTTTCCCCAGTTCAGTACGGACTTTAGGTACAGTTAGTAAGAACAACTTACTTTTCAGGTTGTCCTTTCGTTGCAGGAATCTCTCTTCGCAGAGTTTTCCTGCTGGACATAGTACACGCGGCAAATCCCGATCGGACCGCGGGGAAACCAATTATGGACCGCGGGGATGCCGGCTACGGACCGCGGAAGTGCGGGTAGCGGGTGGCCGTTGGGTTTGCTGCCTGAGTCGCTGACAGTGCGGTCAGCGACTTCCGACTTTTTAAATTCGGGCGATATCCGGACGGACCATGGGGAAGCTTCAGTCCGCGGGAATGCCGGCAACGGACCGCGGGAGAGCGGGTAGCCGGTGGCCGTCGGGTTCACTACCCGAGTCGCTGACAGTCCGGTCAGCGACTTCTGAGGGTATTAAATACGGGGCGAAATCCGAACGGGCCGCGAGGAAACTACAGATTCAGATTCAGATTCAGATTCAGAAAACGTTATTGTCTGTCGTAACAGAAAATCTTCTTTGACGTGGCTCAACATACAAACAGGACAATGTACTGATAAGCAGTCATACAACACAGATTTCTGCGAGCACACACCGTGTGTATAGATCTTAAAAGCAAGTATAAGGATTAAAAACTGTAAAAATAGACAAGATGAAAGTTGTGGATACGTGTAAAGTGACAGTGTGTCAGGGTTAATTTGTCCATTGTTCATTTTTTATTTAAGCTGTTTATGGCAATGGGTATGAATGAGTTTTTGTGGATGTTTTTCTTAGATAGGGGGACTTTATATCGGCGGCCTGATGGCAGAAGTTGGAAGGACTTGTGCAGGGGGTGGGTGGGATCCTGTGTAATGAGGTTGGCTTTCCTTTTAACTGCCTGGGTGTGAAGTACTGATAATTGATTTTGAGTTTTGCCAGTTATTTTGCTTGCTTGATTGATGATCCGGGAAAGCTTTGATTTGTCTTTGACAGAGGTGAGGGTGAACCAGGATGTGATGTTAAAGGTGAGTACAGATTCTATAAGTGATTTATAGACAGCTGTTAAAATGTCCTGTCTGACATCAAATCTCCTGAGTTTCCTCAGCAGGAACAGGCGTTGCTGTGCCTTCTTGTACACAGAGTCTGTGTGCTGGGAGAAGGACACAGGCGGGTGTCAATCTCTGTGCCCAGGTATCTAAAGGCCTCTGCCTGCTCAACTGTCTGCCCATTCAGCCTCAGAGGTTCAAAGAGAGGTTGGGGGGAAGATGTTCGCCTCCCCCCACAACGCAGCTCCTTGGTCTTGGAGATGTTAAGCTCCAGAGAGCTCTCTTTGATCCACAGCATCAGGGTGCTGACCTGCTGATAGTAGGCAGCCAGAGAAGTGTGATCCTTGATGTGGGCCACCAGGGCCATATCGTCTGCATACTTAAAAAGGGAAATGTCACTGTTATTGTTTGTTATGTTGTTTGTGTAGATGGAAAATAAAATCGGTGATAAAACACAACCGTGGGAGACACCAGTGTTTGAGATCATGTTCTTGGATTTAAAACCATTTACCACCACATGCTGAGGCCGGTCCTGCAGGAAGTCTTTTATCCACAGGATAAGTGATGGGTTGACTTGTAGATCCAGAAGGCGGTTGCAGAGGGTGACCGTGTTGACTGTGTTAAAAGCGGAAGAAAAATCCATAAATAAAATCCGTGTGTGGGGGTGTGGGGAGTCCAGCTGTCTGCTAACTGTGTCCAGGAGAGTCAAACAGGCATCCTCCACCCCACGCCTTGCCTTATAGGCAAACTGGAGTGGGTCAAGCCTGTCCACCACCATAGCAGTGAGGTGATCACTTACCACCCTCTCCAGTCCACAGGGATGCCGGCTACGGACCGCGGGAGAGCGGGTAGCCGGTGGCCGTCAGTGCAGCCAGCGACTCTGACTTCGGCAGCCCAAAAGGTGAAAACCATACGGAGTCGGAGATTGGTCCACTCTAAAAGAGTGTCAAAGGTTAGTATGGATTACCTCCAAACAGGAACCCGAATATGACTGTGCCGGGATCCCATGCTTAATGCATAATGTACGACAATCTCTCGAGGGGAAACGGTGTGCTTTGCCTCTAAATTGCTGCTCCGTTGGGGACGGAATAGCCACTACAAGAGAAGCTGGCGCAGCATCAACGATCTAATGGAAATGACATACATGTGGACAGAGTCTGCGAATGAAACTTTGCTGAAACTCCAGCAAAGGTAAGGGACCTGGTTAGAGACACTGGTAAGTAGGTCTCGTTATTTACCTCCATGAACTAAAACCAAAAGGTAATATCGATTTGTTCACAGCTCAAGCATTTTGGAATGCCTGACTGGCCTACGCAGCCATGATTCTCACTTATGTTGGGAATTAGAATAGAGCGTTTTATGGCTGTTCCCATATGCAGAAAATCTGCTGATTCACCCCGTGACTGGGGAGAACCATCCACTGCATGATCAAATCATATCTTCGATTCAGAGTCTGAGAAGACCTTACCTAGGGCTTGGACTGTCTGGTCGTACGTTGGTTATGATCACTGAGGCCTGGAGAGATAGTACCAAGAAATTGTATATCCCCATATCATTAATGGGAAGTGTTCTGTTTACAGTCCAACTATATCCCTGGCCTTGGTTAAACTCACTTACAAAGAGGTTATGCTCATGGCGCTGGCTACAGCGCAACGGATCCAGTCGTTGCATAGGCTACAACTGGACAAGATGGTTACATTTTATGTTATGACCAGCGCATCAGGTTTCAAACTAGAGGTTGGCATACCCTATGGACCTTCGGTTGTGTGTTGTCACACATCTACAACAGTTTGTTAAGGTCACCAAGAGCCTTAGAGGCTCTGAACTAGCTATGTTTGTTAGTTACATAAAACCTCATAAAAAGGTATCATTACAGACCACCTCCAGGTGGTTAGAATGGGGTCTGGCTTGTGCAGGAGTGATCACTGGCAGTCTCAATCTCACTCCACCAGGGCTGCAACAACATCAGCAGCTAGGGTTATGGACGTTCCGCTGGACCACATCCTAGTGGCTGCAGGATGGTCTAACGAACAAACCTTTCCCATCATTTGACTAACCCATTGCCAGACCGAGGGTATTTGCCACCCTATTTTTAAGTTCTGTTTTATAGTTTCCTCCTGGATGAAAGGGGTTACTATTATTATTATTTGTACATTTAAAAACATCAGCATGTTTAAATCTATGTCATGTCTGAATGCTTTTTTAATGTTCAATCATCTGTGGTCAACTGATGCAGTTGTGTTGTGTGGACTCATGTTCAAGGCATGAAATCACAGAGCTTCAAAATCTTCACGTAGTCACTCACATGACTCCGAAGTGAAATAGTAAGATTAAACGAGAACTTACCAATTTGAAGTTTGATCTTTATTTTATGAGGAGTTACGATGAGCGATTATGTGCCCTCCGCTCCCGACCCTCGTATCATAAAGATCATCTGGTAGTTTCTAGTCTTCTCTAAATCTTACTATGTTCAGTTCAACAACTGTTATCTGTGATTTCACACCGCTGCTTTGAAGATTGACACGCATGCGGGCTGACGGCCTTCTTCACGTAATCGCTCATCGTAACGCCTCATAAAATAAAGATCAAACTTCAAACTGGTAAGTTCTCGTTTAATCTTACTATTAAGTAAGTTAACCAGTGCACTACCATTCCCGGTTATATTTTTGTCATGTTAACTTGAAACCATGGGACTTAACATAGTGCAGATGGAGATGTTGTCCATATTGAACAAACATTGATCATTTTGTCCATATTGAACAAACCAAAATAAATCACCCCTCATTATGATCTTCCTCTGCAATTGTGTCTGCTTGTGCACTCCCTGTGCTAAGGGTGAGTTTTCATGTATTAATGAGACTTTCTTCCAATTCCCTGTCTGGATCTCTGTGACAATTTTAAAGGCATGAGAACCCAACCAGAAGATTTTATACCATGAATTTTGAAACAGTCTGCCTTCCAGAAACACTACTTCAGACATATTCCAAACAACATTCCTCTCCACAATCTATAGCTCTATCTTTATGCATTGTGAAGAAGTATGGGTTAAATTGCAAATGTATATTCATTTTACACACCTTTAATGCTTTCACTATTAGTTCACTGGTATAAGAAGGAAAATAAATTATTTCTGTTTAATGTTGATAACATTGCAGTTGTTTGCTCCTTTGTGCTTCTGTGCTTGAATGCAGCTGGTAGCATGTTGTGTCCCATTCTATTTATCTCGTTGAGTTCTTTGATTCCAAGTCTCTCCTTCTCTGTTTTCACCCTGCCACTGTGTTTTTGTTGTCTATCAGTCCCGCAGCTATCTGCCAGCTTGAGTCAGCAGTTTCAAGAAAAAACTGAAGAGCTTTTTATAAAAATAGGAAGTGCAGTGCATTCCTTCCATTTCCCTTCTCCCTGTGCTCCATTATATTAAACAAAAGCTATCCAACTTCTGTGCCAGACCAAACAATCTGAGGCTCTCAGCAAGTCAGGCGATAAATATATAGCAGGAAGTATGGTTTTAATATTTCAAGATGACAAGATGGCTTTAGTATCAGGTCATGGGTGACAGTTCTCCAGCGCCTCTGGATTTTGAATGAAAATCAAAAAAACTACAATTGATGGAAATTTAAGATAGAAATATTGGAAATATTCAGCAGGAATATTCATTGGAAAGCGCTAACTTTTCAGTTGAAGACCCTTCATCAGAACATAGAACATAGAACATAGAACAGTACAGGTACACAAAAATGCTGGAGAAACTCAGCGGGTGCAGCAGCATCTATGGAGCGAAGGAGAGAGGCAAAGTTTCGGGCTGAAACCCTTCTTCAGACCCGAAACATTTCAGACTTCAGAAACGTTGCCTATCTCCTTCGCTCCATAGATGCTGCTGCACCCGCTGAGTTTCTCCAGCATTTTTGTGTACCTTCGATTTTCCAGCATCTGCAGTTCCTTCTTAAACATAGAACAGTACAGGGTAGGAAGGAACTGCAGATGCTGGTTTAAATCGAAGATAGACACAAAATTATTATAGAACATTACAGCACAAGAAAGTGTCCTTCGGCCCGCAATGTTTGTGCTGAGCATGATACCTAGCTGATCTATTCTCATTTCCTGCACGTGATCCACATCCCTCCATTCCCTGTACTTCCAAGTGCCTATCTAAAAGCTTCTTAAACGCCTGTATCATATCTGCCTCCATAACAATCCCTGGCAATGCAGTCCAGGCCCCCACCACCTTCTGTGTAGAAAAAGCTGCCCCGCACATCTTCATTGCTTCCTCTCTCACCTTACAGCTATGTCCTCTAGTGTTGGACATTTCCACCCTGGAAAAAAGGTTCTGACTGTTTACCCTTTCGATGCCTCTCATAATTTTATATACTTCTATCAAGTCACCCCTCAACCTCTGACATTCCAGAGAAAACAAACCATGTCTATCCAAACCCTCCCTGTAGCTGAAACCCTCTAATCCAGGTAGCATTCTGGTAAACATCTTCTGCACCCTCTCCAAAGCTTCCACATCTTTCCTGTAATGGAGTGACCAGAGCTGCACAATACTTCAACTGCAGCCTGACCTATAAAGCAACATCATGACTTCCTGACTCATATTGTTCATAACGGTTCTGAACTTAAAGAAAGGTAACTTTGAGGGTATGAGACGTGAATTGGCCAAGATTGACTGGCAATTAGTTCTAAAAGGGTTGACGGTGGATATGCAATGGAAGGCATTTAAAGACTGCATGGATGAACTACAAAAATTGTTCATCCCAGTTTGGCAAAAGAATAAATCAGGGAAGGTAGTGCATCCGTGGATAACAAGGGAAATCAGGGATAGTATCAAAGCAAAAGATGATGCGTACAAATTAGCCAGAAAAAGCAGCATACCACAGGACTGGGAGAAATTCAGAGACCAGCAGAGGAGGACAAAGGGCTTAATTAGGAAAGGGAAAATAGATTGTGAAAGAAAACTGGCAGGGAACATAAAAACTGACTGCAAAAGTTTTTATAGATATGTGAAGAGAAAGAGATTAGTTAAAAACAAATGTAGGTCCCTTGCAGTCAGAAACAGGTGAATTGATCATGGGCAACAAGGATATGGCGGACCAATTGAATAACTACTTTGGTTCCGTCTTCACTAAAGAAGACATAAATAATCTGCCGGAAATAGCAGGGGACCGCGGGTCAAAGGAGATGGAGGAACTGAGTGAAATCCAGGTTAGTCGGGAAGTGGTGTTGGGTAAATTGAATGGATTAAAGGCCGATAAATCACCAGGGCCAGATAGGCTGCATCCCAGAGTACTTAAGGAAGTAGCTCCAGAAATAGTGGATGCATTAGTGATAATTTTTCAAAACTCTTTAGATTCTGGAGTAGTTCCTGAGGATTGGAGGGTAGCAAACGTAACCCCACTTTTTAAGAAGGGAGGGAGGGAGAAAACAGGGAATTACAGACCAGTTAGTCTAACATCGGTAGTGGAGAAACTGCTAGAGTCAGTTATTAAAGATGGGATAGCAGCACATTTGGAAAGTGGTGAAATCATTCGACAAAGTCAGCATGGATTTACGAAAGGTAAATCATGTCTGACGAATCTTATAGAATTTTTCGAGGATGTAACTAGTAGAGTGGATAGGGGAGAACCAGTGGATGTGTTGTATCTGGACTTTCAGAAGGCTTTTGACAAGGTCCCACATAAGAGATTAGTATACAAACTTAAAGCACACGGTATTGGGGGTTCAGTATTGATGTGGATAGAGAACTGGCTGGCAAACAGGAAGCAAAGAGTAGGAGTAAACGGGTCCTTTTCACAATGGCAGGCAGTGACTAGTGGGGTACCGCAAGGCTCAGTGCTGAGACCCCAGCTATTTACAATTTATATTAATGAACTGGATGAGGGAGTTGAAGGCAACATCTCCAAGTTTGCGGATGACACTAAGCTGGGGGGCAGTGTTAGCTGTGAGGAGGATGCTAGGAGACTGCAAGGTGACTTGGATAGGCTGGGTGAGTGGGCAAATGTTTGGCAGATGCAGTATAATGTGGATAAATGTGAGGTTATCCACTTTGGTGGCGAAAACAGGAAAGCAGACTATTATCTAAATGGTGGCCGATTAGGAAAAGGGGAGATGCAGCGAGACCTGGGTGTCATGGTACACCAGTCATTGAAAGTAGGCATGCAGGTGCAGCAGGCAGTGAAGAAAGCGAATGGTATGTTAGCTTTCATAGCAAAAGGATTTGAGTATAGGAGCAGGGAGGTTCTACTGCAGTTGTACAGGGTCTTGGTGAGACCACACCTTGGAGTATTGCGTACAGTTTTGTTCTCCAAATCTGAGGAAGGACATTATAGCCATAGAGGGAGTGCAGAGAAGGTTCACCAGACTGATTCCTGGGATGTCAGGACTTTCATATGAAGAAAGACTGGATAGACTTGGCTTATACTCATTAGAATTTAGGAGATTGAGAGGGGATCTTATAGAAACGTACAAAATTCTTATGGGGTTGGACAGGCTAGATGCAGGAAGTTTGTTCCCGATGTTGGGGAAGTCCAGGACAAGGGGTCACAGCTTAAGGATAAGGGGGAAATCCTTTAAGACCGAGATGAGAAACAACTTTTTCACACAGAGAGTGGTGAATCTCTGGAACTCTCTGCCACAGAGGGTAGTTGAGGCCAGTTCATCGGCTATATTTAAGAGGGAGTTAGATGTGGCCCTTGTGGCTAAAGGGATCAGGGGGTATGGAGAGAAGGCAGGTACAGGATACTGAGTTGGATGATTAGCCATGATCATATTGAATGGCGGTGCAGGCTCAAAGGGCCGAATGGTCTACTCCTGCACCTATTTTCTAAGTATCTATGTATGTATATTCAATGCCCCTAGCATTAAAGGCAAGCACACCACGTGCCTTCTTTACCATCCTATCTACTTGGAAGAACCGGGAAAGGGAAATAATCTTCAGGCACAGTCAAGATAGGGGAAGAGTGACATCACTCATAGGGTAAAACCTGTCAGAGATAAGCTGTAAGAGTTGTATACAAGGTTATCTGATCAATGAGCAAATGGGAGCAGTTAAAGAGGGAGATAAGGACAATAGAATGTAGGAGTTGTGAAATGAAGAGTAGAAAGATATGCCCAGAATTTTCTCCAGTTTATTTCTCCAATTTAATTCACCATCCCACTCTCACTCTGGCCTCCAGTTCTTTTAGGATGAGGCCCATCGACCACAACAACATTTTGGCCAGGAAAACACAGCAATGTTGCTACTTCCTCAGAAGACTAAAGAAACTCAGCATGTTCCCAATGATTCTTACAAATTTCTACAGATGCACCATATAGAGCATGCTGTCCTGATGTTTCACAGCTTGTTATGGCAACTGGTCTGCTCAAAACCGCAAGGAACTGCAGAGTTGTGGATGGAGCCAAATACATTATGCAAACAGTCTCACCTCCAAATACTCCCCATTGACTCCATCTACACTTCACGCTGCCTTAGGTAAGCAGCCATCATTATTACACCCTGGTCATTGTTTCTTCTCGTCTCTCCTGTTGGGCAGAAGATACAATAGCTTGAAAGCACATACCATCAGATTCAAGAACAGCTTCATCCCCCACTGTTATCAGACTCTTGAACAAACCTTTCTTATATTCATGATCTTCCAATCTACAGGTATCTCGCTGTAGCCCATGCACATTTTTTTTAAATCTGCACTATCTCTGTAGCTGTAACACTGTATTCACTTGTCTAAATAATTCAGTGATCCCGCAATTGATTTTGGTTAGCCGCTGCATGCGCTTGTCAATGAGCCTGAGGTATGCAGTGTCTTGTGGGATGTTCTAACCTCTTCATAAGTGGCCATGAGCCAGTCATTCCCAGTAGTTGAGGATTTTGTATTTTCTCAAGGAAAGTTTAAAAATATCATTGAAGTATTACCAGTGACCACCTGGAATCTTCTTGCTGTGTTGGAGGTTAGAATAGCGTATCTATTTTGGGTCTGGCAATACAGTTTTTACTGAAAAACCAAATGCACTTAAAGTGCCATTTCTGTTTATAATAAGGTTAATTGGTCAGTACAAATTGCCCCTAGGATGTAAATGAATGGTGGCATCTGGAGGGAGCTGATTGCAATGTGAGAAGAATAGGCTATAGACAAAATTGGTGTGGAATGGGATTGTTCTGTGAGGCAGCATAGATTTGATGAGTTGAAACGGTCTTCTTTGTCATACGTAATATAGAAGTGCCAGGAAATGAGAGAGTTTAACCATTGCACTTCATATTCAATGTCTTCATTCCCAAGTGCCCTTCCCATCAACATCATGGGAATTACCATTGACCAGAGGTTCCATGGGACCAGGCAAACAAATCAGATTAGGATTAATGTTAATGTGCTTTTAATGTCCTGCACAAACTCAGTGGGCTGAAGAGCCTGTCTCTGTGCTGTAAATATCTACCACTCTAAGTTAGATGTAAATCTCAATGATCCTATGACTATTGTTTTCATCGGGTTCATCTCCTTGGATGGCAGCAGGATTTTTTAAATTGTGATTGCAACATTACGTTTAGTTCAGCGAAGTATATTATTCTGGATCTTTCTCCTTTTGCCATGTTCTCTTTCGAGAAAGGCATTGTTTTGGTCAGCTGACTGAGCTGGGAATTGTTCCATCTGACTGATTGCAGAGTCATGGAAAACTGACTCAGTCAAGAAAAGTGGTCTTGATTCATCAACCCCTGGAATTTAAAGGAATTGTTTACAGGAAGAAAACACAGTTCAAAGCAAAACAAAATATACCAGGCTGGATCATAATAAGTCTGACCTTTCACTTACAATCAGCCCTGGTGTTAGCTCTCACAGCACTTACTCAACCCAGCACTTGCAGGAGCCCAGCTGTTATCTGGCAATTGAATCATCCTACCACAACCAGAGAGCAGTGCTGAACTACTATCTACCTCTTTTGCAACCCTCGGACTTTCGTTGATCGTACTTTGCTGGCTTTACCCTGCACCAAACATTATTCCCTTACAATATATCTATACACTGCAAAATGGCTCAATTGTAATGAATGCATTGTCTTTCTGCTGACTGGATAGCACGCAACAAAAGCTTTTCAGTGTACCTCGGTACTTGTGACAACCAATTAAACTGAACTGAACTGAACATACTGAGGGTCCCTCCTCTATGGCCGTTCCAAAGAGGTGAACCAGATTGACTTGTGGTGACAAGGAGATTCCACCTCCCCACTGCACTGATAGTGTTAACAACGTACATTGAAAGCCAGAGAGTGGTCAGGCAGCAGATCCATACGGAATCACCATCCAGCCAAAACTCAATCCAGCCCCGTTAACTAAACTACACTTTGAAGGATCTAAAAGGCATTTTTCTTAATGAAGTGAAACAAGGTGATACAAGTGAATAAGGTGATACAAAGCAATTCAGTTTACTGGATTCTTATCAAATCCAATTTAACTGGATACTTATCAAATCCAGTTGAGTGGCCAGAACCCAAAGTACTCACAAAGAAGAAATGCTGATTTAAGCATTTTGTTTCAAGCTCTTTGTTTCAAATATAACGCAATCACATCTTGGCCTGATTTTGCAGAAAGCACTGAACCTTTAGCATGCTTTCCAGACGTCTGCTTCTTCTTAAGCCACACAGGAAGCAGATGACTAATAATTCTGTCTATTTCAATGCTGTCCTTTCTGCTTCTCTCAAGAAATTAACATTAATGCTGATATTCCCTTTGCGTACAGATACCAACCATACCATAATAAACTGTTCCTTTATTGGAATTGATTCAGAAAAGATAAGAATGTAAGAAATTGGAGCTGGGTGAGGTCACGGCTCTTCATGTTTGCAACATCATTCAATGTGATCATGACAGATGTTCTATCTCAGCACTTACTGTACTTTTCTATACTAATCCCACATCCAAATGTTTATTAATTTCTGCCTTGGATATTGCCAGTGACAGTTCCTCCAGAGGATCTGTTTTGCAGCAAATTCCAATGATTCACTACTTTCTGTATCGGAAAGAACTGCAGATGCTGGTTTAAATCGAAGACAGACACAAAATGCTGGAGAAACTCAGTGGGACAGGCAGCATCTCTGGAGAGAAGGAGTGGGTGACGTTTCGGGTCGAGACCCTTCTTCAGACAGATGTCGGGGAGTGGGCTCCCTACCTTCTCTACTTTCTGATGGAAAAATATGTTTTTTCTCATCCCAGTACTGAACAACGAACCCCTTTTTTTGAGACTGTAACCCCTGGTTCTGGACAAGGCAGCAATGGGGAAGTCATTCCCACATCTTACCTTTAAAAATTTTGCAGATTTCAATAAGATCATCCGTCATTCTTTGAAACTTCAGTGAGTTATCCCTACTTGCAGGGTTTAAACAGGTGGTATCTGGAATATTGTGTAAGGGTCAAGTATCAGATCCACATCACAGTGAGACATGATGCATACAGCCTTTGCAGACTCTCATATAATTACAATGAGGAATTTTTACTCAAATCCAGTTGCAAGATATGCAAGTTTATTATTCGCTTTCTTAATTGCTTGCTGTAATTGCATGTTGACTTTGAATGATCCGTGTTCAAAAACACCCAGTTCCCACTGAACAACAACAACTTTCAACCTTTTACCATTTAAAAAGTACCCTGCTTTTCAGTTTTTTTAGACATGCCACCTCACATTTTTCCACTTTGTATTCCGATTTCCTTGTCCACATTCATTTATTCACTAGTCCATATTTCTGTGCAACCTTTCATCCTCCATTCCACAGATTACTCTGCCACCCAGCTTTGTATAATCAGCACTTGGTACCAAATCATCCACATCATCAGGGCTGCCAACATTGGGTGAGAGTTGGGAGTGAGAAATTGCGAGAGACCAAACCCGAGGGAGCGTAGCGACCGGGGGGGTTGGGGGAGGAGGGTGTCCCCCATCCATTGGTACGGGGCTTTTGTATTTTTCAGCTTGAAATTGTGCAATATGGTGCATACTGTAGCGAGTCTTTTAACTTACACTTGAATGCAATATATATGCTTTAAATTGGATTAGCTATGAATAAGGTTAGACTAAATTACATTCCACAGTAAAGCCAGGCTCTGATCAACATGTGCAGCACATGACTGAACTTAGTATATTCATGTATGGAAATCAGATTATAATCAAACACGGCCCATGTTGACCAACCTGGGTCTCACTGCACACCGGGTACTATGTCTGACTGCAGTTGCATTCCTTCTCTCATTCCTGACCCTGAGTCCAGCCTTACACCTGCCCCCCCCCCCCATTCTACCCTGATCATAGCTGCTTACCTGCTTAGGTTCCCAGTGCTGAACGCTCCCCTGGTCCCAGCTTTGACTGCATACCTAGTACTATTCCAGACTCTGGATGCACACTTGGCCTTGCTCCTAGCCTCTCTACACTGACAATATATCTGGCCCTCACATAAAGCCCCATATCTGACCCCCTGGACTTAACCTATTACGTTCAAGTCCACAGGTGCTTATCTAATGCAGTAATCTTTTATGGGGCACTTCACAGACCAAATTATCTATAACAAAATTTGTTACATCCATTGGCTTCTTTGTTATCTAACATGCTAGTTACTTTGTCAAAGAAGTCATCAATTGGTTGAACACAATTTATCATCCATAAAATTATACTCACTCAGCTGTATAAGTATTCTGTTACCATTTCTTTCATATTCCTAACAAACTGTCCTGAAGTCATTTTCACCCCCAATATTTCCAGTATTTTGCCGTCTTCCTCTCAGTAGGAACATTTTTCCTGCAGTTACAGTAAGTGAAAGTCTAGCAGGCAAGCAGGATGCTTTCTCCAACCACTCCCATTTGAAGTCCACTATCTTCCACTGTTTCTACCCAGTGCTTGGTACTTACTTCCAGCAGCCATTGGTTGTCCTCCAGGATGCACCGAGCCGTAGCCTGATCCATGCTGGTCACCTGGGCGAATTTGGCACAGAGACTCTCACGGCAGCGGCGCAACGCTTCCGATGCCTCCAATGGCCCGGGACTCTTGCACTGAGGCTGCTCCATGGCCGGAGTTGCAACGAGCGACTCGCCAGCCCAGCAAACACTCGCCAACCCAGCAAACACTCGCCATCCCCGCTCCCCATCCGCACATGTCCCCACCGCTGCTTCTGCTTCCAACACCCGCGGCCCATGCAGTTGATATTAGTTTTGAAATTTTCGTTGATCACAGAATTTCTCACGACAGAGCGTGAGAAATTTGTGATCAGCATGAGAATTTGCCAAAATGCGTGATTCTCACGCTCAATGCATGGGTGTTGGCAGCCCTGCCTCTATAATCCCCTTGTCTCCCCCCTCTCTCTCTCCCCCTCTCTCTCTCCTCCCCACTCTCTGTTCCCCTTCTCTCTCTCTCTCCCTCTCTTTCTCTCCCCTCTCTCTCTCCCCCTCTCTCTCTCCCCCTCTCTCTCTCCTCCTCACTCTCTGTTCCCCTTCTCTCTCTTCTCTCTCTCTCCATCTATTTCCCTCCCCTCTCTCTCTCTCCCTCCCACCTCAATCTTCCCCCTCTCTCCCACCTCACTCTCCCCCTTCTCTCTCCCCTCTCTTCCGCTCTCTCTCCTCTCACCCCCTCTCCCCTCCATTTCTCTCTGCTCCCTTTCTGTCTCTCCCTCTCTCTCCTCTCACCCCTCTCTCTCTCCCCTGTCTGCCTCCCTCTCTCTCCCTTTCCCTCTCTTCCCTTCCCTCTCTCGCCTCTCTTCCCCTCTCTCTCCATTCTCTCTCCCCCCTCTCTCTCCCCCTCTTTCTCCCCCTCTCCCTCCTCTCCCCTCACCTCACTCTCCCCCCTCTCTCTCGCCTCCTCTCTCCATTCTCTCCACCCTCCCCTCTCCCCCTCTCTCCCCCTCTCTTTCCCCTAACTCTCTATCCCCTCTCTTTCCCCCCTCTCCCCCTCTCTCTCCTCTCTTCCCCTCTCTCTCTCTCCCCTCTCTCTTTCTCCTTCTCTATCTCCCCCTCTCTCCCTCTCCCTCTCTCTCTTACCCCCTCTCTCCCACCTCACTCTCCCCACTCTCCTCTCTCTCTTCCCCCTCTCCCTCCCCTCTCCCTCCCCTCTCCCTCCTCTCTCTCCCCATTCTCTCCCCCTCTGTCACCCCCTCTCTCTCTCCCTACTGTCTCCCTGTCTCCTTTCCCTCTCCCCCTCCCTTTGAGAGTCTCTGTCCCTTTGGAACAGAGACTCTCACGGCAGCGGCGCAATGCTTCCGACGCCTCCGACGGCCCGGGACTCTTGCACTGCTCCATGGCCGGAGCTGCAGCGAGCGACTCGCTAGCCCCGCAAACACTCGCCAGCCCCGCAAACACTCACTAGCCCCGCAAACACTCGCCAGCCCCGCAAACACTCGCCAGCCCCGCAAACACTCGCCAGCCCCGCAAACACTCGCCAGCCCCGCAAACACTCGCCAGCCCCGCAAACACTCGCCAGCCCCGCAAACACTCGCTAGCCCCGCAAACACTCGCCAGCCCTGCAAACACTCGCTAGCCCCGCGAACACTCGCCAGCCCGCAAACACTCGCTAGCCCCGCAAACACTCGCCAGCCCACAAACACTCGCTAGACCCGCTCCCCGAATCTGTCCCCTCCCGCTGCGTCTATCCCTCCCTCAGCCCCGGCTCTCCAACACCCGCGGCCCATGCAGTTTTATATGAGTGTTGAAATTTTCGTTGATCACAGAATTTTTCACCACCGAGCGTGAGAAATTTGTGATCAGCGTGAGGGCGTGAAAATTTCCCAAAATGCGTTATTCTCACGCTCAAAGCGTTAGAGTTGGCAGCCCTGACATCATTGACATGGACCATGGACTGCACTGATACCTGTAGTATCCCATTAAGTCAGCCTCCCAATTTTAAAATCCTCTCTCCTCTGTTAACTGAAAATTAACCTATCCTCGACCCATGCTCCTATATTACTCTCACGAACATCAATTTTGTTTAATAACGTGTTGTGTAGCATGTTATCGAAGGAGTTCTGAAACTCCAAATATATCGCAATCTTTGGTTCCCCTTTAGTTGTTGTATCAGTCTCAACCTCAAAACTAGCGATTTGTCAAACATGATTTCTCTTTCATAAATCCTTGTTGACTGCCCAATCATATTATTATGTTTCAAAGTGCCTTATCACCACATCCTTAATAATAAATTCTTTCTTTTCCCCACCTGTTCAGGGTAACTGGTTTGTGGTATTCTATTTTCTGTCTTCCTCCTTTCTTCCACAATCAAGTCACATTTAAAATTTGCAAAATAAAGTCTACCCTTGGATTATCACTTCCTTATTTATGCAGTGTTACACTGGCTGTATACCCTTTGTCCAACAGCTGCAGAACAATTGACCATGAGTCAAGTTTAATTTAGTTTAATTTAGTTTTGTTTAGTTTCGTTTAGAGATACAGTATGGAAACAGGACCTTCGGCCCACAGAGACATGCCGACCATCGATCATCCGTTCATACCAGTTCCATGTTATCCCACTTTCGTATCCATTCCCTACGCACTGTGGTCAATAGGTGAATTTTCTGGAGGCCAATCAACTTACATACCCATTCGTCTTTGGGATGTGGGAGGAAACTGGAGCACCCAGAGGAAACCCACGTGGTCACAGGAAGAATATGCAAACTTCACACAGACAGCACTGGAGGTCAGGATCGAACCTGCGTCTCTGGCACTGAGGCAGCAGCTCCACCAGCAGCGCCACCATGCTGCCCAAGTTTCAAATTAACAGCAAAGGAGCACATAAGAATTCAGACAGATCCTTGCCAGCTGGAGATTGCTAAATGTATGGAATTAGTTACCAATGAAATAGAGTCATAGAGTCTTGCAGCGTTGAAACAGGCCCTTCGGCCCAACTTGCTCATACCGATCAACATGTCCCATCTACACTAGTCCCGCCTGCCTGTATTTGGCCCATATTCCTCTAAATGTTTCCTAAACGTTGCAATAGTACTTGCCTCTTCCGCAGCGCATTCCATAAACCTACCACCCTTTGCATTAAAAAAGTTACCCCTCAGGTTCTTATTCATTCTTTCCCCCTTCACCTTAAACTTAAGTCCTCTGGCTTTTGATTCCCCTGCTCTGGGCAAGAGACTGTGCATCTACCTGATCTATTCCTCTCATGATTTTGCATACCTCCATAAGGTCACCCCTCATCCTCCTGCGCTCCAAGGAATAGAATCCTAGCCTGTCAACCTCTCTCTATAGATCAGGCCCTCAAGTCCTGGCAACATCCTCGTAAATCTTCTCTTCACCATTTCCAGCTTGACAACTTCAGACAAAATCTTTTTTTTCAATATTCAGTTGCACGCATTTCAATTGAGAAGGGGTTTAGGAAGATGGGGTTGACAAATGAAAAGCTTATGGCAGCTAAATGTTTCCTCCTTCAAGATACAGGAAACATTTAGCTTGCATAAGCTCTTCATTTGTCAACCCCAACTTTCTAAACCCCTTTTCAAATGAAATGTTTGCAAATGAATCTTTTAAAAAATGATTTATTTGGTATTTCATTCCATACTTTTAGCGATCTCTAGCTGGCAAGGATCCGTCTGAATTCTTCCATGCTCCTTTAGGCTGTTAATTTGAAACTTCTGTCGCCCTGTATGCAATCAATTTACAAGGATCAATTATGCCAGCTCCTACTTCATGCCAACGTCTTCAATTTTCCGAAAGAAAACATTCCAAATTCCTAAAACATGCACAAAATCTTAGAAAATGAGGCTAGTAAATATAGCCCCAGATTTAAAAAAATTCTTGTAAGGGCAAAACCATGGGAACGGATGCAGAAAACTATTGATGCAATGAATTTGTGCTTAAATGGGAAGTAGATATTTGCAAGGAAAGTTACAATATTGAGACAGAGATAGAAAAGGAGCACATGGGATTTAAAAGCGTAATCTGGTACCAATGTTATAGAGCTATTGAGTGGTCCTGAGGGCCTATTGCTGTTCCAATGTTGCTGTGCTCCTATCTCATATTTTCATAATATAGCCAATTTCCTTGATAGCCGCAATGACGGTTTTCAAACAGGATTCAAAATTGGCTTTGCCATAGAAGACAGAAGATAGTGGAAGAGGAATATTATTCTGACTGAACATCTATGGCCAGTGGTGATAGTTTAGGAATAGGGCATGGGAAAGGCCCTTCAGCCCATCAGGTCTGCGACGACCAGCGATCACTCATACACTAGTTCTATCCTACACACTCCAGACAATTTACAGAAACCAATTAAGCCCTACAAACCTGCACATCTTTGTAATGTGAGAGGAAACCAGAGTATTCGGAGAAAACCCCGCAGTCACATGGAGAACATATATCCCCGTTCAGACAGTACCTGTAGTCAGGATCGAACCCAGGTTTCTAGCACTGTAAGGCAACAACTCTACCACTGCATCACTATGCCACCCTAATGATCTGCCTGGAGATCTGCCAAGAAAATTGCTGGGATCTCTGTTGTTTGTGATATATAGTAAATGTAGGTGGGCTGATTAGTAAGTTTGCAGATGATGCAACAATCAGTGGAGCTGGATAGAGATCTGGGATGTTGATTCAGCAATGATTAAGCTTATATAATTCTCTAAGTCGTGAGTGTGGGTGCCTTGTGGGGAAAATTAGAGATGGTGGCATTCCCGAAAACCTACTCATCCTTCTTGGTGGTAGAGGTTACGAGGAATGAGAAATATTGCTGAAGAAGCCTTAGTGCCTTACAGCAGTGGATTGGATTAATAGATGGCATACACTGCAAGCATTGGTGGAGGGAATGAATGTGAAGTGTGACAGCTATGATGACGAACAATGGCTTTCTTTCACCTGAACAATGTCAAGCATCTGGAGTGTTATTCGGGCTGCTGTCATCCTGGAAAGAGAAATAAATGTTTCACATTGCAAGTCTTTAAAGGGTCAGATGGAACTGCTCCTGTACTGCAGTGTTAATGCATTTGGTGCAGATGAGTTTTTCTTCAATGGTGAAGCTCAGAATTGTGATGTTGTGATGTGGTGATTACAATTAAAACACAAAGTACTTGTGCTATAACTCCTGGACAAGCACTCAACTAAGAAAACCAAGCCCAAAATGAAAGTATTATCTAACTAAAGACACAAACTTACAATAAATGACTCCATATGCAAAAAACAAAACAAAACAGCTACCAACATATTAATTAGCTCTTTAAAAAAACGTAATCATAATAATGATGAATAATAATGAGGGGAGGAAGAGGGTTGTGATAGGGCATGGGTGGGTGGGGAATGATTAGACTGTCTCTTGTTAGATGATCATTATCTGGCACTTGTGAGGGGTATATATAACTTGTCACTTTTTATCGCCAGTGGGAAAGGAATGGTATGTTATCCAAAAAATGAGAATGAATTTGAAGTGCAGGTGAACTGAATACTGTTGAATTATCAGTAAGATTATGATGGAGTATCAGACAGTAAGAAATCAGGTGAAGAATCTTAGTCATAGGTTCATACAGCATGGAAACAAGCCCTTCAGGCCAACTTCCCCTTGCCGACCAACATGTCCCATCTACACTAGTCTCACCTGCCTGTGTTGGGCCAATATCACTCTAAACCTATCCTATCCATGTACCTGTCTAAATGTTTCTTAAATGTTGCCAGTGTACCTGCCTCAACTACCTCCTCAGGCAGTTACGGACCCCGTTGCTAACTGCAAAGCCAATGCAGAGGAAAGGATATGTTAAAAACTTACAGCCTGTGAAGGTGAGAGATGCTAAAACAGTGTGATGCTCAAGACCACAGGGAATAGTAGCTTGATTAAAAATAATAATGGATCGCAGGAGTAATTCAAAGGATCAGGCGGTATCTTTGGAGGATGTGGATAGGTCAAGCTGAGTTGGCACCCTCTTTAGTCTCGACCTGAAACGTCACCTATCCATGTCCTCCACAGATGCTGCCTGATAGCAGTGTTATTACAGCACATTTGTGTTTTGTTTTGTACCCCAGCATCTGCAATTCCATATTTCTAGCTTAAGACCAATATCAAGGGTAACTGTGTATATGAAAGAAGAAAACAAAATGATAAGGAGCAGCTAGCCTGAGAAAGAAGGAACTAGGCAGAAAAATCAGAGGCAAGGAGTTATTGCCAATAAAAATGTTAGCTATCTTGAAGGATCAGAAAAACAAAGCTTCCACAAGGGGAGGGAGATAGAGAGGGGGGGCAGAAAGGAGAGAGAGGAAGATAGAGGAAGAGAGAGAGAGGGGAGGGAGAGGGGAGAGAGAGGGGAGAGAGAGGAGAGAGAGAGGGGAGAGAGCGGGGAGAGACACGTAGCGAGAGAGGAAGAGAGAGAAAGGAGAGAGAAAGAGAGACAGGAAGGAGAGAGGAAGAGAGAGGAATGAGAGAGGAAGAGAGAGAGAGAGAGAGAGAGAGAGAGAGTGAGAGAGAGAGAGAGAGAGAGAGAGAGAAAGAAAAAAGAGAGAAGGGGAGTGAGAAGCAGAGAGAAGGTGAACGAGAAAGTGAAAGAGAAATTTTTTAAAACTAAGAATACAGAAATAATTATAGAAACATAGAAACATAGAAAATAGGTGCAGGAGTAGGCCATTCGGCCATTCGGCCCTTCGAGCCTGCACCGCCATTCAATATGATCATGGCTGATCACCCAACTCAGTATCTCGTGCCTGCCTTCTCTCCATACCCCCTGATCCCTTTAGCCACAAGTGCCACATCTAACGCCCTCTTAAATATAGCCAATGAACTGGCCTCAACTACCTTCTGTGGCAGAGAATTCCACAGATTCACCACTCTCTGTGTGAATTTTTTTTTTCTCATCTCGGTTCTAAAAGACTTCCCCCTTATCCTTAAACTGTGACCCCTTGTTCTGGACTTCCCCAACATCGGGAACAATCTTCCTGCATCTAGCCTGTCCAACCCCTTAAGAATTTTGTAAGTTTCTATAAGATCCCCCCTCAATCTTCTAAATTCTAGCGAGTACAAGCCTTATCCCTTATCCACTCTACTAGTTACATCCTCGAAAAATTCTATAAGATTCGTCAGACATGATTTACCTTTCATAAATCCATGCTGACTTTGTCCAATGATTTCACCACTTTCCAAATGTGCTGCTATCCCATCTTTAATAACTGACTCTAGCATTTTCCCCACTATCGATGTTAGACTAACTGGTCTGTAATTCCCCGTTTTCTCTCTCCCTCCCTTGTTAAAAAGTGGGGTTAAATTAGCTACCCTCCAATCCTCAGGAACTACTCCAGAATTGAAAGAGTTTTGAAAAATTATCACTAATGCATCCACTATTTCTGGGGCTACTTCCTTAAGTACTCTGGGATGCAGCCTATCTGGCCCTGGGGATTTATCGGCCTTTAATCCATTCAATTTACCTAACACCACTTCCCGGCTAACCTGGATTTCACTCAGTACCTCCATCTCATTTGACCCCCGGTCCCATGCTATTTCCGGCATATTATTTATGTCTTCCTTAGTGAAGACAGAATCAAAGTAGTTATTCAATTGGTCTGCCATGTCCTTGTTCCCCATGATCAATTCACCAGTTTCTGACTGCAAGGGACCTACATTTATTTTAACTAATCTTTTTCTCTTCACATATCTATAAAAACTTTTGCAGTCAGTTTTTATGTTCCCTGCCAGTTTTCTTTCATAATCTATTTTCCCTTTCCTAATTAAGCCCTTTGTCCTCCTCTGCTGGACTCCCAGTCCTCTGGTAGGCTGCTTTTTCTGGCTAATTTGTATGCTTCATCTTTTATTTTGATACCATCCCTGATTTCCCTTGTTATCCACGGATGCACTACCTTCCCTGATTTATTCTTTTGCCAAACTGGGATGAACAATTGTTGCAGTTCATCCATGCAGTCTTTAAATGCCTTCCATTGCATATCCACCGTCAACCCTTTAAGAATCAATTGCCAGTCTATCTTGGCCAATTCACATCTCATACCCTCAAAGTTACCTTTCTTTAAGTTCAGAACCCTTGTTTCTGAATTAACAATGTCACTCTCCATCCTAATGAAGAACTCAACCATATTATGGTCACTCTTGCCCAAGGGGCCACGCACAACAAGACTGCTAACTAACCCTTCCTCATTACTCAATTCCCAGTCTAGAATAGGCTGTTCTCTCGTTGGTTCCTCTATATGTTAGTTTAGAAAACTATCCAGCATACATTCCAAGAAATCCTCTTCCTCAGCACCCCTGCCAATTTGATTCACCCAATCTATATGTAGATTGAAGTCACCCATTATAACTGTTTTACCTTTGTTGCACGCATTTCTAATTTCCTGTTTGATGCCATCCCCAACTCCACTACTGCTGTTAGGTGGCCTGTACACAACTCCCACTAGCATTTTCTGCCCCTTAGTGTTTCACAGCTCTACTCATATCGATTCCACATCCTCCAAGCTAATTTCCTTCCTTTCTATTGCATTAATCTCCTCTCTAACCAGCAATGCTACCCCACCTCCTTTTCCTTTCTGTCTATCCCTCCTGAATATTGAATATCCCTGGATGTTCCACTCCCAGCCTTGGTCACCCTAGAGCCATGTCTCCGTGATCCCAACTATATCATATTCAATTATAAATATTTTTACTTTTTTTTCCATTTGCTTTATGAGCAAACCTAATATTCCCACTGAAATCAATGTGATATCTAATCCTATCTGGCCTGGGATCAGAGAAGAAACTTCTCAACATAAAGCTGGGACACCTCAGCAGGACAGGACTCCACCACTGGATTCTACATGAAGCCCAGCAGTAGACCATGCACCACACATCATGCAATAGAACTCCGATTTCTGTGCTCAGCAGCACATACGTGGATGATCAAGATCGCATGCAGTACAAGAGGAACTCAAGGACAAAATGGTTTTATGGAAGCTTGAATTTTTTTCTCAAACATGGAACATCCAATACATTTTCAGTAAGACATTTATATCTTTGTGTTTGAAAAATCTCATGGAATAATCAATGTTTCACCTAAATGGATTCAAATATAAACAATATCCAGGCAATCACTCCGGACTCTGAGGAGGAACCAGTGACAATGTGTGAAAAGATGTGGCTTTGGTAAGATTCTAAGAATTAGGTGCAGAATAGTTCCACACCTCTTGTGTTTTTCCAACATGACCAATCCTTGACCTTTTCTACTTTCCTTCAATGTTCCTATATTCTAAAAGTCTATCATTTCAACCCTCAATATACGCAGTGACATGAGTTTTTATGTCCTTCTGCAATGGGAAATTAAAAAATTCAAAACTTGGTTAAGAAATATCTTCTCATCTCAGTCCAAATATCTTGCTCACCGATGTCTTGTGGTTATTACCGTTACATCATGTTATATATTTTCCTGGGAGGAGAAATAAATTCTCAACCACAAAGTCGTCTCAGAATCTTACATGTTTCAATAAAATACTGATTGTTATAAACCCCTTCAAATATTGAACTGACCAAAATAATCAGTCACCTCAAGACAACCTTCCATTCTAGGAATCTGTTGCACTATCGTGAAGGCACCTAATTTTTTTGTCTTACATGTGCAGTCCCAAACTGCACAAAGTACTTTTGGTGTGATCTCACTGAACACTATACGCTTGCAGCTACACCTCCTGTTAAATCTGTGAGGATGACAGACAATTGTCACACATTGAACCTTGCCACTCTGAGTGTTGTTTGTAGAATGGTTCCTTGATTAGAATAGATTGGGCTGTTGCATAAAAGATGGTAAATATCTCACTAGCAGCCCAGCATGGAAATTTGAACAATCTAGAAATCAACATTAAAATTGTTTTGTTTGCTGTTTGCTTTGTATCTACATTCTTGTTATTTTATTTTCGCGGTGTGGATAAGGCTGGCAAGGGAATCAACCACAAAATACTGTTAAAGAAGGAACTGCAATTTACTAATATATTTGCTTAATCTTCTGGCCAAAGTCTTTGCTAAAGTTTTTTGATCCCGGTTCCTCTAGATCTTTATCTTTCTTTGGAATAAGCGTGATAGTTGATTCTACTAATGTTTCAGGTAATTTATTTTCTTTAAAAGTGTGAGTATATAAATTAAATAAATAGGGAGTCGTTATCCCATGACATTTTTTTATAAAATTCATTACTAAAACCATCTGGTCCCAGTGTCTTACCATTTTTCAACGATTTTATTGTTTCACCTATTTCTTCGATTGTAATTTGCGCTCCGAGTTCCTCTTGTTCCAAAAGGTCAAATTTTGGAAGATTACAATTATCTAAAAAAAAAAAAATTTTACTATTTTCTGTTTTAGTTTTTGATGTATATAAATTTTGATAAAATTGATCAAATCTTTTATTAATATCTTTAGGTAGTATTAGTAATTCACCATTCTCGGATTTAATTTTATTTATAGTATTTTCTTTTTCTTGTTTTGTCAGTTGGCGCGCTAACAGCCTATGTGGTTTGTCACCAAACTCAAAATGTTCCTGTTTTGTAATTTGGAATAATCTTGCCGAGATAATTCGATTAAGTTTAAATTTCAGCAATATTATCTTATTATGTTTATCTATAGTGGAGTCTTTAGCATTATCTAACTCTAACTGTCTTATTTCTTGTTCTAACAACATTTGTTCTGTTTTATTCTTTTTATTTTGAAAAATTTCGTATGAAATTATAATTCCTCTAATAAATGATTTAAAAGTTTCCCATGGTAAAGAACGTGAGGTACCTGGTGTATCATTTATCTCAAAAAATAATTTCATTTGTTGTTTTAAGTATTGATAACCCTGTAAGTCATTTAAAATATATGTATTAAACCTCCAAAACAAGTTTTTACCCGGCATTCCCTCAAATTTTACTGAAAAGGTCAACGGAGAGTGATCAGAAATACTACAAATGTGGTATGTTGGATTAATTGTATATGGCATTAATTTCATATCCACTAAAAAATAATCAATTCTTGAATATGTTTTATGTACCGAAGAGTAAAACGAATATTCCCTTCCTACTGGATTAGCAGATCTCCATACATCTGTTATATTAGTATTTTTTATATATGTATTTAGAAGTTCACTAGTCTTAGATTTTAAATTACTCCTTCTTTGTTTTACTGATTTGTCTAAGTATGGATCTAAAACACAGTTGAAATCCCCCCCTATTATCATATTTTGATAATGAAACTCTAATATTATATCTATTATTTTATCAAAAAATTGAGGGTTATCAAAATTCAGAGCGTAAATATTTATCATAGTTATTGGGGTAGCATAAATTTCTCCCGAAACTATGATATACCTTCCCTCTTTATCTGATATAGTATTATTTAATTTGAAAGGTATACCTTTTCGAATAAGAATAGCCGTACCTCTAGATTTAGAAGTAAATGACGATAAACTGATAAATTGATAAACCCTGATCAAACGGGGTTTATACCCAAAAGATATTCATTTAATAATTTGAGACGCATGTTTAATATAATGTACACACATAAAGTGGAGGAAGAAGACATATCAATTATTTCTTTGGACGCAGAGAAAGCATTTGATCAGGTAGAATGGCAGTATTTATACAAAGTATTACAAAAATTTATTATGGGAGAGAATTTTATTACATGGGTGAAATTATTATATGATAAACCGATGGCAAGAATATTAACTAATAGTATGTTATCTCAAAAATTTCAATTATCAAGGGGTAATAGGCAGGGATGTGCTTTATCACCCCTGCTATTTGCCCTTATGATAGAACCTTTGGCTGAAAGTATAAGAAGTCATCCGAATATTCAGGGTTATAATACTAGGGACTCAAATAATAAAATTTCATTATATGCAGACGATATTCTGTTAAATATAACAAACTCACAAACGAGCATACCAAGTTTATTAAATAGAGGATTTTGGGTCCTTTTCTGGATATAGAATAAATTGGAACAAAAGTGAAATCATGACGTTAAAACCTCAAGAATCCACACAATTACTGAAGTTCCCCTCTAAATTAGCAACAGAAAAATTTAAATATCTGGGTATTCAGATTACTAGAAAACATAAAGCTTTATTCAATGCCAATTTTATACCTTTAATAAATAAACTTAATATAATGATTAAATTTTGGAAAACACTTCCTTTATCATTAATAGGTAGAATAAACGCTATAAAAATGATCTTTCTACCACAGTTATTATACCTATTTCAGTCTATACCAGTATATGTACCAAAATATTTTTTTTCTAAATTAAACTCTAATATTACTAATTTTGTTTGGGACTATAAATCACATAGAATTAAAAAAGAACACTTATGTAAACCAAAAGATGTCGGGGGACTTTCACTCCCGAATTTTCTGTATTACTATTGGGCAATACATATTAAGAATATAATGAGACCAAGCGGAGGCTTGGCGATTGTTTCGCCGAACACCTCCGGTCGGTCCGCAATAACCAACCTGAACTCCCGGTGGCTCAGCACTTCAACTCCCCCTCCCATTCCGTATCTGACCTCTCTGTCCTGGGTCTCCTCCATGGCCACAGCGAGCAACACCGTAAATTGGAGGAAATGCACCTCATATTCCGCTTGGGCAGTCTACATCCTGGTGGCCTGAACGTTGAATTCTCCCAATTCTGCTAGCCCTGGCTGTCCCCTCCCCTTCATCAGCCATCTGGTTGTCTCCTCCCCTCCCCCAGCCCTCGGGCTCCTCCTCCGCCTTTTCCTTTTTTCCTTTCTTCTCCCCACCCCCTATCAGTCTGAAGAAGGGTTTCGGCCCGAAACGTTACCTATTTCCTTCGCTCCATAGATGCTGCTGCACCCGCTGAGTTTCTCCAGCATTTTTGTGTACCTTAAGAATATAATTTACTGGTTGGATAGTTCAACCCAACAGACAGAATGGATAAAAATGGAGAAAGAGGATTGTTACCCTTGTAATATAGGAACGATCCTCTTCTCCCCCAAAAAAATGAACAATACAATATATAAGAAGAACCCAATTATACAAGATACAATAAGAATATGGAAACAAATAAAATTATCCTTAAAATTAAGAAACCTATCATTGTTAACACCGATAGTGAATAATCCTTTATTTAAACCATCTCTTATGGACAAAATATATAATCAATGGGAAAGTTTAGGAATTCAAAGGATCGGGGACATGTATGAAATGGGAGATTTACTATCATTTCAACAATTACAATTAAAATTTAAATTGAAAAACAATCATTATTTTAAATATTTTCAGATTTGCAATTTCTTGAAGACATACATACAAGGATATCAAAAAATAATTCCTGATTTATTGGAAGAAGTAATGAATATTAAAGCTGATACACAAAAATTAATATCATATTTATATAATAGTATTTTAAATATAGATTTACCTGCAACAGAGGTAATTAGAGAAGAGTGGGAACGGGAATTAACGATAAAAAATTACGAAGGTTACATGGGAAAAGTATTTGACATACATTCACAAATGTTCGATTAATGCAAGACATAATCTAATTCAATTTAAAATTTTACATAGATTATATTACTCAAAAACAAGATTAAATAGATTTTACCCAAATATATCCCCCACTTGCGATAAATGTTTAACCCAAGATGCAACTATAACACACTCTTTTGTTTCCTGTATAAAACTTTATAGATTTTGGAGTGATATTTTCAAAATATTCACAAAATTATTTAAGATAAAAAATGGAACCTAATAATGAATTGATTATATTTGGGGTAATGGAAGATGGGAATAAATTGAATCCATCTCAAAAATTATTTTTTAATTATGGTTTAATAATAGCAAAAAAATTGGAAAAATACACCAATACCAACGCTCAAAATGTGGATTGCAAGTATGTTGGACACCGCACATCTTGAGGAAATGCGATTCCTCCTAATAGATAAATTTGACCAATTCACAACAAGTTGGTCTCCATTTGTCATCTTTTTGGAATCATATAGTGCAACACAATTGTAAAAGCTAACTCGTGACTGGGCGAGGGATGGTCAAGATTATAAATATGATCTCCTTACTTCTTTTTTCTTTTACTTCCCTTTTCTTCTTTTATTCTCTTTTTCCTATTTTCTATTCTTTAACTTTCTTCTTTCACTCTCTATTTTTCTTTTCCACACACTATATATCTCATATTTTTCTATTTTTCATTATCTAACTTATTTTTCTTTTTCTTCTTTATTATAAAAATTAAAAAAATAAGAAGCTGTACATAAAATGTATTATGAAAATATGATTGTATACAATTGTACTTACTTCTAATAAAATAAAAATATTAAAAAAAAAAAAAGAAGGAACTGCAGATGCTGGAAAATCGAAGGTACACAAAAATGCTGGAGAAACGTTGCCTATTTCCTTCGCTCCATAGATGCTGCTGCACCCGCTGAGTTTCTCCAGCATTTTTGTGTACCAACCACAAAATACTGCTTCAGTGCTCATTTTCATGTCATATCCAAGATGTTATAATTAATTTAATATTAAAGCATGCTATGAATTTATAGCATCTGAATAGTTAGCCCACATGAGATCACACCTTCCCTAGCCAACAGTGGGCCTCCAAGGCACTGCCCTGAGGTGATTTGTGGGTGGCCCCGATTGGTCCTGGTCTTTTCTCGCCTCCAGCTCTTCACCTACCCCCTACTTTCAGTCAGAAGAAGGGTCCCGACCCAAAACCTCACACATCCTTATTCTTCAGTGATGCTGACTGACCAGCTGAGTTTCTCCAGCACTATGTGTCTGTCTTTGGTATAAAGCAGCATCTGCAGTTCTTTATTTCTGCAATTTGTCTGCTCCACCGTGAAATTTCCTCAAGGTATGCCTACATTGAAAAAGTTCTCTTCCTATCTCCGACGGGATAGGATTTCTCACTGCTCTCCCTCTGTGATCCCTACTGCTCTCCAGCTCTACCACCATGTTTTAACCCTCTTGAGATCACGCCTTCCATAGCCAACAATGGGTCTACCAGGCACCGCCCTGCCCGAGGTAATTTGTGACTAGCCCTGAATGGTCTTTTCTCATCTCCAGCTCTGCACCTCCCCCCACCCGCCCCCCACCTCTTACTTTCACAAGAGCTCTGACCCATCCTTTTTCTCCAGAGATGCTGCTTGACCTTGGATAGTGTGGATGTGGAGAGGATGTTTCCACTAGTGGGAGAGTCTCGGACTAGAGGTCATACTCCCAGAATTAAAGGGTGTTCTTTTAGGAAGGAGATGAGGAGGATTTTTTTTAAATCAGAGGGTGGTGAATCTGTGGAATTCTTTGCCACAGAAGGCTGTGGAGGCAAAGTCAGGGGATATCTTTAGGCAGAGATAGATAAATTCTTGATTAGTATGGGTGTCAGGGGTTATGGGGAGAAGGCAGGAGAATGGATAGGCGGGAGAGATAAATCAGCCATGATTGAACAGCGGAGTAGACTTGATTCTGCTCCTATCACATGACCTGTTGAGTTACTCCAGCACTTTGTGTTTATCTTTGGTATGAACCAGCATCTGTAGTTCTTTGTTTCTATAATATTCCACTAAGCAGTTTAATTCTTTGATTGTGAAAGAAAACCTGATGGAAATAATAGTTTTCATGTAGGCTGTGAATGACTGAGCTGGGGCATTCAACTACAAACAGGATGTTGGTGACCACTAACCATGAGAGCAGATGTCGGGCTGACTGATGAAGCAGAATCCACAGGCGGATGATGTGGTCAATGAATTCTCTGAGTCTGCCGCTCAAGTCATAAACTGACTGCAGTTAGAACTTGTTCATTAAGGTGTGCCCGACCATTGTAACTGCAAACACTAAACCAAGCCATTATATAAAGGTGAGGGCCACTGACAGAGCACTCAACTGCTTCAGTACGAGACCAGAACTGCTGCACGTCTATGACTCAGCCCTGCATCAAACCCGTGAGGACTATCAAATAGATGATTCAGAAATGGTTAGTTAGATTTTTCTGTAACAGAGTTAATATCGCAGGTTGATGCCCTTTCAAGGTGAGTATTATGAGAATTTTCTGATTTTATTTTGAGTAACTGTTGGAAACAAACTCCTCAGTTATGTTAAACAAAAACACTGTCCTGTACCTTGGCTCAACCCAAAACCAACATGAAAATGTATCTAACACTTAACAGGTAACTAGTCCATACCTTCTGCAAACCACTTGCAGCTAAAACACAAATCAGCCATGAAATAAATGAATGGCAAATATTTTGGATGGTCTGAATGGTCTAGTCCTATTGCTATGTAAAACTAGGTTATACTAATGCTCAGCAACGATTCTGTTCAATTTGATCAAGAAGTGTCATGGGGCTCATGTAGTCGACCTCCCCGTGGTGAACCCTGTCAACTGACCTCAGTCAGGCGAACGACAACAAACAGAGACAGCAGCAGCTTTTAGGGTGGGCACCTACGGATGTCGAACCGGATGGTATCACCTTGCTGCAGACTTCTGCTGCCTTAAACGCAAGAAGAAGAAGTGTCATATATCCAACATCCTCTTTGCAACACAGACCAGTAAATAATTCATCAGCTTGAAAATGAGTCAACGCTCACTGGTTTCTGCTGCCTGTGTGATGAAATAACCAGTGAAGAATGCAGTAAATAAATCATTATGAACAAAATCCTTCATTTTTGTCATAAATTCTATTCCTGTAAATTCTAAGCAGCTTCTAAGCAGCCAACCATAGCAAACACATATTTACTGTATAAAAGGTGTGAAAATGAAAAAAGTACTTTGCGTAAAGTGAAGATCTGATGAACCGATGCCTTCTTCCGAAAGCATGTCAGTAAAGCTGCATACAGTGACAATACTCATCCAGCACAGAGTGGCCATAATCGGGTAGTTCCTCTGTCTACCAAGCCTGCTGACCATATTGCTGTGTGTAACAGAGAATCATTTGGAACATATAATTTGTCTATAATTATCCTTTACTGCCTGTATTTCTGGAGACAATATCTTGATAGATTGTGAGATGTACAGTAAATAGACTGCCTTCTGAGTAATTGATGTTGCTAGCTGTACAACAGACTTCTGTGAGCACAGATATATTCCCTACCCGATCAATTTGTTGGCTGACTCAGAGACGTCAATAGTGAGGCACAAGGGACAGCAGATGCTGGAATATTGAGCAAAAATCTAACTTGGAGGATCTCAGTGGGTCAGACAGTATCTGTGGAGAAAATGGGTACTTGACATTTCAGGTCAACATTCTTCTGCAGACTTAGATCATGGGAGAATTTGAATTCCTTTGTTTCATTGCTTTCTACCCTACCCAACAATACAGTATATAATAACTCCATGCAGACCTCTTCAATGACGTAAACATGAATAAATTATCAGTCTCAATGAAGGGTCCCAACCTGAATTGGTGTCTGCAGTTCCTCTAGCAGTTTGTTTTTTGCTCGATGTCCACAGCAATTATGTTCAGAAAAGGGACGAATAATGAACATCATCTTTCAACCATCCAGTTAAAATGATGATAAATATGTCTGTTGAAGTTCTAATGTGCATTTCCAACAGGCAAGATCCTTATAAAGGCAGGAAATGAGGTGGGCACTGTCGTGCATGAGGAATGATGAGGGTCAGGTAGCTGTTCATTTAGGTGACATGTCTTGGAGCAAATATCAGGAACTAAATACAAATTGCGGGAGGAACACAACAGTTCAGGCAGCATCTGTGGAGGGAATGGACCTTCAATGTTTCAGGTTGGAACCCTCTTCAAAGTGACTTGAGCATGGGAGAGAAAGATGGAAAAGAGAAATGTGGAGGAGGGTGGGGGGCTGTAAGCCCATCAAATGATAGGTGTATACAGGTGAGGTGTGGGAGGGGGACTGATTGGCAGATGGATGTGGCAAATACTGGAGGTAAAAAGGAAATAAAAGGGTGTCAGATATGGGGAGAAGAGGAGACATGAGGTCGAAAGCCAGAGGGAGCGATGTAGGTGGAATGGGATAGAGGGGAGGGAAATGGGAGGAGATAAAAGGGAAGTGGGCAATGTGGGGATGGAACATAAGTGTACAATCCCTCCCTTCCATTTCACTCATCTTCTCTCATCTGATGGTCTTTTGTCTCCCTTTCATCTCGAACCTTTGTCCACCCATTTGCCAATCAACACCCCCTACCTCTCTGGTATCCATCTATCACTTGCCAGGCTTTGTCCTGCCCTACCTTACTTTTCCAGTTTTCTCTCCCCCCCCCACCCTCACTCCAATCAGTCTGAAGAAGGGTACTGACCCGAAATATCATCTGACCATTCCTTCCACAGACAGTCTGACTGACTGAGTTTGTACAGTACTTAATGTTTTGTTCAAGATTCCAACATCTGCAGTTTCTCTTGTCTCCAAATATCAGGAATCGTTGACTCAACTGATGGATGGAACACTATTTAACATATTCACAGCATTAGTATTTCAGAGAATAGCAGTGGTTTCTGCCCACAAAGAACATGGCCAGCCTCAAAATAATTGGGACATTCTCAAGGTTGTCACTGCAGAGGGGTTTAACTGGATTTTCATGGCTTGTATATCAGCTGCAGGAGATCAAAAGTTTGCATTTACATACTGCCTTTCAAACTCTTGCAGCTTGAAAAGCCCTTTTGCAAAACGGAATTGGTATTGTAGAAAGGGTAGTAGATAATGTGTGCACAGCAAGATATCATTAAAGGCATGGAATAATGAGTTTGGAATTCGTTTTACTGAAATTGATTAAGGATTAAATATTGGTCATTTCTCTGGAGTTAGCTTTTCCAATTGGTACAGTGAGATTTGAGTTACCATACAGGCATACGAATAAAAAAAAGAACACAACACATGATAGAATTTAACATAAACATTCCCACACAGCGGAATCAGCGTTTCCCACTGTGAGGGAAGGCAATAAAGTTCAGTCATCTTCCTCTTTGTTCACCCATGGTCGGGGCCTCCCGAGCCATCCGTAGTCGCCGCTACGGGCGGTCTGATGTTCAGGACCTCTCGCCGGGATGATCGGATCACCGACGTCAGAACGGAAGAACATTCTCAGCAGTTTGGAGTTCCGAATCGGACGCTTCTTACCGGAGACCGCGGCTCCCGAAGTCCACAGGCTGAGCTGGGCGGAGATTCAACACTGGCGGCCCTCGGCAAAGGAATCACCAGGACTCCGCGATGTTGAAGTCAGCGCGGCCCGCGGCTGGAAGCTCCGCAACCACAGCTCCACGATGTTAAAGCAGCAGGCCCAACACTCCGGAGCTTCAACATGGCGATCCCCAGTAAGGCATCGCCTGCTCCGCGATGGTAAATCAGTGCTGCTCCGCTGCTGAAGCTCTGGTCAGTCTCCGGCAGGAAAGGCCACGCCAATCCAGATGGTAGGCCGCGAGGGAGGGGGGGCGAAGACGCGACTCGGAGAATAGTCTCATCCTCGCCTGGAAGTGACTGACAAACGGTTTCCCACTTACCCTCTCCACCTCCCCCACATAAAAAGACTAAGAAATCTCCAAAAACATACTTTTAAACAAACTAAAAATAACAAAGAAGAAAAAACAGACAGACTGTAGGCAGAGGCTGCCATCATACGGCGCCCTGAAGAGGGGTCCTGACCAGAAGTTTATTCATTGCATCCATTTGAGAGGCAGGATGAGGCTTTGGATCATCAGCTCATCTGTAAGACCATATGCCCACAGTACTGTATATAAATGCCAGCCTGGATTGTATGCTACATTCTCTGGGATGGAATTGAACCCATGGTAGATGGCAGTGCTACTAATTGAGTTATAGTTGATGGAAAACAACAGACTGGACGTCAGTCACCTGAGAAGTGTTGGGCAACGTTATGGTCCATTATTGACCTCAGGGTAAACACACTGCATGCCCCATGTCAGAGATCCCAATATAATCTTAACTCTCCCAAGAAAACTCACATATGCCCCCCACCTCAGATTTCAATGTTTTTAACATCAAGAAGCTTGGAATAAACATTTAGAAAAACCTAGGTAGGAAAGAACCTGATGCTGGTTTAAATCAAAGTTAGACACAAAATGCTGGAGTAACTCAGCGGGACAGGTCCTGGATTCCTGTCTCCAGCACTTTGTCTACATCTAGAAATACCTCTTGTTTTAGATGGTAGACAATGCTGGAGAAACTCAGCGGGTGAGGCAGCATCTATGGAGCGAAGGAAATAGGCAACGTTTCGGGTCGAGACCCTTATTCAGACTGATGTGGGGGGGGGGGGGTAGCGGGAAGAAAAAAGGAAGAGGTGGAGACAGTGGGCTGAGGGAGAGCTGAGAAGGGGAGGAGAAAGTAGGGACTACCTGAAATTAGAGAAGTCAATGGGGTGCAAACTGCCCAAGCGAAATATGAGATGCTGCTCCTCCAATTTACGGTGGTCCTCACTCTGGCCATGGAGGAGGCCCAGAACAGAAAGGTCGGATTCAGAATGGGAGGGGGAGTTGAAGTGCTGAGTATCACACAACCAGTATCACAGGCATACCTGGAAGATTGCTATATCTAGAATACCAAAATAATATCAACATTTTTGCCCATATGGCACTGTACTTCCTACACTGATGTCTGCAGATATGCAAGAGAGTCTTAAGCTTAGGTCACCATGCAAGTTCAAGTTCAAGTGAGTTTATTGTCATGTGTCCCTGATAGGACAATGAAATTCTTGCTTTGCTTTAGCACAACAGAACATAGTAGGCATTGACTACAAAACAGATCAGTGTGTCCATATACCAATCTATAAATATATACACACATGAATCAATATACTGATAAAGTGCAAATAACAGTTAATTGGCTAATAAAGTTCAGTGTTTTGTCCGAGCCAGGTTTAATAGCCTGATGGCTGTGGGGAAGTAGCTATTCCTGAACCTGGTCATTGCAGTCTTCAGGCTCCTGTACCTTCTACCTGAAGGTAGTAGGGAGATGAGTGTGTGGCCAGGATGGTGTGGGTCCTTGATGATACTGCCAGCCTTTTTGAGGCAGCGACTGTGATAGATCCCCTGGATGGAAGGGAGGTCAGAGTCGATGATGGACTGGGCAGTGTTTACTACTTTTTGTAGTCTTTTCCTCTCCAGGGCGCTCAAGTTGCCGAACCAAGCCACGGTGCAACCGGTCAGCATGCTCTCTACTGTGCACCTGTAGAAGTTAAAGAGAGTCCTCCTTGACAAACCGACTCTCCGTAATCTTCTCAGGAAGTAGAGGCGCTGATGTGCTTTCTTAATAATGGTATCAGTGTTCTCGGACCAGGAAAGATCTTCAGAGATGTGCACGCCCAGGAATTTGAAGCTCTTGAACCTTTCAACCATCAACCCGTTGATATAAACGGGACTGTGGGGCCCCATCCTACTCCTTCCAAAGTCCACAATCAGTTCCTTGGTTTTTCTGGTGTTGAGGGCCAGGTTATTGTGCTGGCACCATATGGACAGTTGCTCGATCTCTCTTCTATACTCTGACTCATCCCCATCAGTGATACGTCGCACAACAGTGGTGTCGTCAGTGAACTTGATGATGGAGTTCGCACTATGTCCGGCTACGCAGTCATGAGTATAGAGTGAGTATAGCAGGGGGCTGAGCACGCAGCCTTGAGATGCTCCCGTGCTGATTGTTATCGAGTCTGACACATTTCCACCAATACGAACAGACTGTGGTCTGAGAGTGAGGAAGTCAAGGATCCAATTGCAGAGGGATGCGCAGAGACCCAGTTCTGCGAGTTTGGTAACCAGCTTGGAGGGGATGATTGTATTAAATGCCGAGCTGTAATCGATGAATAACAGCCTGACATATGAGTTTTTGTTGTCCAAGTGGTCCAGAGCGGAGTGGAGGGCCAGCGAGATCGCATCCACCATTGATCTGTTGTGGCGGTAAGCGAACTGCAGTGTGTCCAGGTTTTTGTCGAGGTAGGAGTTGATCTGCGCCATGATCAACCTCTCAAAGCACTTCATCACCACAGGCGTTAGTGCCACAGGTCGATAGTCATTGAGGCACGTCACCTTACTCTTCTTGGGCACTGGTATAATTGATGCCCTTTTGAAGCAGGTGGGAACCTCAGACCTCAGAAGTGAGAGGTTGAAAATGTCCGTAAAAACTCCAGCCAGTTGGTCCGCGCAGGTTTTTAGAACACGACCAGGTATACCATCAGGTCCAGGCACTTTTCGAGGGTTCACCCCTCTGAAGGATTTCCTGACGTCAGCCTCTGTGACTGAGACTGAAATACCATCACAGCGAATGGGGGCTCGGGAAGGCACATCGGTGTTCTCCCTATCAAAGCGTGCGTAAAACGCATTGAGCTCATCAGGGAGTGATGTTTTGCCGACATTCGAGCTGCCTCCTGATTTCGCCTTGTAAGAGGTGATTGCATTCAGGCCCTGCCACAGCCGCCGAACATCTGTTTCTTCCTCCAGTTTGGAGCAGAAGTCCCTTTTGGCCTTTTTGATGGCCTTACCAAGGTCGTATCTGGACTTCTTGTAGTCCACTGTATCATCAGACATGAATGCCCGGTGTCTGGACTTCAGAAGAGTGCGGATCTGAAAGTTCATCCAAGGTTTCTGATTGGGAAACGCTCGGAAGGTTTTGGTGGGGATGCAGTCCTCCACACACTTCTTAATGAAGTCTGTAACGACTGTGGCGTATTCGTTCAGGTCCGTTGCCGAGTCCTTGAACATTGCCCAGTCTACAGACTCCAAAGAGTCCTGGAGTTGTTCCTCTGCCCCCACCCCCCCCCACGACCAGCTCTGTACTGTCCTCACCTCTGGGGGTGCGCTCTTTAATTGCTGCCTGTAGGCAGGAAGAAGCAGCACCGCGGTATGGACTTAATGTAATCTATATCACATATGCCTTCGCTTGAGGTAACATTTATGTTACATACTATCACCAAGGGGAAACAGTGTGGTTGTCAACATCAAGTTCTCAAGCATATATTGTTAAAAATGTGGTTGCATGAAGCTGCACAAGATCTTTCAGCAAATCCTTGTTATCAGCTATGAAATATGTGATGTTCTTAAACTTTGAGAAAACTTGAATGAATGCTTATGCCACAACATTTGTTACATGTTGGGAGAAGGGGGAGAAGGGGGGAGAGGGAGTGGAGACAACTTTGAAGAAGCCAGAGATACACGTCTGTGAAGTTCCGCGGACATTAACATTACCAGTCGGTTATCCTTGGTTCTGAATACTGCTGCTTCAGTTTTTTTTCCCAATGAGCCAATGAAATTCACTGGTCAGCACCGGCTACAATCTACAAGAACCTTCGACCTCCTGGCAACCCACTAGGACCTCCTGGCGACCCAACTGCGGCACGAGAATTCTCGCCACTCTCCATGGCGGCTTCATTCTAGTCGTCGCTAATGTTTCAGCATATTCCGGTGGCGTCATGTTAGACTAACAGACGTGCACCCAGCTCCTCTCCCGAAAAACTTCACGATTTATCGTGTAAAACGGGTCCGAAAATCGGGATTGTTTTTAAAAACCTTACCGGAGCTTCTGGTTACCGCGCTGATGACGTCATCGTTAAACGCGATGTTTTAAACGGTGGTTTGAAGCCCTTTAAATGAGTAAATTGACTCCAGCTGTGAGCCCTCAGAGAGCTGTGAATAAACTGTCGAAACAGTTCGAAACTGAAGTTACCTCTGAAGTCTCTGAAGTGGCTGCAGAAATGGATACAAGATCTAAGAAAGACTTTGATGACTTGAAAAAATCAATGAAAAATTTGAAAGATGAGATCTCGGATAATAGGGTGGAAGATAAGAAGGAAATGAAGGAAAATTCGGCAAAAATGATGGAAGGAATGCAGAAGATGATGAAGGATTTAAATGCTGGTAACCAGAAGAATATGACGGATTTACTGGACACTATGAATAAACGAATTGATGAGGTGAAAGATGGACTATCAGAGAAAATGGATAAGATGGATGTAATTACTACGGATAAGTTCACGGCTGTACTTGAAACAGTAGCTGCAAGTATGCAGACAATCACGGAATTGGAGAAAAATACGGCACGACTGGTTGAAGACATGGCGAAATTGAGGCAAGAACATGAGCAAATGAGGCGAGAAAACGAACAAGCATCACTACAAATGGGGACTCAATTAGAGAAAGTCTCATTCAAATGCCTGGACCTGGAAGCTCGTTCTAGACGCCAGAATCTGAGGATTCTTGGTGTTTCAGAGGGGGCAGAAGGGGAACAGGTACGTGAATTTGCCATGGGCTTGTTGAAACAACTGTTGAATCTTCCCAAGGAACCGAAAATCGAAGTGGCTCATCGTGTCCCAAGATTTGGAAAAAGATTTGATGCGGGAAAAGCTTATCCACGACATATTATAGTGAAATTTCGAGACACTGCAGAACTGGAATATGTTATGACCCATATCAAATATGGTGTACAATTACGGCTGGACAAAGACACTATTAAGATATTCAGGGACTACCCACATGAAATTGTGCAAAAAAGAAATAAATTTGATAAGGTTAAAGATCTTTTAAGAGGGAGAGAAGGGGTCAGATTTGGGGTTTTTTATCCCGCGAAAATGCGTATTTCTTTTAATGGTCTTGAAAAGTCATTTGTTAAGCCTGAAGACGCTTTCAAATATGCCCAAACGATTGTTGAAAGACAGAAATAAAAGGGAGCTTTGGCAGATCCGAATAATTCTCAGCTATGTTTTGTCTGGGGATAGTTACACTGTTATCTCCGGAATGTTGAAGCAAGGACATTTTCTGTTCAAAACGTGTAAACAACTTTATAACGGGATATGAATTAGAAAATAATTGCTTATTGATTAAAATGTTATAACCAATTGTAAGAACTTATCCTATTAACAACTTTAAAAGTTATGCAGGTTAGATTAGAATACTAACAAAAAAAACAAAAAAATAATGAACTAACATACTAATATGAATTTTTAATAAATTGTAACCTTGTCTATAAGCGGGAGGAGGGGATGAGAAACGAGCTCCTGGCTTATGTCCAGGAGCACGTCTCGTTAACCCCTTCAACCAACAGCTGATTCTTATTGAAATCAAAAATATTGGTTTAATAATTAAACTCTGATATATATATATGTTATAAGGAAATATCAGGGTAAAATTGTATTATATATATGAATGTGAGGCCTCGTTTTAATATTTTAATATGTTATGATTAACTAAGAGAGCGGAGCGAGTTGAGCAACAACGCAATGGAAGTCAAAATAAGGTTTTTTCCCACCTACAGGTGGGTCACTCGCTACAGTGCCGACTATAGACACTGTAGCCTCACTTTTTTAGTTTTTTTTTTATTACATAAAATCACTTGTTTGTGTTTTGTGTTTAGTGATAAGAATAATATGGACATACCAACAAAAGTTAATAATTCAAAAACTCCCCCAATACCTAAAGACCTGGGATATGGACGCACCACAAGATTCAAAGGTACTATAATTATTCAAAATGCATGACACCACACAAAAGAACCTAGGAGGAGTCTCATTTTGTAGTTGGAATATAAGAGGTATTAATGAACCTATCAAAAGGGGTAAGATATTAGCTCAGCTAAAAATGTATAATTCTGACATTACCTTCCTACAAGAAACACACCTAAAACCTCAGGACCAAGTTAGGCTGAGGGCGAAATGGATAGGTCAAACATACCACTCTTCATTCACTTCAAAATCTAGAGGCACGTCAATTATCATAAGAAAAGGTATACCATTTAAAGCAAAGAATATTATAACAGATATAGAAGGGAGATACCTAATAGTTAATGGAGAAATCCATGACACTCCACTTACTTTGGTAAATATATATGCCCCTAACTTTGATAACCCCCACTTTTTCAATAAAATCTTCAATATAATTGCAGAGTCAAACTATCAAAATGTTATAATAGGCGGAGACTTTAATTGTGTTTTAGACCCGTACTTAGATAAATCAAGTCAAAAACAGAGAGGGAATATGAAATCGAAAACTGGGGAACTCCTCAATACCTACATAAACAACACTAATATAGCAGATGTTTGGAGAATTGTGAATCCAACTGGCAGGGAATATTCGTTTTACTCAATGGTACATAAGACATACTCACGTATAGACTACTTTCTGCTGGATACAAAATTAATCCCCCAAACATCTAATGCAATATATCATACAAATTCAATTTCAGACCATTCTCCACTAACTTTCTTTTTAAAACTGGAAGGATTGTCTAAGAATAATTCATTCTGGAGATTTAACTCTCAAATTTTAAAAGATCCACAAGCGAGTATATATTTAAAAGAACAAATGGAGGTCTTTTTTCAAACAAATGATACTTCAGATATATCGCCTACTTTACTTTGGGAATCTTTTAAAGCATACATTAGGGGTATTATAATTTCATATCAAGCTTTTCAAAACAAAAAGAATAAGAATGAACAAAGACAGTTAGAAGAACTTATTAGACAAATGGATATAGATAATGCTAAAGATCCAACAATAGATAAACATAATAAAATAATAATTTTAAAATTTAAATTAAATAAATTATTATCTGCCAAACTTATAAGACTTTTTCAAATTACAAAACAAGAGCACTTTGAATTTGGGGATAAACCGCATAAACTTTTGGCTCGCCAGCTAAAAAAACGAGAAAAGGAACATACTATACCAAAGATCAAATCAGATAAAGGGGAATTATTAACAACACCGAAGGATATTAATAAAAGATTTGCGCAATTTTACGAGAATTTGTATACATCTAAAACGATAATTGATTCCAATAATATCACAAAGTTCTTGGATACCTGTAATCTTCCAAAGTTAGAGCTGAAGGAACAAGAGGAACTGGGTGCACAAATCTCAATTAAGGAATTAGAAGATACAATAAACTCACTAAAAAATGGAAAAACACCAGGCCCTGATGGATTTACTAATGAATTTTATAAAAACTTTTATGATAAAATAATACCAAGATTACAAAAAATGTACCAATACGCTTTTAAAAAACGAATACTACCTGATACATTAGCGGAATCAACGATTACATTAATACCTAAGAAAAATAAGGATTTAGAAGAACCTGGCTCATATAGAGCTATAGCATTGTTAAACACAGATCAAAAAATATTAGCGAAAACATTAGCCAGAAGATTAAGTAAATACATTAGTAAATTAATAAACCCAGATCAGACAGGGTTTATCCCTAAGAGATACTCTTCTAATAATATGAGACGTCTACTCAACATAATGCACTCACACAAATCTGAAGATCAAGAATTATCAATTATTTCGCTGGATGCTGAAAAAGCATTTGATCAAGTAGAATGGAATTATATGGATAAAGTATTACAAAAATTTCAACTGGGAGAGAATTTTATTTTATGGATTAAGTTACTATATAACAAACCTACAGCTAGAATACTTACTAATAACATATTATCCTCGAAATTTCAACTATCAAGGGGAAATAGACAAGGATGCTCATTATCACCACAGCTGTTTGCTCTCATTATTGAACCGCTAGCAGAAAAAATTAGAATACACCCTGATATTCATGGATATAATACTAAAGACTCATATAATAAAATATCTTTATACGCGGATGATATATTATTGTATATTACAAAACCTCAAATCACTATACCAAATATATTAAATTTAATTGAAGACTTCGGATCTTTTTCTGGATATAGAATAAATTGGAATAAAAGTGAAATTATGTCAATAAAACCGAAAGATTCAACACATCTTTTAAAATTCCCTTTTAAAATAGCTACAGAAAAATTTAAATATTTGGGAATCGAAATTACCAGAGCATATCAAGGTATGCTCAGGGCAAATTTTGACCCCCTACTTAATAAACTGAATACATTAATTAAATTCTGGAAAACGCTTCCGATGTCTTTAATAGGCCGAATAAACGCAATAAAAATGATCTTTTTACCACAAATTTTATACCTATTTCAATCAATTCCTATATACTTACCTAAGAAGTTTTTTAAAAAACTCGACTCAGATATCACTAATTTTATATGGGACTATAAATCACATAGAATACAAAAAACCCATCTGAATAAATCTAAAGTATTGGGGGGTCTAGCACTACCCAATTTTATGTATTATTATTGGTCAGTAAATATTAAAAACATGATTCAACTGATGGATAACTCCGCCCAGCAAGTAGACTGGATTGTAATGGAGAAAGAGGATTGCTCCTCTAGAAACATTGGAGCGATCCTCCTCTCTCCAATGAAATTGAATAACATAAACTATAATAAGAACCCAATTATTCATAGTACAATCCGTATTTGGAAACAAATAAAACAAAATTTAAAATTAAGAAACTTATCACTTTTATTACCTATAGTCAATAACCCTTCGTTTAGTCCTTCTATTATAGATAAAGCTTATACACAATGGGATAGACTAGGAATTAAAACGCTTGGTGACTTGTATGAAACTGGAAAATTACTTTCATTTCAACAATTACAAATAAAATATAAACTCGGAAATAATCAATATTTTAAATACTTTCAAATATGCGACTATTTGAAAAAATATATAAAAGATCATCATAATAACCCAGCAGATGTACTGGACGAGGCAATGCAGACAAAAGCGGAATCAGCAAACTTAATATCATATTTGTACAATATTATCTTAAATGTACAAATACCATCTACGGAGGGTATCAGAAGAGACTGGGAACAAGAGTTAGCTATTAAAATTTCAAAGGAAAGTTGGAATGAATACTTATTAAAAGTACATAAATGCTCGATTAATGTAAGACACACTTTAATACAATTTAAAATTTTACATAGATTATATTATTCGAAAACTAAAATTCATAAAATTTTCCCAAACGTATCATCTATTTGTGATAAATGTCAATCCCAAGAAGCAACTATAGCGCACTCATTTGTCTTCTGTACAAAAATTCAAAAATTTTGGAATGAAATTTTTGAAATCTTTACAAAGTTATTTAAAACAAGACTGATACCCAAAGCAGAATGGATTATCTTCGGAATAACGGAAGATGATCCAGAACTAAATGTGTTTCAAAAGAAATTAATGGATTATGGGTTAATAACTGGAAAAAAGCTAATTCTAAAATTTTGGAAGAAGGCTCCAATACCAACTATAAATATGTGGATTTCAAATATGTTTGAAACACTACACCTTGAAGAGATAAGACTCCTCCTAGCAGGTAAACCAGATCACTTCCACCTGACGTGGTCTGCATTTATAGAATTATTACAAACATAGGGTGCAAAAGTACTTTAAAAAAATAAAAAATTGAGGTCGGGTAAGGGGGGATGATAGTTGAAGAGTTGGTATGTCCTATTTACGTGATGCTCAAAAAAAAAAAAAACATTTGTTTTTCTTTTTTTCTCTCTCTCTTTTCTTTTCTTAGGCCCTATTTTTTAACTCCTTTTCTTTTTGTTTTTAATTTCGCTCTCATAGGGTCCTCGTCCTTTTTTTTTTGTTGTTACATTTTCTACACTTTTCTACACTTGCACTTTTTCCTTCACTTTCTTCTCTCTTTCAATCTTTTCTTTCTTTAGTGTAAAAAAAAAATAATAATAAAGGGAGTACATTAATTGTAAGAAGATATAAATGACGAGTATTAATGTATGTGGCTGTGATGTAATGTACTTCTAATAAATAAAAATTAAAAAAAAAAAAAAAAAAAAAATTTGCAGCGACCATAATGAGGCCACGACTAGCTCCCAGAATGCGGGAACTCCTCACGACTATGAAGGCTGCCTGGCAACCACCCACGAACTTGTGGTGACCATGTGGCGACTGCACAGTCGCCTGCAGTCGCCTAAAAAGTCGCCTAAGTGGGATAGGCCCATTCCTCTTTCTCTCAATGGCTTTCATCTAAGTTCCCTTATATCTCACTAATGGCAAGCTACCTGGTTAGCGATTCATCAATAGACACGGTGGGACTATGATTAACACCAAGGAAAGAAACATTCTCTTTTCTGTTAAAATTGTTTTTCTGAATTACCACGTAATAATCCTTGTCATCATTTCATAAATTCGTAAGTTCATAAATTGTACGAGCAAGATTAGGTATTTTGGACTACCATCTACGCTATTCAATTATGGCTCAACCCCATTCTCATGCTTTGTCCCCATAACACCCATAGTAATCAAGAATCTATCAAACTCCAACCTTAAAAATATCCTTTGACATGGCCTCCTTCTGTGGCAAGGAATTCCACATTCACAATCCTCTAATAAAATTGCTTTCTGGCCTCCAAAAATGTATGTAACTTATACATGCTTTTAATATAATTATAAAGTGTTGGATGGCCCAGAACTTCCTCCAACTAAACGAGAGTAAGTCTGAGGTCATCCTTCTCGGCCCCTCGGACTCAATCAAAATGATAGCAGGCAGCCTTGGAAGCCTTACCCCACTACTCTAACCTCACGTCAAAAACCTTCGCGTGATATTTGACTCAGCACTGAAATTTGACAAACAAGTCAATGTCGTGGTAAAAGCTAGCTTCTTTCAGCTTCGGACGATAGCTAAAATAAAACAATTCCTCCAGTTTGATGACCTGGAAAAGATCATCCACACATTCATCTCCTCCCGCCTAGATTACTGCAACTCCCTTTACACTGGCATCAGCCAATCTTCCCTGTCCCGCCTGCAACAGGTCCAAAACGCCGCAGCGAGGCACCCGAAAAAGGGACCACATCACCCCGATCCTGGCCTCTCTCCACTGGCTCCCTGTGCGGTTCCATATAAACTTCAAGATCCTCCTCCATGTCTACAAAGCCCTCAATGGGCTTGCCCCCACCTACATAAAAAGTCTTCTCACCCACCACTCCACCTCCAGGCCCCTTAGATCGGCCGACTTGGGGTTGCTGAATATCCCACGGTGTAGGCATAAGCTCAGGGGCGACCGCGCCTTTGCAGTTGCAGCCCCTAGACTGTGGAACAGCATCCCCTTTCCCATCAGAACTGCCCCCTCCATCGACTCTTTTAAGTCAAGACTAAAGACTTATCTATACTCCCAAGCCTTTCCTGACGTCCTCTGAATGAGGGCTACATGTATATATGTATGTAGTTTGTTTTGTTGTGCTATTCTTATAACAAATGTAAAGCACGTTGGCCAACGAGAGTTGTTTTTTAAATGTGCTATATAAATAAATGTGACTTGACTTGACTTGACTAATACTGATAGCAGTGCCATCTGTATGAGGGATTCCCATGGCACTGTTAACAGCTCTCAGGTCAGCTCACCTCGCATGCCAAATTATATTTAATTGTTAAACTTTCTAATTAAATTATCTCAAAGATTTTATGTATTTGCAGCCCATTCCTTCTGTTGGGTATCATTGTGACTGTCCTACACTCAGCAGCTACTGTCTGTAGTTTACCCTGCTTCCCGTTGAGATGATCTGTCAGATTATGTCATAGGTCACTTCCTTCGTGAATCTCCGCAACCTTTCACACAGTTGTTCACCACACCCTCCTCCGACACCTCTTCTACATTGCTGAGCCTGTGAGATACTCACTCTGGTTCCAATTTTAATTATCAAGTGAAACCAGAGAATCACTTACAATGTCTAGGGAGGAACTGCAGATGCTGGTTTAAACCAAAGACAAACACAAAAAGCTGAAGTAACTCAGTGGGTCAGGCAGCATCTCTGGAGAAAAGGAACAGGTGATGTTTCAGGTCTCCAGTATGAAAAAAGGGTCTCGACCCGAAACATCACCGATTCCTTTCCTCCAGAGATGCTGCCAGACCCGCTGAGTTACTCCAGCTTTTTGTGTCTGTCTTTGGAATCCCATTTACCTTGAAGTCAACAAGAATCTTTCATTGACTCATCTATAAGCTGATGAAAGGTGACATCATCTGCAAACATAATGTGAAACTTTACCAACATCTCTTCACTCTTCCACTATCTTTGATTTGTCATACAACCTACTGCTAGTATTAAATATCCTTCCAACTACATATCAGCCAGACAGAAGCTGTTCAGACTTTAATGAGTTTTCCAGGCAGATATAGTCATAGCATTGTACAACTCAGAGCTGGCCCTTTGGCCCATCATGTCCATGCTGACCTTATTGCCCATCCACGCTCATCCCATTCTGCAATACCCATTGAGTGAAAATGTTGCAGACAAAAGACAACTGCTTCACCTGCCTAGTTTCCAATGGGAAGACGGGTTTAAATTGACTATAGAATGTGCTTCCGTAGCGACAAAAATAATTTGTTGTCCATCTCCCATCCCCAAACAAATCCCAGTCTACCTCTTTCCTAAAATTACCATTAACTTTGTTTCAATACACTGGGATCATTAAGCTCTAAAACGTATTCTGAAACTGGTATTTTATGCTCCAGCTGTGTTTACATTCCAGTTAAGTTACTACCCAATTACACATGGCACTGATGCACAACACAAGCTATGCGTCCTGTTGTTTTATGCAACAAACAGACTCAATGTCCACAAATGAATCCACGCTGATTCACTCCCCTGGGCTGCACTTCGATGCTCGGAACTCTGTTGCAAGCAAAAGATAAAATTGTTACAGCAATATTCACCAAGCTGTCCACACTTTATTTTGTGATAGTTTCTTGAATTGTCACTATGTGGAGACCAGCCCATTCTGTCTTGTGGATGTGGATAGCATAGTAATAATGAATAGACAGAGAGGGTATACACTGAAAATGAATAAAATATTGCAGTAAGTAAAGTATTGCAGTAAAATTAGCACTGATAATATATTCTAATCTAGTCTTAGACTGGTGTATTTAGTAACATTATACAATTTTTTGACCAGTCATTCTTGGCAGCACCATTATAGATGAACTTTTACCTTTATGTCAATATGTTCTATAGCTAATTTACACAGGCCATTATAAATGTCATTTTAACCTTTGAGCAAAGAAGGAGCAATGGTGAAATTAGAAGGTGAGATTACATGAATTGGGAATATATTTCCTCGAATTTAAGTTAAATGGTGATTTGATTGAAATTTTACAGATATGGTGAGGATTGTTAATGCTAGTTTGAGAATCTCCATCCAGGGCCATTGACGAAACATTAGAGCTGGATTTTTGAGAAGAGGATGTGGAAGACATGACAGTTCTGGTCATCACACTGTAACAAGGACATGATTAAGCAAAAGAAAATGGAGAAAGGATTCACATGGATGTTACCTGGATTGAAGGGATTGAGTCTGTACGGAGTTTATACGTTCTTCCCGTGACCTGTGTGGATTTTTTCAGAGATCTTCGGTTTCCTCCCGCACTCCAAAGATGTACAGGTTTGTAGGTTAATTGGCTTGGTAAATATAAAAATTGTCCCTAGTGGGTGTAGAATAGTGTTAATGGGCGGGAATTGCTGGCATCGTGGACCCGATGGGCCGAAGGGCCTGTTTCCCCGCTGTATCTCTAAACTAAAAAAAAGGAAAGATTAGATGGGCTAGATTTGTTTTCCCTAGGTGAAGATGTTTGTGGGGTGACATGATAGATGTATATAAAATTATGAGAGACAGAGATAGGGTAGATAACCAGTGTCTGTTTCCCGTGGCTAAAACTAGAGGGCATGGTTTGAAGTGAGAAAGTGGTGTTTTAGAGGCGATTAGAGTAGCTGGTGTCTGGAATACATTGCTGAAGGAAGTGATGGAGGTTGGAACAGTAACAATATGTAAGAGGCATTTGAAGGGACATTATTCCTTGGAGCGCAGGAGGTTGAGGGGTGATATTATAGAGATGTATAAGATTATGAGGGGAATAGGGTGATTGCACAGAGTCTTTTACTCAGAATAGGGGAATCAAGAACCATAGGACATAGGTTTAAGGTGAGAGAGGAAAGATTTAATAGAAACGTGAGGGGCAACCGTTTCACTCAGAAGTTGGTTGGTATGTGGAACGAGCAACCAGTGGAGGTAGTTGACGCAGGTACTATAACAACATTTAAAGAAATTTGGACAGGTGCATTGATAGGAAAGGTTTAGAAGGATAAGGGCCAGGTAGGACTATGTATATGACATATCTAGATCACCATGGGCAAGATGGGCCAAAGGGTCTGTTTCTATGCTGTATGACTCCATGATTCTGTGTCTTTATGACAGGATGAGTGGAAACCAGGGAAGGGAAGATCTGCAAGCTTAAGCCCTTGTCCCACTTGGCGACATTTTTCAACAACAGCCGAAAAATAGGCTGTCGCTCATGGTCGCGGCGTGATGCGGGCTGATGCCTGTGTTGTCGTGAGCTGTCTCCGCAAGTGTCGTCACTTTTTTCTTGTCACCGCTGGATTTTGAAATGTTCAAAACCTTGCGGCGACAGTGGGCTTGATGTTGCCTGTTGTCTCCTGTCGTCTCCTGTCATAGTTGCTGTCGTAGGTTATCGCCAGGCTGACGCCAGGTGACGTACGATGTCGCAAGGTCATGACCTCGGCGAATTCCTATTGTGACAACCTGCGTCATCATACGTCAACCGGCGACAGTGCCTGCGTCAAGATAGGGATCAAAATGACGTTACTTGTCCTCTGTTGTCTTCAGATGTTGCAGACGGTGTCGTAGCTTGTCGTATCTTGCCGTATAGTGTCACGGGTGGAAGTATGTTGACCTCGGTCGTCGTCATTTAACGTCTGTGCAGTCGCAGGATGTGGTTGCTGTTGTGGTCGTCCAAGGTCCCGAAAAATTGTGACACCGGATGACGTAAATTGTTGCAGCTTGACGTCAACTGTGTCGTAGCTTGTCATAGTTTGGCGTACAACTTGATGATTTTTCGGTGACCTGATACGCCAGTCAATGACACCGGCAGTCACTGAAAAATTCGCAAAGTGGGACAGGCCCTTTAGGCTTGCCTTGGGCTGCCTTCTCTTCCCCCTCTATACTGCAGCATTCCCATCATTTTGATTCCCACTTCCTACCCTGGGCAAGTCCCCAGTTGTGTGCTTGTAAATTCCATGGAGCTGCAGGAGCCAGTAGATCTATGCAGACAACTAACAAAAGGACATCTGAATTCTATGAATAAAGTGCTGGAGCACACGTTAGATATCGAAATAACCCAAACATCTTGCTCAGCTCATTAATGGGAAGGTGCAAAATTTCTGTTACGGTATAATGGACAGGATTCCTACATCGAGGACAAGAGATAGAGGTAGGAGTGGATATGCATGGAAACAGGATTAATGGCATTAGGAAATGGTTTCCAGCAGACTTTATTCCAAATTCAAGAGAGAGCTACATAGGGCTCTTAAATATAGCGGAATCAGGGGATATGGGGACAAGGCAGGAAAGGGGTACTGATTGTGGATGATCAGCCATGATCACATTGAATGGCGGTGCTGGCTCAAAGGGTCGAATGGCCTACTCCTGCACCTATTGTCTATTGTCTATAATTCTAAAGGCAAAGAACTTTTTATAAGCTTTGATAAAGCCAAGCTTAAATGTGGAAGATTATTACTTCAAATTATTCATTCTAATTAATGAATTCATCAATTCTGCATGACCCTTGGCAGAAGAGAACCTTGTTCATTGATTCAATGAGCACCCACAATAAAGAATCATGGAATACTCATTAGCTAACATGAGGTTATTTTGGGCATATGTGCAGTTCCAAAGGCCTCACTCACCCAGTTCCTAGATCATCTACTTGGTAACAATTTGTATTCCTCATGTTAGTTAAAGGGTGTGCAGATATCGTGTGAAATATCAAGTCCTGATATTTCACACGTTATGTGCACACCACTGCAAATATTTGTTTATGCAGATCGGGTTCATATTGAATCAAAAAGGATCTAAATTTGCATTTAAACTCAGGTGAGTAGGAAAGTAAATCTGCAGTCGGTCTGTAGATTTAAAAAAATTACTCCTCGAGAAGTATAAGACTTTCCTTTACAAGGGAAAGTCACAGCTTCCCATTCACCAACTATCCCAAACAACCCCTTCAGGCTGAGGCGCTGAGCAAAAAGGAGAGGTTGGGGCAGGCTAGGAGTTTATTCCTTGGTACCACTGTTCTATAGTTCATTTGACTTTCAGAAACTGGTTCCTTCTCATTACTCCCAAAAGCATAACCGCTCCTCTGTTGCTCCTGAATTATAACCAAATGCAGCTGTAAGTTTATGATCCATTTCCTGTGCCAAAGCTGTACTTTTGATGATTAGTGCCCTACCACAGTCCAATCCCCACCATACCACAACCCCATCAACATTCAGTGCCCAGCCACTATCATCTGAACTCCAACTACTATCGTTCCTGTTTGTTCTTATCTTCCCTGAATACGTAGCCAGGATTTGTAAATTCCTAATCTTTCACGTATTTGTGCCAAGACTCTGTGAATGTCATAAGGTCATAAACTCATAAGTGATAGGAGAAGAATTAGGCCATTCGGCCCATCAAGTCTACTCCGCCATTCAATCATAGCTGATCTATCTCTCCCTCCTAACCCCATTCTCCTGCCTTCTCCCCATAACTTCTGACACCTGTACTATACAAGAAGATAACAATATATAACAATTATATAACAATATATATTGCCATATAACAATTCCAGGTGACAGTCCAAGCCTCCAGCTGAACAGCCTCATAAACATTACTACATCTATTTGTGACAAGACATTCTAAATTCATCCTGGTTTATTTTGATCTTTTCACTATGTGATCCCTTGCGTTTCTCAATCCATCTTGCGTCCTTTGTTTCTCCTCTTCAAAGCTTCAACCTGGTACGATAGATGATTGTCGTGAAATTACTGATGAAACCTGTTCTGCCCCTTACCGATTATATAATACTAACGAGCCACTAAAACTGTACCTTTCTCTCAAATAAACAGACAAGTAATTAAATAGATTAAGTATAACTGTGCAAAAAATATCAATGCATGTTGCTTTATAACACGTAAGGAAAACAGACATGTCATGATTGTTCACACTGCATTATTGTTTGTAGTGTGGCTTTGGGAGTGGTGATAAATGCATTTACAGCCATATTTACTTTTTAGCGAAATGCCAATATGTGGAAGCATTATAAATTCTTATAGTTAGGAGCAACTTTATCTCAATATGGTGTGACTGTTTCGTCGCTGTACAATTGGCCAAATAATGGGTCAGTCACCAGGTTATCAAACTTGAAGCCATCTTCACCTAGATATTATATTTTCCAGATAAAGCTTGCAAATTGGAAGTTTAACTGTGATATAGAATCAAATTACAAAGATACAAAAATATCAACTTAATAGTAAAACAATGCAAACCCTAGCTTAGATAGCAAGAATAAATATGGGAAGGAAGACAAAGAAAATCAAAAATAAAGGGCTTTACGTGTCAAAATATTGAGAATTACTGAAAATTAAAAGAAATGTAGATGCTGAAATCGGTAACAAGAAACTTCATCAGAACAGATTTTTGGTTTAGTTTTAGAGATATAGCGCGGAAACAGCCCCAACGGCTACCAAGTCCACGTCAACCATCGATCAGCCATTCTCACCAGTTCTATGTTATCCCACTTTCCACTCCGCTCCCTACACATAAGGGGGAATTTACTGAGGCCACTTAACCTACAAATGCACATGTCTTTGGAAAGTGGACGGAAATTGGAGCACTCAGAGGAAACATTTGCAATCATAGGGAGAATGTGCAAACTCCACACAAACAGCACGCAAGGTCAAGATCAAATCTGGGTCTCTGGCACTGTGAGGTAGCAGCTCTACCAGCTGTGTCACTGTGCCGCTCTTATGTTGACTGTTGCACAACACATGTTAATAACATTAGCAATACCCCCCATATTGAATCTGGCCTGCGTTGGCCAGTGGGTGGCTCCTAATTGGGATGGTACAAATCGGTACTTTTTATGTGGCCAAAAAGGTGCAGTCTTTAGCGGTGCTGATACAACGTGCCGGCACGGACCTGCACAAAAAAAGCAATAGAGTCATAGTCATACAGCATGGAAACAAGCCTTTTGGCCCAGCTTGCCCATGCCAACCAAGATGCTCCATCTACGCTTATCCCACCAGCCCTTGTTTGACTCATATCCCTCTGTACCTTTATTACCAACGGTCCTAACACTTATTTGGTATCTGCCTGCTGGCTTCATGCGTTCCCTGCTTCATATGGCTGGACATTAGCCATCTGTGCATAGGAAAAAGAGTGTGGGAGGTGTTGCTCAAATCCTACACAACTATCAAGTTGTATATCACCGGTGGTCCTTGATGCAAGAAAACAATAAAGAGTTTTTTTTAATATGAACCCTTGTGAAGACCAGTGCACATGACCTCACGCTGCATCCTGTGACAGGGTCTAAGTGGGCCAGATAAGCACCAACATCAGTAGCAGGTAGTCCCCACAGCCAGCTCCATCTTCTGAACACATTTGGCTTGTGGGTGATAAGCAGAGATGATGCTCCTTATAGGATAGTACAACAATACCACAGAAAGAGGAAAATACAGTGCAGTTAAGCCGCAGGCATATTGCAATGAGCTCATTGCTACCTCCCCCCATCCTCAATAAAATCAGGATTGGTAGCAGGAAACTAACCAAGGCAGGACAAATCAGTCAGAAGAAAGGCCCCAACTTGAAACGGCATCTGCCAATTTCATCCAAAGAAGTTGCTTGACCCACTGAATGCCTCCAGCACTCTGTGTTTTGATCAAGATTCCAACATCTGCTATTACTAGTGCTTCCAGCTCAATTTTTTAATACATTTTGCCCATAAACTATTTTATTAATAATAAAACTGATTGAGAATAAAAGTCCCTCAAACATCTTAATAGCATGATGGGAATAATGATTAACATTGATATGTTCCTTGGGCTCACAGGGGAGGAGAAATATATCTGTCGTGACAGCAGAAAATTCCACTGCAACCAGCTATGAACTAATGCTGAGGTCTTTCTACAATTATGCCTCTTATTATAATTACTGCGTGGAAAAATATAATTGGCTCAATGCCCAATATTACTGTCTATATTGATATAATAATAACAGTGAAGTTGAGTAGCTCCAACCAGTAACAACACTTACATAAATCCCTTCCAACAGAACTGTAGATGAAGTGCTGATTTAATCTTTAGGCCTTTGATGCCTTTGAAATTTGAACATTTCTGCCTCAGAGTAATCCAATCGATTCTTTGATGGTTCTGATTTCAGCTTCATATTTGTTGTGTAATTGTATTACAATTGAGCTTTAATCTACGTACGTCAACACTTTGGAATGTGTCTGCAAATCCAAGGTTAGGCATGACTAGTGTAAACATTTTAGTTAAGGGAAAGTTGCTGCAGATTTCCTAAATATCACTTTAATATGCAACTTACCAATTCGAGCCATGGGCTTCAGTCCAGCAGGGGCTTCAGTCCAGCAAGACCATGATGACCATCATACTACCATGTACACTCATCCCATTTTGTCCTAGAAACATAAAAAATAGGTGCAGGAGGAGGCTATTCGGCCCTTCAAGCCAGCACTGCTATTCAATATGATCATGGCTGATCATCCTAAATCAGTACAGCGTTCCTGCTTTCTCCCCATATCCCTTAATTCCATTAGCCCTAAGAGCTATAACTAACTCTCTCTTGAAAACATCCAGTGAATTGGCCTCCACTGCCTTCTGTGGCAGAGATTTCCACAGATTCACAACTCTTCTCCCTGCCCTCCCTTCATCTTCCCTGCATTCCACAACTCATCCACATGGTGGAAGCAATTTACAGTGGCCAATTCACCTGTCAACATCTTCGGGCTGAAGAAGAAAACTGAAGTTGGGTACTTGTAGAGCCATTGCCTGGTTAGTAGAGCCAGCACCTCACCAGAAGTTCCCAGCTATGTTCCCATTCTGCATTAATAAGATCACTGTCACTTTGGTGCCAAAGAAAAACAAAGTATTGTGTCTTAATGTCTACTGTCTGGTGATCATGATAGATTTCTATTAATTGACCATAACTCTGTCTTCAACACCATAATCCCAACCAAACTCATCTCCAACTCCTGGATCAAGGTTTCAGCCACCCCGGACACACTGAGTCCATGGCGACCAGTGATCCCCACACACTAACACTATCCTACACACAACTAGGGACAGTTTACAATTTTACCAAGCCAATTAACCTACAAACATGCATGTCGTTGGAGTGTGGGAGGAAACCGGAGCACCTGGAGATAACTCATGCAGGTCACGGGGAGAATGTATAAACTCCATACATACAGCACCCGTAGTCAGGATCGAACCTGGGTCTATAGCACTGTAAGGCACCAACTCTACCACTGCGCCACCGTGCCGCCCTTGAGCCTTGATTTCCTGACCCATAGATCAAAATCAATAAAGATAGGTGAAAAATGACAAGACAGAGTACAGAAAGGAGATTTCCGGTAGCGCCATGGAACACTAAGGGCGCTGCATTGAGCTCTTCTCCCGTAAAATCGCAAAAAAGCCGTTTTAAAGTCGGGACCGAATCTAAAAATAACTCACTTGGTGAGAATAACTGCTTGGTGAGAAAACGACGCTAAAATCACGGTAAAATCGGGACTTTTAAATGAGAAAGGAGGAAACCTCACGAGCACCCAAGAAAACTACTATAAATCTTCGGCTTGAAAAAGTTTTGGATACTCTGCAAACAACAGAAGAAGGCTCAGAAGAAGAATCTTATAGCCAAGGAGCTGAGCTGGAAATGGCTACAAAAGGAGAAAAGAAGGAGAAGGAGGTAAAGCAAATGTTTTTTGAAATGACTGCTACAATCAATACTATACTGGAAAAGATGCAGAGTATGGAGACTAAGATGCAGAATATGGAGACTAATATGGAAACTAAAATGGATATGTTTTCTCATAAAATTGATGGTGCTTGTGCTGAATTAAAGGCGTTGAAGAAACAACATAATGAGTTTGATAAAAAACTTAAATCAGAAGTTGTTCGAATCGAAAATGATTATAATCAGAAATTTGCTGGTGTAAATCTTAAGATGGACAACAGTGATGAGAGAATGGAAGAGATGGAAAATGATATGAAAGAGATGATTATGGAAATAAATAGTTTGAAAAAACTAAAGAAAGAGGAAGCAGAAAAACTTGCAAGAATGACTGACAAATGTTTGGACTTGGAAGCGAGATCGAGAAGGCAGAATTTGAGAATTGTTGGAGTAAGAGAAGGACGAGAAGGACATGTATCTGAAACACGTACTTTCGTTGCTGACTTACTCAAAGATGTTTTTAATCTGCCAGAAGAATTAAGAATAGATACTGTTCAACGAGCTGGACGTGTCTCAAGAGGCATAAAAGCTGTTCCAAGACAGATAATTGTGAAATTTCTTGATATCTCTTCAGTGGAATTTATACTGCATAAGATCGTTCATGGGGTGAACTTGACATACGGTGGGGATAATATCCGATTTTTTCGTGATTATCCTCTGGAGATTGTCCAGAGAATGAACTTGTTTAGACAGACAAGAAACATATTGAGGGGTATTTCTAAGATCAGATATGGGGTGGTTTTCCCAGCAAAAATGAAAATTACTTATAACGGAATTGAGCGCTCATTTATGGATCCCGAAAAAGCATTTAAGTATGCAGAAGATATTGTGAGAAAAGCATCGAAAACATCGGAAGAAGAGGTCGAAGAGGAGGAACATTGAATTTCTTAACTATTAAGATAGAGCTGGAACTGGTTAAGATGGTGCTTTTCCAGACAGCTACCGAGCTTATCTGTCTGGAATGTGTATTTGAGAACATTGTCCATGTCTCACCTTGAATGAAAAGCTCAAAGATAAACAAAAGGATGTTGAAGATACCGTATTAGGGGTTGAGATAATATTAATATCTAACTTTCTAACTATTATATTCTAATTATTCTAATTATAATTAACCAACTAATCTAACAAATTTAATTATATTAATGCTTAATGATTGTACGTAGTATATATGAATAAATCATGAATAAAACTTGCTCATAAATTGTAATTAACCAAAATGTCTATAACATTACTAACGTATTTTTCGTGTGTGGGAACGCAACATAAACTTGGAAAAGATCCAGGAATGAGGTTAACCCCTCGGTACCTGCTTGTATGGTAGTTGGTCAGATAAATTGGAAAGGTATAATACTTATAGAACTGAGAATGTTGGGTTTTATATTTGTTTTTGTTTTTTATTACCTTATTGTTTACTTTTTAATATTTTGCTCTGAGTTTTTTTGCTTTTTATTAGTGCTAGTTTGATAAATTTAAAAAAGAATAAACAAGATATGAGACGGTCTGTAGTTTTTTACGAGGTGTTTATAAGGGATTGGGGCTCAATGTAAAACAACATCAATGGAAGTCTATAAATTTTTCGCCACCTTAGGTGGCTATTCGTCTTTAAGGTATCTTTTCTTAGATAGCTTAATTTCACTTTTTTTTTAAAATCACTATATAAATTTGTATTTGTTTAGTTTTTGTGTAATTAATTTTAAATCACTTTTTTTTTGCTTTATCTAAGGCACTTTTGGAGAAGGAGATGTAATATAAACTTTAAAATTTGGAATGACCACCCAACGCCCAGAATCTTGAGGTATTTGTTTGCACCATATGATTCAAGAATACTACTTTGATATACAATGCAAGACGATAGACAAATAAAGAATGGAGGAATCACATTTTGTGGTTGGAATATAAGTTGGAATACAATGAACCAATAAAGAGGGGTAAAATTTTTGCTCACCTAAAATCTTTGAAAAGCGACATAATTTATTTGCAAGAAACTCACATGAAACAGCAAACACAAATGAGATTAAAGGCGAAGTGGATAGGCCAAACATATTATTCGTCATTTACTTCTAAATCTAGAGGTACGGCTATTCTTATTCGAAAAGGTATACCTTTCAAATTAAAGAATACTATATCAGTTAAAGAGGGAAGGTATATCATAGTTTCGGGAGCAATTTATGCTACCCCAATAACTATGGTAAATATTTATGCTCCGAATTTTGATAACCCTCAATTTTTTGATAAAATTATAGATATAATATTAGTTTAATTATCAAAATGTGATAATAGGTGGGGATTTTAACTGTGTTTTAGATTCATACTTAGACAAATCAGTAAAACAAAGGAGTAATTTAAAATCTAAGACTAGTGAACTTCTAAATACATATATAAAAAATACTAATCTAACAGATGTATGGAGATCTGCTAATCCAGCAGGAAGGGAATATTCGTTTTACTCTTCGGTACATAAAACATATTCAAGAATTGATTATTTTTTAGTGGATATGAAATTAATGCCATATATAATTAATCCAACATATCATATTAGTAGTATTTCTGATCACTCTCCGTTGACTTTTTCAATAAAATTTGAGGGAATGATGGGTATAAATTTTTTTTGGAGATTTAATACATATATATTAAATGACATACAGGGTTATCAATATTTAAAACAACAAATGAAATTATTTTTTGAGATAAATGATACACCAGGTACTTCACCTTCTTTATTATGGGAAACTTTTAAAGCATTTATTAGAGGAATTATAATTTCATACGAAATTGTTCAAAATAAAAAGAATAAAACAGAACAAATGTTGTTAGAACAAGAAATAAGACAGTTAGAGTTAGATAATGCTAAAGATTTATAAGAGATAAATACATAAGAGATTAGGATACAAACTTAAATCACACGGTATTGGGGGTTCAGTATTGATGTGGATAGAGAACTGGCTGGCAAACAGGAAGCAAAGAGTAGGAGTAAACGGGTCCTTTTCACAATGGCAGGCAGTGACTAGTGGGGTACCACAAGGCTCAGTGTTGGGACCCCAGCTATTTACAATTTATATTAATGATCTGGACGAGGGAATTGAAAGCAACATCTCCAGGTTTGCGGATGACACTAAGCTGGGGGGCAGTGTTAGCTGTGAGGAGGATGCTAGGAGACTGCAAGGTGACTTGGATAGGCTGGGTGAGTGGGCAAATGTTTGGCAGATGCAGTATAATGTGGATAAATGTGAGGTTATCCACTTTGGTAGCAAAAACGGGAAGGCAGACTATTATCTAAATGGTGGCCGATTAGGAAATGGGGAGATGCAGCGAGACCTGGGTGTCATGGTACACCAGTCATTGAAAGTAGGCATGCAGGTGCAGCAGGCAGTGAAGAAAGCGAATGGTATGTTGGCCTTCATAGCAAGAGGATTTGAGTATAGGAGCAGGGAGGTTCTACTGCAGTTGTACAGGGTCTTGGTGAGACCACACCTGGAGTATTGCGTACAGTTTTGGTCTCCAAATCTGAGGAAGGACATTATAGCCATAGAGGGAGTGCAGAGAAGGTTCACCAGACTGATTCCTGGGATGTCAGGACTTTCATATGAAGAAAGACTGGATAGACTTGGCTTATACTCGCTAGAATTTAGGAGATTGAGAGGGGATCTTATAGAAACGTACAAAATTCTTATGGGGTTGGACAGGCTAGATGCAGGAAGATTGTTCCCGATGTTGGGGAAGTCCAGGACAAGGGGTCACAGCTTAAGGATAAGGGGGAAATCCTTTAAGACCGAGATGAGGAAAAACTTTTTCACACAGAGAGTGGTGAATCTCTGGAACTCTCTGCCACAGAGGGTAGTTGAGGCCAGTTCATTGGCTATATTTAAGAGGGAATTAGATGTGGCCCTTGTGGCTAAAGGGATCAGGGGGTATGGAGAGAAGGCAGGTACGGGATACTGAGTTGGATGATCAGCCATGATCGTATTGAATGGCGGTGCAGGCTCGAAGGGCCGAATGGCCTACTCCTGCACCTATTTTCTATGTATCTATGTATCTATGTATTTCACTATAGATAAACATAATAAGATAATTTTACTGAAATTTAAACTTAATCGAATTCTCTCGGCAAGAGTAATAAGATTATTCCAAATTACAAAACAGGAACATTTTGAGTTTGGTGATAAACCACATAAGCTGTTAGCGCGCCAACTGAAAAAACAAGAAAAAGAAAATACTATAAATAAAATTAAAGCCGAGAACAGTGAATTACTAATATTACCTAAAGATATTAATAAAAGATTTGCTCAATATTATCAAAATTTATATACATCAAAAACTAAAACAGAAGATAGTAAAATTAATTTTTTTTTAGATAATTGTAATCTACCAAAACTTGATCTTTTGGAACAAGAAGAACTCGGAGCGCAAATTACAATCGAAGAAATAGGTGAAAAAATAAAATCTTTGAAAAATGGTAAGACAGATGGTTTTAGTAATGAATTTCATAAAAAATTCCATGAGATAACGACCCCCTATTTATTTCATTTATATACTCACGCTTTTAAAGAAAATAAATTACCGGAAACATTAGCAGAATCAACTATCACACTTATTCCAAAGAAAGATAAAGATCTAGAGGAACCGGGCTCATATAGAACTATATCACTTTTAAATACAGATCAGAAAATTTTAGCAAAAACTTTAGCCAGAAGATTAAGCAAATATATTAGTAAATTGAAAAATCCTGATCAAACGGGGTTTATACCCAAAAGATATTCATTTAATAATTTGAGACGCATGTTTAATATAATGTACTCACATAAAGTGGAGGAAGAAGACATATCAATTATTTCTTTGGACGCAGAGAAAGCATTTGATCAGGTAGAATGGCAGCATTTATACAAAGTATTACAAAAATTTAATATGGGAGAGAATTTTATTACATGGGTGAAATTATTATATGATAAACCGATGGCAAGAATATTAACTAATAGTATGTTATCTCAAAAATTTCAATTATCAAGGGGTAATAGGCAGGGATGTGCTTTATCACCCCTGCTATTTTCCCTTATGATAGAACCTTTGGCTGAAAGTATAAAAAGTCATCCGAATATTCAGGGTTATAATACTAGGGACTCAAATAATAAAATTTCATTATATGCAGACGATATTCTGTTATATATAACAAACTCACAAACGAGCATACCAAATTTATTAAACTTAATAGAGGAATTTGGATCCTTTTCTGGATATAGAATAAATTGGAACAAAAGTGAAATTATGACGTTAAAACCTCAAGAATCCACACACTTACTGAAGTTCCCCTTTAAAATAGCAACAGAAAAATTTAAATATTTGGGTATTCAGATTACTAGAAAACATAAAGCTTTATTCAATGCTAATTTTCTACCTTTAATAAATAAACTTAATATAATGATTAAATTTTGGAAAACACTTCCTTTATCATTAATAGGTAGAATAAACGCTATAAAAATGATTTTTCTACCACAGTTACTATATCTATTTCAGTCTATACCAGTATATGTACCAAAATATTTTTTTCTAAATTAAACTCTAATATTACTAATTTTGTTTGGGACTATAAATCACATAGAATTAAAAAAGAACACTTATGTAAATCAAAAGATGTCGGGGGACTTTCACTCCCGAATTTTCTGTATTACCATTGGGCAATACATATTAAGAATATAATTTACTGGTTGGATAGTTCAACCCAACAGACAGAATGGATAAAAATGGAGAAAGAGGATTGTTACCCTTGTAATATAGGAACGATACTCTTCTCCCCGAAAAAAATGAACAATACAATATATAAGAAGAACCCAATTATACAAGATACAATAAGAATATGGAAACAAATAAAATTATCCTTAAAATTAAGAAACCTATCATTGTTAACACCGATAGCGAATAATCCTTTATTTAAACCATCTATGATGGACAAAACATATAATCAATGGGAAAGTTTAGGAATTAAAAGGATTGGGGACATGTATGAAATGGGAGATTTACGATCATTTCAACAATTACAATTAAAATTTAAACTGAAAAACAATCATTATTTTAAATATTTTCAGATTTGCAATTTCTTGAAGACATATATACAGGGATATCAAAAAATAACTCCTGATTTATTGGAAGAAGTAATGAATATTAAAGCTGATACACAAAAATTAATATCATATTTATATAATAGTATTTTAAATATAGATTTACCTGTGACTGAGGTAATTAGAGAAGAGTGGGAACGGGAATTAACGCTAAAAATTACGAAGGTTACATGGGAAAAGTATTTGACATACATTCACAAATGTTCGATTAATGCAAGACATAATCTAATTCAATTTAAAATTTTACATAGATTGTATTACTCAAAAACAAGATTAAATAAATTTTATCCAAATATATCCCCCACTTGCGATAAATGTTTAACCCAAAATGCAACTATAACACCCTCTTTTGTTTCCTGTATAAAACTTCATAGATTTTGGAGTGATATTTTTGAAATATTCACAAAATTATTTAAGATAAAAATGGAACCTAATAATGAATTGATTATATTTGGGGTAATAGAAGATGGGAATGAATTGAATCCATCTCAAAAATTATTTTTTAATTATGGTTTAATAATAGCAAAAAAATGAATATTGAAATTTTGGAAAAATACACCAATACCAACGCTCAAAATGTGGATTGCAAGTATGCTGGACACCGCACATCTTGAGGAAATGCGATTCCTCCTAATAGATAAATTTGACCAATTCACAACGAGTTGCTCTATTTGTTGTCTTTTTGGAATCATGTGGTGCAATACAATTGTAAAAGCTAATTCGTGACTGGGCGAGGGATGGTCAAGATTATAAATAAGATCTCCTTACTTCTTTTTTTTTCTTTTTCTTTCTTTTTCTTCTTTTATTTTATTTTTTCTATTTTCTATTTCTTAATTTTCTTCTTTCACTCTCTATTTTTCTTTTTCACACACTATATATCTCACATTTTTCTATTTTTCATTATCTAACTTATTTTTCTTTTTCTCCTTTATTATAAAAATAAGAAGCTGTACATAATATGCATTATGAAAATATGTTTGTATACAATTGTACTTACTTCTAATAAAATAATAATATTTAAAAAAAAAAAAAAAAGAAAGGATATAGAGAACTCACTGACATGAAGTCAGAATAATAACCTCTCCCTCAGTGCCAGCAAGACAAAGGAGCTAGTTATTGACTTCATGAAGCATGGTGCAGTACTTGTCCCAATCAGCATTATGGTGTGGATGTGGAAATGGTTGAGAGCTTCAAGGTCCTTGGTGTTACTATTACCATTGATCTGTCATGGACCATCGACATTGATGCAACAGTCAAGAAGGCGTACCACGCTTCTATTTCCTGAGGAAGCTGATGACACTTACAAACTTTGACAGATGCACCATAGTAGGGCTAATAGAACTTGATGTTTCAATCCCTGTAGTAAGTCGGAACTCTTGATATTTGCAGCGGGATTGGAGTGGTGAAAGGTAGGGTAGGTACGTCATCTGGGTCATCAGGTGGGCACCCACCATCTTTGACGTTTCATTGATAAGCCCACAACGTCTCCAGAGGGCTCAACGGTGATACCTGGCATCCCAGTTACATCCCCCTCAATTCCATAACCTCCTGTCTTCATCTTGCAGCCCAATTGTTATCTTTCCTTTTAATCCAAGCCAATTGCTGCTTTTTTCTGCAGAATTTGATAATGGCTTGATTGCTTGTTGCAGGGAGCGACCCCTCACCCGCATTTTCTTTAATAGACTGGTCGTAGATGTAGCAACAAATCCCCTGCATCCCACTTCGACAAGGAAAATCTTGGTCTTCCAGCCATTCTGGGCAGCTTCAGTTGCCAGTTCAGAGTACTTGGTCTTTTTCCTCTCATAAGCTTCTCTGACACCATCTTCCCATGGAACTGTCAATTCCACAACGTATGCCAACTTGGCTGTTGTGGACCATAGGACCATGTCTGGCCGGAGTGTTGTAGCCACAATGTCTGGGGGAAACACAAGCTTTTTTCCCAAGTCCACTTCCATTTTCCAATCCCGAGCAGGCTGCAGAATGCTTGCATCCTTTGATGTTATCTGGTGCTCTGGAGGTTGGCCTGCTAGAACAAATGTTGTGAAGTGATCATTTCCTGCCGATGTTTGTGGGGAAGCATTTGTGATCTTACGCCTCTGTTCAAGGATTGATGCCAGCTGTCTGAGAAATTGGTTATGTCGCCAAGTGTAACGCCTTTGGGCGAGGCTCATAGCGCATCCTGTTAAAATGTGCCGTAGTGATGCAGGTGCTTGGCAAAGGGACCAAGCAGGGTCTTCTCCGAACCACTGTTTCAGGTTCTGGGGTGATGGTAGAACATCATAAGTGGCTCTGATGACAAAACTTAGCCGAGATCCCTCCATTTGCCAGATGTCACGCCAGCGGAGTTTCCTCTTTTCCAGGCTCTCACAGTTAGTCCATTGGCCCTGCTTAGCCATTGTGACGGTCTTGGTGTGTCGCTCTGCCTCCTCCCATCTTCTCACCTCCTCCAGCATGAGCCGTCTTTTCTGCACTGATGTTGCCTTGTGCCATTGAGGAGCTTTCGGGATCAGCCCGAGCCCGGCTCTCCCGTGTTGGACTTGGCCCACCACATCCCGGAAATGACGAGCAGACTTAGCACTCTTAACCCGTTACCATAGAAACCATACTGTCAGGTTACCTCATAGCCCAGTTCATTACACAGACCAGATTTTCCACCATTGACTCCATCTACACTTCATAGAGTGCAAGAAGCTGTGGGTGTCAGTGGCTGTGACGTTATAGAGGTACTAGACTAAGTGGGTCCCATTCTCACACGGGAGGCCTGGTCCCCCAATGCAATATTCCACCTCTCCACCAATTCCAATATTTCACCACTCACACATAGCCCCGAACTGCGCAGGCGCGGCTGACGGGTTCCCGTTGTGATGCCCCTGATCCCCCCTCCTCCCCTCACCCCCCGACTCCGCCCCTTGCCCTTCCCCCCCTCCCTCCCCACACACTCACTCCATCTCCCCCTCAAAGCCCCCCACCCCCCCATCCACTCTTAGCGGCTCTCCGGCAGCGCAGCCATTCCCTCCCATTGGGTTCCCCTTGTGACATAGAACACGCAGGTATTACTGCGCAGGTTGCAGTTGACGGGCACGGCAAGTGGAAAAGGGATTTATTAAAGCTTAAAATGTGAATAACTTAAAATATAACAACAATTTAAACGTTAAAGAGGAGTTTAATTCAGCCCATTCTTTCTTGTTGCATCTCTTGTTGCATTCTACAGCTGGGGAGGGGGTCAGCTTCAGGTGAGGGTTGTCGGGGGCCAGTGGGGGGAGTGTCCTGCAGCCAGGGGAGGGTTACGGCTTCAGGCAGGGCTGTCGGGGGCCAGTGGGGGAGGGGGGAGCGTCCTGCAACCGGGGGAGGGGGACGGCTTCAGGCGGTGGCCAGTGGGGAGGGGGGCTTTCTGGAGGGCTAATATGGGTGTTGTGGGCTGAAGGGACTGCTTTCCAGGGGGCTAGTATGAACATTGTGGGCCGAATGGATCCTTGGCTAGCCCTGCAGCTGGGGACGGGGAGGCTTCAGGTGGGGGCCGGAGGGAGTGTTCTATAGCTGGGGGAGGGGGACGGATTCAGGCAGGGGCCGGTGGGGGGGAGGAGCGATGCCGTGGCCTACCGCTGCCGTGGCCTGCCGCTGGGGGGGGGGGGGGGTGTGAGGGGAGGGGGATGGGGGGTGTGGGCTGGGGTGGCGAGCCTCGCCAGCGCCTGGCCCTGCCAGCACCTGGCCCTGCCAGCGCCCAGCTCCCTCAATCCCCGCACGCTCACTCCTCACTTCCCCAGGATCTCATCTTCTTCGTCTTCTTCTTTCATGTGACGTGCACAGCCTAAAGTTGTTGGACAACTTGTTCTATTTGATCTTCCGTTTGTGCACGTCGAGTTGATTGCATTAGTCAAAACAGGGCGGACCACGTGGACGTTGCAATCTTCCACCCCCCCAGGATCTCGAGTTTGCAGCAATCAGGCAGGCTCCGCGCTCAGTGGCGGCTTCTGGACTCACTCACTCATGGCTTGTGGACTCACAGTTCACTCACTCACAGCTTGTGGACTCACAGTTCACTCACTCACGGCTTGTGGACTCACAGTTCACTCAGTCACGGCTTGTGGACTCACAGTTCGCTCAGTCATGGCTTGTGGACTCACAGTTCATTCAGTCACGGCTTGTGGACTCACAGTTCACTTAGTTATGGTATGTGGACTCACAGTTCACTCAGTCACGGCTTGTGGGCTCACAGTTCACTCAGTCACGGCTTGTGGACTCAACTCTCACTCACGGCTTCCGGGCTTCCGGGCTGACTGACTCACGCCCTACTTCTGGACACGCCCGGCCTCCGGGGCTTTATTCTCCTCGCCCTGGTGATTGACAGTGGGTGCCGGAAGGGGCGTTACCTTCATGGTGACTGATAGGCGAGAAGATCAATCTGCTGATCTCATGATATTTTAAACCTTCATAACTTTTGTAAATATTCCATCAATCGGAACAAAACTTGGTGCGCTTGGAGCAGAGGAGAACGGTCAGTAAGGTGGCGGAAAAATCCTAGCGATATAGGGTATCGTTTTTGCACAAATTTAGAAACAACGCAAACCGGAAGAGGGCATGATGAGAGTTTTAGTAATAGTATAGATAGAAGATAGATAGATAGATATCTTTCAGTTACTTCTGGAACAAATTTTGTTTATTCTTACTGTAAAAAGACACAAAGCGTTCAAGTAGCTCAGTGGGTGAGGCTGCATCTCTGGAGAAACCCCCCCTAGCCTGTGTTCACCTATTACATGCCACCCATTCACTCCCAGCTCCCCTGACCCCATCCCCCCTGACACGCTACAATTAGTCTGAAGAAGGGTCCCAAACTCAAATGTCACCTGACCCGCTGGGTTGCTCCAGCACCTTGTGTCCTTGCTGTATTTGCTGTACCAACCAGCAAATCCAATTGCTTGTTTATACCACTTATGCAATGATAATACCTTACTCATTTTTTTCTAAACCAGCAACTGCAGTTCCTTGTTTCTACATTTATTCTTACGTCTGAAGTCCTAAGTCTGAAGTTCTCTCCAAAACTTCTATCTATATTCTCCGCAGATACCGCCTGATCCAGATACTGCATGACCCACTTTGTTACTCCAGCATTCAAGTGCACGTTATAGGAGTAGAATTAGGCCATTCGGCCCATCAAGTCCATTCCGCCATTCAATCATGGCTGATCTCTGCCTCCTAATTCCATTTTCATGCTTTCTCCCCATACCCCTTGACACCCATTCTAATTAAGAATCGCTCCGTGTCCGTTTTTGTAAACCACCAACTGCGCTTCTTGTTGTTACATTTATTCTTACTATATAGACTTTTGGTTGTGCACAGATGTTTCAAACTGACTGATCGGGACTGATCTAGTTGATGCTGAATTCATGTAGATGGCTGAAACTAAACACCAACAGTCTGTATCAACCAGCCAGGACAAAATGGCTTCCAGCAGCATGTTTAAATCAACATAAATATATGTTGATCTGTTTTAAAGCAAAAGGCTGTACTTGCTGGTGATAGCAGAGCCAGATTGTTAACTTTACTTCATTAAATTGGGGGCTGCTGTTATCAAGGACTTAAACAAAATATACAAAATCAGTCTTAAATGGGAAATTGCTATAATAGTGGACAATAAGGTTATGTTGATTCAACTCTATTATCTTTGGGAGCTTTCCTGCACTGCAGCCGAGCATTTTTACTGCTAGGTCTTTTAAGAAAACATATGTCTTTGGCTGCCTTGCGGTTGATATTCCTTAATGTTGAGGGAAGTTAAAATATTCAAAGGTTAAAGGAACACCACATGCTGGTTCTTCTATTTCTTCGTTCTCATGACATGAAAAACACTGCTGATTTGATATTTATTGCCAATCCATGGTTGGCCCAAGGGAGTTTTAGTCATATGGCACAGAAACCAGCCCTTTTGCCCAACTTGTCCATGCCGACCAAATGGCCTGCAATTGGCCCATATTCCTTTAAACCGTTCCTATTTATGTGCCTATCGAAATGTCTTAAAAGTTGTAACTGTATCCACCTCAACCACTTACTGTGGCAGTTCATTCCATATCTGCATCGACCTCTGTGTGAAAAAAAATGTTCCTTATGTCCCTTTTTAATTTTCCCATATCAGTATTTGATAGTGATTAATGAATTCCGTAAGTGGAATTTCCATCGTCCAAACTGCTGCATCACAAAGGTACATAGTGTGTGTATCTGAATGTATCGAGTGTGGTAAATAATTAACTTCAGGGGATCTTGGCTCAAAGTGGGGAGAAGTAAGGGCCTGTCCCACTTGGGTGTCATTTGTGCATTACGCAGGTGGCGCGCAAGGATTTTGAGAATCCCAAAATCCTGGGGCGCCACGCACTACCGCCATGCGCGCGTTACACGTGCGTCGTGACGCGTAAATGATGTCGCGTAAATGACGCGCAAATAATGCCCAAGTGGGACAGGCCCTGTAGGCATTCAATATTTCTGGATACAAGGTGTGCACAAAGGACGAGAAAGAGAATAAAGAAGGGGGAGCAGTTAATTAAAGAGAATATTACAGGCCTGCAGAGAGAGGACTGCACAGGGAGCTCAAAGTCAGTATCTGTTTGGTTAGAACTAAGAAACAGTGGAGAGTATGTTCCACTGCAGGGAGTATTCTATAGTTCGCCAATGACAAGGTTCCTTGTGGTAGGCTGCTCTGGAAGGTTAGATCGCATGGGATCCAAGGAGAGATAGCTGAATGGATAGCAAATTGGCTCCATGGAAGGAAGCCGAGGGTGGAAGGTTGCTTCTCAGACTGAAGGCCTGTGACTAGTCGTGTGCCTCAGGGTTCGGTGCTGGGCCCGTTACTGTTTGTCATCTACATCAATGATTTGGATGAAAACATACAGGGCAAGATTAGCAAGTTTGCTGATGATACAAAAGTTAGTGCAGATAGTGAAGATGGTTGTGAACGATTGCAGCAGGATCTGGATCGATTGGCCAGGTGGGTGGAGGAATGGTTGATGGAATTTAATAAAGAGAAGCGTGAGGTGTTGCATTTTGGGACGTCGAACAAGGGCAGGACAGTGAATGGCAGGCCTCTGGGTAGAGTTGTAAAGCAGAGGGATCTAGGAGTACAGGTGCATGGTTCCTTGAAGGTCGAGTCGCAGGTAGATAAGGTGGTCAAAAAGGCTTTTGCACTTTGGCCAACATCAGTCAGAGTATTGAGTATAGCAGTCGGGAGGTCATGTTGCAGTTGTATAAGACGTTGGTGAGACCGCATTTAGAATATTGTGTTAAGTTCTGGGCACCACGTTATAGGATATTGTCAAGCTTGAAAGGATTCAGAGAAGATTTACGAGGATGTTGCCAGGACTAGAGGGTGTGAGCTAGAGGGAGAGGTTGAGTAGGCTGGGTCTCTATTCAATGGAGCGCAGGTGGATGAGGGGTGCTTTTATAGAGGTGTACAAAATCATGAGAGGAATAGATCGAGTCCCTTGCCCAGAGTAGGGGAATAGAGGACCAGATGACATAGGTTCAAGGTGAAGGGAACAAGATTTAATTGGAATCCGAGGGGTAACTTTTTCACACAAAGGGTGGTGGGTGTATGGAACAAGCTGTCAGAGGAGGTAATTGAGGCTGGGATTATCCCATTGTTTAAGAAACAGTTAGACAGGTACATGGGTAGGACAGGTTTGGAGGGATCTGGACCAAGCATAGGCAAGTGGGACTAGTGCAGCTGGGAGATTGTTGGCCTATGTGGGCAAGTTGGGCCGAAGGGCCCGTTTCCACACTGTATCACTCTGTGACGAATAATGAAACCAATGTGCAGGAAGACTACAGAGAAATGCACTAACCACAGAGTATTGTAATGGAGGATTTTAATTATCCCAATTTAAACTAGTAGGATCAGTATTATGAACAGATAAAGTAAAACGTTTCTAAAATGTGCTTGGGATTATTTTTTAGGGCAGTATGATTTGGGTCCATAAAGAAACAAGCATTGAACAAGAAACAAACTGTTAGAGAAACTCAATAGGCCAGGCAACATCTGTGCAGAAAAAAGGACTGACAACATGTTGAATCTTGAAGAAGGGTTCTGACCCAAAACATCATCTGTCCATTTCCCTATACAGATGCCGCCTAACCCACTGAGCTTCTCCAGTAGTTTGTTTTTTGTTCAAGATTCCAGCATCTGCAGTCTCTTGTGTCTCCAAGACTCAGGTATTGCTTGTTCAGCTTCTGGAGAATGAGGTGGGTCGAGTGAAAGTTTCAGAAGGAGTACAATTAGGAGACAGTGATCATAACATCCTAAGATTTAGGTTAGATATTAAAAAGGAGAAATCCACACTAATAATAATTAATTGGAGGAAGGCCAGTTTCTATGGGTGGGAAGAGATCGGGCCCCAGGTAATTGGACCCAGGGGGTGACAGGCAAAACTGTAGCAGAACAAAGAGCTGCCTTTAAAGACGAGGTGGATCAGGTGCACTTGAGACACATTCCCGGTAGAATCAAATGAAGAACAGGAAATGTGTAAAACTCGCCAGCTGACGCAAGAGAGGTGTTAGTTGGTAAACCAGGCTGATTACAAAACATCAGAAGCAAAGTAAAAACTAAAGGGAGGTCCAGAGAGCAAATTAGGAAAGATTAGCTGCCAACATAAATAGAAATCCAGAAACATTCTTAAGGCACATAGATAGTAAAAGAATAACATATGGAGGAGGGGGGCCTATGATGAGCAAAAATGGGAACTTGCCCATGAATGCTGAGGGCAACATTTAGATACTAAATTAGTCCATTATATTTGTCTTCGCCAGTGACAAAGGTGCTTCCAAAGTAAAGGTAAAGGAAGAAACAGTTAAGACCTCAGATGCATTAAAATTGGATCATGGAGCTATTAAAAATGTAACTGAACTTTAGGTAAGCAAGTCACCAGGACAAGATGGGTTCCATCCTTGTACTCTGATGGACGCACTAGAGAAAATCCCAGGGGCGTTGACCTTAATCTTCCAATGCTCTTTTGATATGGGTGTGGTGACAAAACATTAGTGGTGGGAAAATTTGCATGGATACTTATCTGGGACAGGATTAAGAGGCATCTACAGAAGAAGGATTAATTAAGGCAGGCGTTTTAAGAGAAAATCCTATGTAACCAATTTGATAGAATTTTCTTTGAGCTAATGAATAGAGCTGATGAGGTAATGCAATTGATTTGGTGTACATGGAAGTTCAGAAAACTTTTGATGAGGCAGCTGGAATGGGCAAATGTGCAACATGAAATTTAATATGAAAGAATATAAAGCAATGCACATTAAATGAACAGTGGCAGTATGGAGTAAGAAATACTATTCTAAAAGAAGTGAAGAAACAGAGGGACCTTGGGTATTGCTGTACAAGTCTTTGAAAGTAGCAGGACAGGTTGAGAAAACATGTTTAGTAAGGCATACAGTGGCTTTTGGCATGCTGGCCTTCATCAATGAATGCATGGAATTATGAAGTTGGAACATTACGTTGCAGTTGCACAAGACGTTCGTGAGACCACATTGGAGTATGGTGTGCAGAAAAATATTTATGAGGATGTTACCAGAACTCAAGGGAGGAGGTTACAGGGAGAGGTTGGGCAGGCTTTATTCCTTTTCTGAGATGTATAAAATCATGAGGGGCATAGCCTTTTTCCCAGGGTTGGGGAATCAAGAACTAAAGGGCAAAGGTTTAAGGTAAAAGGAGAAGAAGGTAGTGCATATGTGGAAATACCTGCCAGAGTAAGCATTTGAGGCAAGTATTATGCCAACAGCTACATGAATAGGAAAGGTTTGGAGGAATTTGGGACAAGTGTAGGTAGGTATCTTGGTCGGCACGGATGTTAGGTTGAAGGGCCAGTTTCTCTGCTGTACAACTCTTTAACTTTACACATCTCTGGGCTTTATCAATAGAGACACAGTATACAAGGATAAAAATGTCATGCTGAACCTATATAAAACATGGTCTGGCCATATATGTGCATCATTCTGGTTGAATGTAGAAATTATGTTTTGGCATTACAATGGATCCAGAAAATATTTAAGATAATGGTTCCTGGAATGTGGGAGTACAGGGCTATATTCACAAGTAGAAACAAGTAACTACAGATGCTGGCTTACAAAAAAACGTCACAAATTATTGGAGTAACTCAGCAGGTCAGGTAGCATTTCTGGGGAACACTGATAGGTGACGCTTTGGGTCAGGACACCTCCTCAGTCCATATTTACAAGGATAGATTACAGAGGCAAGAATTATTTTCTTTGGAGGAGGATGTGGAAAGAGTTGATAGAAATATATAAAATGGATGAGGCATCTGCACACAATGGATAGTGGCAGAGGGGATACGGACTGGAGGTCACTGGTACTAGGTAAAGGGGAAGAGAATTAAGAGTGATGATGAGAAAAATATTTTTTGTTTGCCGTGTATGGTTGGAATTGCACATGCCATACCCACAGATGTGGTATAAACTGGTTCCGCTGTGGACTTCCAGAGGGAATTGAACAAATAAATAGTTAGAGAAAATTTGCAAGTTTAAGCTCTGAAGGGTGAAACCCATGGTTTGTTCTGGTAGCGAGCCAGTGAGCGTAGACACAATAGGCCCAATGGCTTCCATTTTGTGGTATAACCAAACAATGATTTTGTAATCCGTGTATTCCTTTTTAAATATGATAAAACAATGTCATTTCACACAACCTAGCAATGTAATAGGGAAACAGATGTGCAGCATTCGAGTCAAGATTTCAGCCAGGCAGATGGTATCCTTCACTGAAGCCTTACTTATTCACAGAAGTGATAAAGCACAAGTTAACTCCTGAACAACTGGTTTCCATACTATACTGAAAACTTGGAATTGTTTCCTGAGAGTATTTTTCACTGCAATCAAAAGTCCCATTATTTTCTTGATTAATTTTTTCACATTTACATACAGAGTTTTAAAAATTGTGATTTTTATCAAACTGTACTGTTCTCCATTTAATAAATTACTTCATTTTTTTGTGGCATGTAACAAATCACAAACTACAGGCACATGGCACGGGGAGCAGGTTGGCAGTCCAAAGACATTACTGCATCCTCTGTCACTTTCCCAACAGCCACATTCCGACTTCCCTTCAACTCCCAAACGCACCCCACCACATTCATTCACACACCCACACAAATGCTAGAATTTCCATCTACCATATGTTCCTGCTCGCTCCTTCACCTGTGTCCCGGAAGGACTGCAATTAGTCTTTCTCCCTTTCTGCTCCATGGTCTTTCCTTGATTTCTCTCCATTGTCCAGCTGCTTGATCCTTAATTCTCACTTTCAAGATGAGATTTTCTTTTGTTCAAGAAATGTGTTTTCTCTCCTTCCCCTTTCAATAAACATACCACAAGCAAACTGCAGCTGACAGGGCTGGCTGATAGGTAGCCCCAAAGTCTTCAGCTATGGGTAGCCCAGTCAAAGGCTCTGACTGATGGGTTGTCTACCTAAATATTGAGGGGCAGTACACTGGCGCAGCAGTAGAGTTGTTGTCATACAGCGCTGGAAATCCAGGTTCGATCCTGACTATGGGAAGTTTGTACGTTCTCCCTGTGACCACATGGGTTTCCTCCGTGCTCCAATTTCCTCCCATATTTAGAAGACATGCAGGTTTGTAGGTTAATTGGCTTCCGCAAAATATTCCCAATATGTAGGATAGAACTAGTATATGCTGGTCGACGTGGACTCGGTGGGCTGAAGGGCCTGTTTCCACTCTGTATCTCTATTTAAAAAAAACTCCAGTTATGAGTAGTCTACTCAAAGGCTACAGCTGATGGGTAACCTACCCCAAAACTCTTGATACGGGTAGCCTAGTGAAAATCTCTGGCTGATGTGTTGCCTACCTAAAGACCCCAGTGATGAGTGGCCACTCAAAGGTTCTATCCGAGGGGTATCCTCACCAAAGGCTCCAGCTGGCACTCTGAAAACCCAATTGTTAAAGGCCAACACTCATTTCTCACATCAACTGCATACATAGCAGACACACATAATCAGGAAATGTTTTGAATTTCATTCTACTTCATTACATTTTATCTCCGATTCCATTTAACTGCTGTTAAAGTCTATATATAAAATATTGATCCAATGTTCTTTTCTAGATACTCTGAGCAGCGTGCATTTCCAGCATTTACACATATATTTTGGTGTTTCTGGAACCATTAAAAAACAAATTGTATTTCATCAATAAATTAACCCACATGGCAGACTTTGGCCAAAGCAGAAGGGCGAAGCAGTGCTTGAACAAGGTCAGTGGGCAGATGTGAATGATGTAATGGCACATCTGCACTGCCACACATTCGCACAAGGAATAATCACAGTAGCCCTATCTGTACTGGCCTTGTTGTGCAATAGCAAATCTCTGTTCAGCATCCATTTAAGAGCAAGCACTAGCTTCATCAGGAATCAAAGGCAGGTAGGTGCTTCATGACAGTGGGGTATGAGTTATGGAGCAATAGGTCCGCGTTCGTGTTTTGTTCTGCAAGCCAATGTTTCTTACTGCCTCCATCTCCCGGTCTTCGTACTGATTTCTTAAATGCAGTGACTCACTTTATCACACAAAGTTGATGCAGATTGCTGCCTGAAACTTTATCCAAGTGACTATTCAAATGTGACACAGTGTGTGTCAGCAGCATAGGTGAACATAGTAGGGGATGAATCACAGCCTGGGGCAAATGTTCTTAATTATTAACCACTTTATCCAATGCATGATTGAAACTGTGATTTGAGAGAAGACTAATTTACTCCGTGCCTTAATCCAGAGACTTCAAACTATTCGTCCTGTTGAGATTGACTAAATCAACACTGACAAAGAAGTTTCCTGTTTCATGCTGCACTGTGTTATGAAGTTAAGCATTTCCTAAATGGGCAAACTCCAAAATGACCAACTTACCATTGGAGTTTAGTCATAACAACACCCAAAGCATGAATCATCACATATACTGGACGCCGAAGACTGATAAATCTGCTGATTTGAAATAACTTGTGAAAATTTAAACAACTAAATTGTTTTACTGAAGTATTCAAATGTAGATTTTATTTAAACATCGCAAGGAGACTAACGCAAGATTTAAAAAAAAAGCTAGGAAGAGAGAAAATTTGAGTGCAGGAAGCATTGTAATTTCTCAGGAAATTACTTCAAGCCCTTCCTGTAGCTGTTGAATTTGTCAAAGAGTGTCTTCCATGGTACAATTATTTTCTGCCTGCCCCTTGACAAAAACTGAGAGTTTTGAACAGTTCCACACAGCAAATAAAAATTCTTTGACTTTGGCTGACCACAGCAAGATCACTGCCAGTACTGCAAAAGAGAGAAAAAAATGATTTAAAACCATGTGAATCTGGTTGACATATGATAGCACATTTGGGACAGAGTGGACAATGCGGCAACAACACAAAGTTTAGCTTCAATATTTTTCTGAAAGTTTAGTTTCTGAAATTTACATTCAAAATGAAGGTGACATGAAAGGCCAACGTGATTGCTTGTGAGCATTAAATCCAATGAAGCTGTGAACTTTTGTCTTAATCACTTGTAGCACACAAGAAGATGGTCCTCTAATAAATGTTTTCTTACCCAAAGAGATGTGGACATATTGTTCATATTATCTTTAAAGATAGAAAGCATAAACACCAGGTTTTAAAGGCCTTCATAACCTAAAAGTCTCGACCTTCTTTGCAAATGTAATAAATCATTTGCTGCAGCTTCACCCATCTTTCCCATGTGCCATGCGACAATCACATATTTTCTTTCTGATTTTCCCCGAGAGTTCTTTCTCTACATTGATGCTTGACTGAGGCAGTTCTTGAAACAGGATCAAAGCTTGGACATGAATGTCCTCAAATCTCTGGGGTCACAGTCTTCATTTTAATTGGTTAGGCCATAGGTTTAGACCATAGACCATGGATTTATGAAGGGGAAATCATGCTTGACTAATCTTCTGGAATTTATTGAGGGTGTAACTAGGAAAATGGACAAGGGAGAGCCAGTGGATGAAGTGTACCTGGATTTTCAGAAACCATTTGATAAGGTCCCACGTAGGAGATTAGTGGGCAAAATTAGAGCACATGCTATTGGTGGTAGGGTGCTGACATGGATAGAAAATTGGTTGGCAGACAGGAAACAAAGGGTAGGAATTAACTGGTCCCTTTCAGAATGGCAGGCAGTGACTAGTGGGGTACCGCAAGGCTCAGTGCTGGGACCGCAGCTATTTACAATATATATTAATTATTTGGATGAAGGGATTAAAAGTAACATTAGCAAATTTGCAGATGACACAAAGCTGGGTGGCAGTGTGAACTGTGAGGAAGATGCTATGAGGATGCAGGGTGACTTGGACAGGTTGGGTGAGTGGGCAGATGCATGGCAGATGCAATTTAATGTGGATAAATGTGAGGTTATCCACTTTGGTGGCAAAAACAGGAAGCAGATTATTATATAAATGGCGTCAAGTTGGGAAAAGGGGAAGTACAACGGGATCTGGGGTCCTTGTTCATCAGTCACTGTAAGCATGTAGGTACAGCAGGCAGCGAAGAAAGCGAATGGCATGATGGTCTTCATAACAAGAGGAGTTGAGTATAGGAGCAAATAGGTCCTCCTGCAGTTGCACAGGCCCCTAGTGAGACCACACCTGGAGTACCGTGTGCAGTTTTGGTCTCCAAACTTGAGGAAGCACATTCTTGCTATTGAGGGAGTGCAGTGTAGGTTCACAAGGTTAATTCCCGAGATGGCGGGACTGTCATATGTTGATAGATTGGAGCGGCTGGGCTTGTATACTCTAGAATTTAGATGGATGAGAGGGAATCTTATTGAAACATATAAGATTATTAAGGGTTTGGACACGCTAGATGCAGGAAACATGTTCCCAATGTTGGGAGAGTCCAGAACCAGGGGCAATAGTTTAAGAATAAGTGGTAAGCCATTTCAAACAGAGATGAGGAAATAGTTGTGAGTCTGTGGAATTCTCTGTCTCAGAGGGCGGTGGAAGCTGGTTCTCTGGATGCTTTCAAGAGAGAGTTAAATAGAGTTCTTAGGGATAGCGGAGTTAAGGTATATGGGGAGAAGGCAGGATCGGGGTACTGATTGTGGATGATCAGCCATGATCACATTGAATGGCGGTGCTGGCTCGAAGGGCCGAATGGCCTACTCCTGCACCTATTGTCTATTGGTTGCTGTTTGGAAATTTAGTGGTATGCAAGGCCTAATGTGTGCGATACTCCATGGTCGACCCTCAACAAGGCTGGGTCCTGCGTCAGTGCCGAAGGCCAGATTCTGGGAGTATGGAGTGGGAGAACATAGAACAGTACAGCACAAGAACAGGCCCTTCGGCCCACGTCTAGGCCGAAATGATGCCAGGCCAATCATTTATCAACCTGCACATAACTTATACCCCCCCCCCCCCCCCCATTTCCTGCATATCCATATGCCTTTCCAGAAGTTTTTTTTAAATACCACAAATGTATCTGCTTCAACCACCACCCATGGAAGCCCGTTCCAGGCAGTCTTCTCACTCTATGTAAAAATACGTCTGACACATCTCCTTTAAACCTTGCCCCTCTCACATTAAATCTATGTCCTCCAGTATTTGATTCTTCCATCCCGGGAAAATGATTCTGACTATCCACGCCTACCATAATTTAATATACTTCTATTAGGTCTCCCCACAACCACCGGCATTCCAGGGATAACCATCCAAGTCTGTCCAACCTCTCCCTGTAGCTAATTCTTCCTAATCCAGGCAGCCTTCTGGTAAATCTCCTCGGCACACTTTCCAAAGATCCCACATTCTTCCCGAAATCGTGAGACCAGAACTGCACACAATACTTCAAATGCAGCCTAACCAAAGTCCTATAAAGCTGCCTCAGAGACACGAGGAGAGGGGAGGTGGTGGATTGGGAGAGAGTGGGGATGGCAGGGATGATAGATGGTGATGGGGCCTGTGATGTATGTTTCAGCAAAGCATTGGTTGCCGTTTGGTGGTGGGGGGTGGGGGAGTTGTGGAATATTGTGTGCGAGTTAGAGGTCAAGCAAGGGGAGGTAATCGAGTCTCAGAATGCGGTTTCTGGGGTTGGGAGGGGGAGGAGGGGAGGCAATTTGCTTTGTGGTATTGGGGCTAGGATGTGGCAGGTTATCCAATGGGTGAATTGGGTCTGGTCAGTGGGGGACATGTGTCTGCGCAGATGTGGGGTGTCAGTTACATGGAGTTGGGGTGCAAGGCTCAAAGGAAGGCAGAATGCAAACAATCTACATCAGATTGAAGCACCAAATGATCTGCTAGGTGGACTCAGTGGGAAGAGCAGCATCCGTGGAGGGAAGTGGACAGTTGACATCTTGGGTCGGACTGGGTTCCACATCTGGACTGGGTTGCGGCATCTGCAGCCTCTTGCATCTCCTTAAGACAGATTGACCTACTCTGGGAGTCTAATGTTTAAATTGCAGCATGACCGATCAAGCAGTACTGTGGAAATCTGGATGGGTCACTCGGTTGAATCAGTGTCCAAATTCAGTGACCAGTGATAGGCACATTCCGGGACAGTACAACCTGGTTTCTATCGGCAACTCTGTAAATGTGCTTTGCAGAGGTCAACTGTCTTATTATTGCATTCCACTCCAGGAAACATAAATTTTCCTGCACGCCGTGATAAAGAAAGGTGGCGTCAGGCAGTCCATTTTTGACTGTTTATGTTTTCCTCTTTCATCATCCTTTTAGTATTTTTTATGGAGCAAGCTGCCTTCACTGAACTCCTGGCAACTAACTTCATATCAGTGTAAATGGTACAAATGGGGTAATAATTCCTTCAAAATTCAAGGATGCAGATCAGTAAGGCTTAGAAAGGAAAGAGCAAAGAACATTTGAAAACAGAAGGTAGATACAAAATGCTGGAATAACTCAGCAGGACAGGCAGCATCTCTGGAGAGAAGGAAAGGGTGACGTTTTGGGTCAAACCGAAACATCACCCATTCCTTCTCTCCAGATATGCTGCCTGTCCCACTGAGTTACTCCAGCATTTTGTGTCTACCTTTGATTTAAACTAGCATCTGCAGTTCTTTCCTACACATTTCGTCCACTCCATTTGAAAACAGAATCTCTTTCTTCAACAATAAATTACAAACTATTGTATAGGTATGTTACAAAACTTACCTTCAGTCGCGCTGTAATTCTGCCACTGGCCGTGTGTGCGATTTTGGCGCCTTTAAGGGGGGGCGGAGTTAAAACGCGGTTTCTCCTCCCTTGTCCTGGAAATATTTTGTTGGAGTACAAACCTTCGCTGACAAAATCGTTCCTACCGGCGATTTGTGAATTTTTTTTTTAAATTAAATCGTCAATGTCAGCGCTACAGTCATTTTAAAAGCAGCTCCTGAAGCGTCAACGCCAATAACGGGGACGGATTTCACACAATGGACAGGTAAACGAAAGTGCTTTCTTTAAATGTATAAAAGTGCTTCTTAAGAAGCCTTTAATTCACATTTTGTCATGCGACACGGTGATTTTATTCCCCGAATTAACGGCAGTATTTTTCATGCCAATACGGGGTTAAATTCACCGCAAATGAACGTTCCAAAAGATCGCGTTCCAGAAATTCTCACTCGCAAGATGAATTAAATCCCCATTAATTTACAGGTATTAAACATTCAATTCCTTCCATTTGGCCTGTAAATTCATGAAAATTAGATTTAAAAATTATGTTATATTGTGAATTATTGTGTGAATGTTATTTGGACACTTAGGCTATTTAAAAATGTTAATCTATTCTTAAGAAATTGATAGATGTTTAGATCTAGTAATTGAATTTTGTAATTAGCTACAATTAGGTAACTAACTAATTATATGCTTTACTTTCATGTCTTCGAAGTAAGATTGTTTCATATTTGTTTCAGAATGCTTCAATCTATAATACCTGAAAATTTCTTTCAGTTACCATAATTTTTAAGAAAGTTATGGGCTTTTAACTGTCCTCGATCACAGCTTTTGTGTTAAGTCAATGGAAAAGCAATAGGGAACTAGATGTTAATTTCTGAGTATGATAATGGCCATAACTTTTTTAATACTGAAGATATGAAAGTGAATTAAGTGTCAAATTAAACTTCTTTTTATGCTTTATCTGATGGGATAAATTGCAGACTTTATTTTTTAAATCTCAAAATTTTGTAACATTGCTATATTGTAAGGGGAGCAACTATTGTTTCCCGGGGAGCCGTGCGGGCCCGATCCACCTGCCGAACAACCGCACCGCCGACCGGAATGTGCCCCCGGTAGGCCCGACTCGCCCCACAGGCCTCCCAGGGGACTATGGTAAAGACAGGCAGCGAGGCGTCTGGGCCAATGGAGCCACAGCGGCGGTGGCGATGGGACCCTCGGCGGCAACAGCGGGTGCCTCGACATTGTCAGCTGTGGGAGCACTGTGGCAGTGTGAGCCTCGGCGGCAACAAAAGCCTCGGCGGTGGTGAGGCCTTGGTGGCCACGTGAACCTCGACGGCGGTGGGGATTCGCGATTGAACCACGGTTGATGAGCGTGAAGGGGAGGGGAAAACAATTGGGAGCCTGCATGAGGGACGGTGGGAGAACAAGGGAGACCCGGTGCAGGGTTGGGGGGGGGGGGGGGAAACACTCTAGTTTGAAATCCTCTGCCCAGGGGATAAGTCTGTGTTTGTTTGTTTGCTTGTTCATTTGGGTGTTTTGCTTGCTTCGTTGTGTTCGTTTGCTTGTTCATTAGCACCTGGAGGAAACCCCGCAGTCGCAGGGAGAACATGCAAACTCCACACCGACAGTACCAGAGGTCAGGATCAAACCTGTATCTCTGACGCTGTGAGGCAGCAACTAGGCTGTCGCCACATGGTCGCTGGGGTGTCGCCTGTATGGTCGTGAGTAGTCTCCTCAGTCGCCCAGAGTCGTAGCGTCTTTCTGGTCGCCGCTGGATTTTCAACATGTTGAAACATTTTCGGAGACAGTCGGCCACAATGGGTGTGACGCCAATGAGCATAGCTTGACTTCTCCTGACGTAGGTGCTGTCGCAGTTGTCGCCAGGTTAACATAGATTGTCACCGGTGCTGACTTCATTTTTTTGTTTTTTGTTGTTGTTAAAGTAATGATTCTATTTCAAATTTTATGTCGAATTGGGATCCAGTCGCCGATTTTGCAGAGACCTGCTATGACCATGACAGTTGCCGGCAGTTGCCTAAAAATAGCCTAAGTGGGACAGGCCCATAAGTCATGAAAAATTGCAGGATCTTCAGTTTGCTCACTGAGTTTTGCTGGTCTTTATCAGTGCCAGCAGAAACAAATGTCAAGCTTCAAAGATGGGAGAAAAGGAAACAACGTCTATTCTTTCATCTTGTTTTCCAGCAATTCCTTTTGGAGTTATTCATATGAGAATGGCAAGCAAGGATAGTTTTGGACTCAAATACACAAACTTTCATGCTTGACTAGCAGAACATACTTACTGTCTGTGCTCCTTAATGTATATTGCCTCCCAAGCACAATACAACTATTTGAATCATACTTTAGCAAGGAACTAACATCTGTAGAATTTCTGAAGAGAAACATGGAGAAGGGGTAAGAATGGGAACAGTATCAGGAATACTTACTTAATTAGTATTTTAGTGTTATGCAGCAAAGAAACAGTACCTATGCTTCCAACCCGTCTATGCTGACTGTGAAGGTCATGCCCTGGTTTTGTTTCCCAAAATGAAACACTTCACAATTATCTGCATTAAACTCCATTAGCCACTCCCTGGCCCACTTGTCCAGCTGATCAAGATCCTGCTGTCATTCTTGATAGCCATCATTAATAGTTACAATACAATCTATTTTATATCATCTTCAAACTTACTAATCATGTACATTCTCATCCAAATCATACAGCATGGAAACAGCCTCATCCGTGCCGACCAAGGTGTCCCATTGGAGCTAGGCCCATTTGCCTGCTTTTAGTCTTTCTCCTACTAAATCTTTCCTATTCATGAACCTATTCAAATTAATTTTAAATGTTGTTATTGGACTTACCCGAACTACTTGCCCTGTCAATAATCCAAGAGCATGCCATGCTTTGTCCCCTCTTTGTAGGGCCCTCTAAGTATGGATATATTCAGGAAACATATTCAGGAAACATTCCTGAATGCATTTGGCAAATTCCCTCTCATCTAAGCCCTTGGCACTGTGGCAGTCCCAGACTATATTGAGGAAGTTAAAAGTTAAAGTCCCCTACTACCACAACCCTATTAAACCAGCATTTGCAGTTCTTTCCTACACAACCCTATTAGTCTTTCAGCTGCCTGCCGTCTCCCAGCATATTTGTTTCTCTAATTCCCATTGACCATTTGGGCGTCTATAGTACACATACAACAATGTTGTGGTGGTTCCTGGGGAGTAGGCCACTCCCTGGTTCATCCCCCTCGGCACTTCATGGACAGGTCCGGGGGCGGCTCCCAACTACGAGATAAGAGCAGGGATTTTTGGTGCGAGACCAGTCTTCAGTCTCTCACTGAAGCGGAGAGTAGTGTGCTGTGCTCATTAAAGCATCTACAGAATTTGCCTGGCTTCTCGCCTTCATTCCGGGCTCTCTCACGCACCCGCTACACTGGTGACCCTCGACATTTCGTCGCAAGTCGCGGTGGACTCGAATGTTCTACAGAATGCACAACCCGGTCAACCATCCTTGGGCCCAGCCGGCCCCGCCGATCTCCACGGTTGCGCTGAAGCTGCCTACCCTGTGGACCGACGAGCCCAAGATCTGGTTTGACCCAGCGTGGCCTGCTATCAATTCCTTTGGACACCACCAGAGGTTGCTGGGGGACTGCAGCTCATCAGTGTCGGCAGCCCTGTACGTTCCCGGGAAACGAATGGGCCGGCCGTCAGTGATTACTTCGGCAGCCGGCCAGATTCATCGCGTGTTTGCGTGGGATCGCCGCACTGGGGCTCATTTCCTCGTCGACAGAGATAAGTGTGCTGCCCCCTTCTAATGGCGACGTCCACACCGGTAAATGCGGCTCCCTCCTCACCGCGGCAAATGGGAGCCCAATCCGCACATATGGGGTGCACATGCTCTGCCTCAACTTCAGGGATGGCCGCTTTTCATGGCCATTCATCATTGCTGACGTTTCCCAGCCGTTGCTGGGCGCGGACTTCCTATGCGCACATTCGTTGCTTGTGGATGTCAAGCGGCAGCGTCTGGTGCACTCTGTAACATTGGAGCCCGTTTCCCTCAGCGTGGGCGACCCGGTCGTGCTGCCAGATGGGACCCTGTCGTCCGTGGATGCTACATTCTCGCGTGTACTGGCCGACTTCCCTGAAATCCTCGACCCGCAGTTCCGCTCCTCCACCCCGAAACACGGGGTGGAGCATCACATTCCGACTACTGGCCCGCCCCTGCACGTCCGGGCGCGACGTCTTCCACCGGACATACTCCGTCTAGCTCGGGAGGAGTTCCGCCTTATGGAGTCGCTGTGTATCATGCGCCGCTCAGACAGCCCGTGGGTGTCCCCGCTCCATATGGTCCCCAAGGCGGACGGTGGCTGGCGCCCTTGCGGAGACTATCGTCGGCTTAATGATGCCACCATCGCTGACAGGTACCTGGTTCCCCACATTCAGGATTTCAATGCGCACCTGGCCAGGGCTGCGGTGTTCTCCAAGGTCGACCTGGTGCGTGGCTACAATCAAATTCCCGTCCACCCCGACGACGTGCCCAAGACGGCCATCATAACACCATTCGGCCATTTCAAGTTCCTGCGCATGCCATTCGGGTTTAAGAACGCTGCACAGGCCTTTCAGCGGCTTATGGACTGCGTGTGCCGTGGCCTGGACTTTGTGATCATTTACCTCGACAACATCTTGGTGGCAAGCCGCTCTCGGCAGGAGCATTGTACCCATCTCCGCCAGCTATGCCTGCGTCTCAGCGATCATGGGCTGGCCGTCAATATAACCAAATGCCATTTTGGGGTGATGTCCATTGATTTCCTGGGCCACCACGTAACTCCGCAGGGTGCGGTGCCGCTCCCGGCCAAGGTAGACACTGTGCGCCAGTTTCCATGACCGGCCACCGTGAGGGGCTCCCAGGAATTCATCTGGTTGGTGGCCTTCTACCTCCGCTTTGTACCGGCCGTGGCCAGGATCATGCACCCGCCATTTCACCTCATGGTGGGCAAACGAAAGGAGGTCGAATGGACTGACGAAGCGGTGGCGGCGTTCCACCAGGCCAAGGAGGCCCTGGCTATGGCCACGATGCTCATGCACCCACGGGCGGATGCACCAATCGGGCTGACGGTCGACGCTTACGATGTAGCTGTTGCTAGAGCAGCTGATCAATGGGCGTTGGCGGCCTCTAGCCTTCTTCAGCAGGCACCTCAGCGGCGCACAGCGGCACTACAGTGCCTTTGACCGCGAGCTCCTCGCCCTTTACCTCAGCGTGCCCCACTTACATTACTTTTTGGAGGGGTGGACATTTACAGCTTACACGGACCACAAGGCCCTCACCTTTGCGTTCGCCAAGGTTTCCGACCCGTGGTCCGCTCGCCAGCAGCGGCAGCTTGCGTTCGTCTCTCAATACACTACCTCCATTCGTTTCATCGAGGGCAAAGACAACAGAGTAGCCAACGCCTTGTCTCGTCCCACGGTCAACGCCGTTTTGCAGGTGTCCGATGGCATTGACAACTCAGCCCTGGCTGCTGCCTAGCTGACGGATGATGAAATGTCCGCCTATCATACCGCAGTTTCGGGCCTGCGGTTGGAGGACGTTCCATGAGGACATTCCGGGTGTACGAGGCTGCTGTGCGACGTCTCGACTGGTCAGCCGCGGCCCATCGTCCCCTTCGCCTGGCAGCGCAGAGTATTCGAGGTGCTCCATGGGCTGGCCCACCCTTCCGTTCGGGCGACCACGGCCCTCGTGGCTTCCCGTTTCATGTGACATGGGTTGTGCAAACAGGTTGGGCATTGGGCGCGCACCTGCATCCCGTGCCAAACTGCCAAGGTACAGCGGCATGTGCGGGCACCGCTCCAGGTGTTCCGTGTCCCACGGCAGCGGTTTGACCATATTCACGTGGACATCGTGGAGCCGCTGCCGCCTTCTCGGGGCTTCACCCATCTCCTGACCATGGTCGACCATTTCACGTGGTGGCCGGAAGCGGTTCCATTGGCAGACACCTCTGCGGCCACGTATGCCCGTGCTTTGGCGGCACACTGGATTGCCCGATTCGGAGTGCCTCTAGACATTACGTCTGACCGGGGGCCTCAGTTCACATCTGAACTGTGGTCGGCCATGGCTCGCCTTCTCGGGGTTGACCTGCACCGCACCACGGCGTATCATCCGCAGGCGAACGGCCTGGTGGAGCGTTTCCACCGCCAGCTCACGGACCCGGACTGGGCCGACGCATTGCCGTGGGTTTTTCTGGGTGTCCGCACCGCACTCAAAGAGGACTTGGCCACCTCCTCAGCTGAGTTGGTGTGTGGGCCCCGCTGACAGTGCCCGCTGAGTTTATACCATCAGCACAGGGCCAGGTGGAGAAGCCATCAGCCGCCCTGCAACAGCTTCGGGAGACGGTGTGCAAGCTTGCACCGGTATCGACGTCTCGCCACGGTTCGTTCAGGCCACACGTTCCTTCCGCTCTCCAGGACTGCCCATTTGTATGCCTGCTTCGGGTCGTGCACCGGACGCTCCTTCTGCGGCTGTACGAAGGACCATTCAAGGTCCTCGAGTATGGCCCTTCCACTTTCGTTTTGGATATGGGGGCTCGTCGTGAGATGGTCTCCGTTGCGTGGCTGAAGCCGGCACACGTAGATACTTGCGCGGCCTCGCCCTCGGGTTCGGCCTCCGTTCCGGCCCTTACCCCAAGCGCCCGCGCCCGCGCCGCCACCTTCGCCTGGCAGTGTGTCTCCGGTTGCTGCGCCTGCCATGGTGCGCACAAGGGCTGGTCGTCTCGCACGTCCCCCTGTCCGTTTCGTCCCTCCGGTTCTTGGGGGGGTCCTGTGGTGGTTCCTGGGGAGTAGGCCACTCCCTGGTTCATCCCCCTCGGCACTTCATGGACAGGTCTGGGGGCGGATCCCAGCTACGAGATAAGAGCAGGGATTTTTGGTGCGAGACCAGTCTTCAGTCTCTCACCGAAGTGGAGAGTAGTGTGCTGTGCTCATTAAAGCCTCTACAGAATTTGCCTGGCTCCTCGCCTTCATTCTGGGCTCCCTCATGCACCTGCTCCAATGTGATCATTTCCTTCTTATTTCTCAAATTGTTTTTTCTAAGCTTGTGGTGTGGGTCACTTATGAAAGTGGTACAGCTAAATATGGGAATGCAAAGAATGCCAAGCTTTAGAATTAGATATATTTGACAACAGCTTTTGATGGAAAATGATACCACCCATAGCTGTGCTTATGATTCTCACTAAAATATTAATAGATCACAGCTGTATACTATTTATCTAGATGGACAGAAAAAGCTGGAGTAACTCAGCAGGACAGGCAGCATCTCTGGAGAGAAGGAATGGGTGCTGTCTTGGGTCGAGACCCTTCTTCAGACTAGCTGAAGAAGAGTCTTGACCCGAAACGGTATCCATTCCTTCTCTCCAGTCCCGCTGAGTTACTCCAGCTTTTTGTGCCTATCTTCGGTTTAAACCAGCATCTGCAGTTACTTCCTACACATTCCTATACTATTTATCTAGCATTTATTTTGGGAGGATTAAATGTAAAAAACTGGGATGTAATGCTGAGGCTTTATAAAAACTGGCAAGACCGCATATGGAGTATTGTGAGCAGTTTTGGGGCCCATATCTGAGGAAAGATGTGCTGGGATTAGAGAGGGTCCAGAGGAGGTTTACGAGAATGATCCCAGGAATGATTGGGTTAATAACATATGATGAGCGTTTGATGGCACAGGGCTTGTATTCACTGGAATTTAGAAGGACAAGGGGGGGACCTCATTGAAACTTACTGCATAGTGAAGGGCCTGGATAGAATGGATGTTTCCACCAGTGGGAGAGTCTAGGACCAGAGGCCATAGCCTCAGAATAAAAGGACATACCTTTAGAAAGGAGATGAGAGTAATTAATTTTGTCAGAGGGTGATGAATCCATGGAATTCATGCCTCAGAAGGCTGTGAAGTCCGTCAATGTAATTTTTTTAAGGCAGAGATTGATAGATTCTTGATTAGCACTGGGGTATATGGGGAGAAGGCAGGAGAATGGGGTGGCGAGGGGAAGATAGATAGATTGAATGGAGGAGTAGACGAATGGAGGGCTGAATGGCCTAATTCTGCTCCTAATTCAGTTTTACCAGAGGTACTGTCAGCATTGACTTCATGTTGTAGATGATCATAAATCAGAGCGCTAGAAACAATTTACAACGGAAAAGAACAGGCTGAGTACACTTTTAAAAAAAAACTATTCTGACTGCCTTTGACCAGCAATGGGTTGGGTTCAATAACTGTAATATTGCCAGCCTGCAGTTTTCCCTGGAACATGAGCTGTAACAGGAAACATCAGTAGGCGAGTTGATGCTATCTTCCATTTCAATGGCTTTTTTTTAAAGCAAGAATGTGCCAGTTTAAAATATTTTTTGGGTTTCAGCATGACATTAGAGTGCAAAATTTCTAGTTTGATAATAAATTTGCAAAATTCTTCTTGCTGGCATAAAATGTCAAACTATACTTGTTACATTTTGCTAGCAGTTGCATATATTTTTCAAACAAAAACACTATTTATTTGGGTGGGTCAGTCAGCATCCTGAATAAATGATATATTATCTTTTACAAAAAATTGTATACTGAACTAAATCAAAGTAACAAGTAAAATGGTAGCAAATTGGGGGGAAAAAATCAGCCAGGTACCCACATGGTTAATGCATTCAAGAGAGTTAGATATCGCTCTTAGGGCTAACGGAATCAAGGGATATGGGGAGAAAGCAGGAACAGGGTAGTGATTCTGGATGACAACAGACAATAGGTGCAGGAGTAGGCCATTTGGCCCTTCGAGCCAGCACCGCCATTCAATGTGTTCATGGCTGATCATCCCCAATCAGTACCCCTTTCCTGCCTTCTCCTCATATCCCCTGACTCCGCTATTTTTAAGAGCCCTATCTAGCTCTCTCTTGAAAGCATCCAGAGAAACTGCCTCCACCGCCCTCTGAGGCAGAGAATTCCACAGACTCATCACTCTCTGTGAGAAAAAGTGTTTCCTCGTCTCCGTTCTAAATGGCTTACTCCTTATTCTTAAACTGTGGCCCCTGGTTCTGGACTCCCGCAACATCGGGAACATGTTTCCTGCCTCTAGTGTGTCCAAGCCCTTAACAATCTTATATGTTTCAATGAGATTCCCTCTCATCCTTCTAAATGATCAGCCATGATCACATTGAATGGCAGTGCTAGCTCAAAGGGCCAAATGGCCTACTCCTGCACCTATTTTCTATGTTTCTAATGGGAAAGAGAAGGTTCTACAGTTCAAAAGCCACAGTGTAGTTCTTAGGTTTTGTTCTTGTAGAGATGGCAGGTGAGATAGTGGAAGTCAGGGTGTTGCAAGTCGGGGATTTCCAGTGCCCCTGACGTTCAGCTGCAGCTCCTCACCGAACATAAGGGCGTTCAGCTGCAGCTCCTCACCGACCGCATTGAGGAACTGGAACTGCAGCTGGATGACCTTGGGATTACCTGGGGAGGTGTGAGTGTGTCATAGATACGAGTTACAGTGCGGTGGTAATGCCCAATATGCAGGCAGAAAATGGGTGAACACCAGTAAAGGGAGTAGGCAGACAGTGCAAAAATCCCCCAGGTCCATTTCCCTCGACAACGATATGCTCCTCTGGATACTGATGTGTGGGATGACTGGCCAGGGGAGAGCAGCAGAAACAGTGGTCTCGTGTGCGGTCTTGGACCTGGCTTGAAGGCATTGCAGAAAAGGGAAAATTCGTAGTTTAGTTTAGTATAGTTTGTTATTGCCAAATGTACTGAGGGTTACAGTAAAAAGCTTTCTTGTTGCATGCTATCCAGTCAGCGGAAAGGCTGTACATGATTACAATCAAGCCATCCACAATGTACAAATACAGTGTCAGACAGCGCCATAGTGATTGGAAACGTTAGTTAGGGGGACACTCATCGATTCTGCGGCAGCAAATGAGACTCCGGGATAGTGTGTTGCCTCCCTGGTGCCAGTGTCCAGGATGTTTCTGAGCAGCTGCAGAACATTCTCAAGAGGGAGGACGAGTTGCCAGACGTCGTTGTGCACATTGGCACACTTTACATAGGTAGGAAAAGGAATAAATGGAACAAAGTCCACTGTCCGCAATATGGTAGAGGTGAATTGGGCAGTACACAAACTTATGGAAGAACTGTTCACAAGTCTGATAACAGAGGGGAAGAAGCTGTTCCCGAGTCTGGTGGTGCCGATTTCGCACCACCAGACTTTTTATCACTTTATCAGACACCAGCTTTATCACTTTATAAATGTTATTCAAGATGGCGGATGTGCAGGAGTGGGCGCCGTTTGTATGGGTGCCTGCCTGCAGTTCGTCATCTAACTCTTTTATTGTCTAAAATTTTTTTTTGGAGTCTATTCTTTCTATGTGGGGGGGTGGGGGGGGTCAGTTTTAACTCCAGTCCTACCTGGCCGGAGATGCGGTTTTCCTCCAAATCGCATCTCCGTTCTCCCCATCCGATCTTCCCATGCGGCCTTCCATCAGGCTGGAGCGGTGTTCCTGCCGGGGACCACAGCTTCGGCGGCACAGCACTGGGACACCAACAAGGAGCGGGCGATGCCTTTCTGGGTCGCCGCTCCGGAGTGCTGTGACCGCCGACCACCAACATCGAGCAGCCGCGGTCTGCGATCTGTGGTCTGCGGTTTGAGGGCATCCCGCCGCGGGCAGGCGGCGCTGGATCAAAAACACCACGGAGTCGAAGCTCCAACCGGCGCGGCCTGAAGTCCACGGGCGTCGCAGTCTCCGGGGAAGGAGCGGCCGCTCCAGACACTTCAAGGCCGCTGAGGACTTTTCCACCCGATGCCGGTGTTCCAGCTTCCCGGCGGGTGGGCCTATAATCATCGGGCTGCCGTTGCAGCGACTGGCTGCGGTGGCCTCAAACTGGCCCCGACCTCGGGTGGAGTAGGAGGAGGACTGGACATTTTAGTGCCTTCCCTCACAGTGGAGAGTGTAGATTCTGCTGTGGGGGGGGGTGTTCGTGTTGAATCTCTTATAGTGTGTTTTTTTTCTACCTCTTTTTATTATTTATATGGATAATTTTCTCTGTAAAGCACTTTGGCTTCTTTGATTGAAATTGATTGAAAAGTGCTATATAAATATATTTACTTTACTTTACTAACAACTTTCAGATTTAGCAATCCCTATAGCTCTCTTAACCATTGCCAATTGTAATCTCAAGATTTGCAGCCATTCATGAAGGCATTTGCCACATGGACAAGTGGTGATGAGTAACATCTTGCCAATAATGCCTATGCCCAATTAAAATTAACAATGAATTTAGTTCTCATAATTGTCGTTTGAAATTGCTTAGCAAGCTACTTAGTTGTACCAAACAACCACAATCACTGAAAGCCAAGGACAGAAAATGAACTCTGCCTCTTTCAAATGAACCCTTACTGTGAGAGTTAAGGGGCTGTCACTCTTGGGCGACCTAGTTGGCGAGTTTTGAAGAGTTTGAAAAAATGACATGTTGAAGACCTCCTTCGACTATGTAGAAGACCTCCTTCGACTATGTTGAAGACTAGCTTCGACTAACTTCGGGAAAATTGGACACCGAATAGTGGAGAGTGAAGACGACCTCCTTCGATCTCCTTCGACCTCCCTTCGACTATGATGAAGACTACCTACAACTACCTTAGACTACCCTCGACTAACATGCCGACCTACTACGGCTAAACCTACGAGTAAAAAAAGGTATCGATTTTTTCCATGGCGACCTTATTTTACCCGCGGGCATTTTTTAACATATTGAAAAAAACGCCGCGACCTAGCTGAGGCCTCGAGTACGCGGAGACCACTCTCGAGCCTGAAGGAGAGTTACGAAGACCTCCTACGACCTCGTGTCGACCATGTTGTGAGTATGAGTCGAGGGCAAACTCACCAGAACTCGCAGATTAGGTCGCCCAAGTGGGACAGGCCCTTTAAGGTGAAGCCTGCAATCACCACCACCATTTACTCTAATCTGATGGACAGCCTCGTGACAAATCACCAGCTTGTGATCATGAAATTATCTCAGCATTTCTTTCAACGGAGTGTGAAAATTAAATGCATTCGGAATTGTACAGTAGCATTCTCACTAAACCTTTCACAGCCGTGAATAATACTTAACAAAATAAAGCTTGGGAAATAGTGCTAGATTCAATGAAAATCTTTTGTATTCACTGTGAAGCAAATAAATGTAAAGATTGAGGAGCGAAAATAGGGCTCTGATATTTTTTAAAAAAACTGGTTAATTTGGTGGAAATACTGTTTTGATCAATGAGAAAGTAGAGAGGAGCCAGACCAGAGGTTTGCATGTGATGTGTGCAGACTACCAAAACGGATTGCCTGAAGGAGGGTCCCGACCCAAAATGTCACCTGTTCATGTTCTCCAGAGATGCTGCCTGACCCTCTGAGTTACTTTAGCACTTTGAGAGTTTTTTTAGTTATCACATTTAAATTGGAAAGAAGTGTTGATGTGTTTGAGGAAATACAATTAAAGAATTAAAAGACAAGTCACATGTAGTAATCAACAGAGATGAACAAAATATTAGTCTGGTTACCTAGCATTACTGATAATTTATTGTATTATTGATTATTGTACGCTTATTTGATGGACTGGTGCTTTAATGGATCTGTAAATCTGCAACAAGAAAGAATTTCATTGTTCCTTTCCTGGTGCATATGACAATTAAACACTCGTGACTATTTATCAGGGACAGTAAAAATGTAAAAGGGAAAAAACTATTTGGGGAGGTGATGGGACTTGGGAAAAAACCCAGCTATCAACAATGATAGGGAAAAGAGTGGATATACCAAGAGACCGGGATTCGAGAACTGGAGTGGTGCCTGGGGATTACCGAGACAGAAAGGGATGACATCATTAAATGCTCAGATGGTGTGGCAACAGAAATGATCTCATTAAATACTGAATTCATAACACAAAAGGTGCCAATTAAAAATTTTAAAAAAAACTAGGACTAGCATTTGAGCCCCACAAGGAAAAAAGACTTAAATCATCTTCTTTGAGAACATAGCACTGATTAATCATAAAATACTCTTCAACAAACAAATAACTAACAATCAAGAATGCCATTACAATATTAGTTTAGTTTAGAGATACAGCACAGAAACAGCGCAGAAACAGGCCCCTCGGCCCACCGGGTTCGCACCAACCAGTGATCTCCACACATTAACATCATCCTACACTCACTAGTGGCAATTTTTTTGTTTACATTATATTCCAAACCAATTAATCCACAAACATGTACGTCTTTGGAGTGTGGGAGGAAACCGAAGATCTTGGAGAAAACCCACGCAGTCGCAGGGAGAATGTACAAACTCCATACAGACAGTGCCCATAGTCATGATCGTACCCGGGTCTCTGGCGCTGTAAGGCAGCAACTCCAGCACTGCACCACCATGCCGCATTAGTTCAGGGACATTGTTTAAACAAGAAATAAATGCAGAATGAAATAAGTGAAGATGGGTAGAGAAATTAACAAGAAATCACAAAATATTCAAATACCCGTTTGACAAAAATTTCACGAATATTTTCTACCTAAAAATTAATCATGTCACAATCTTAAGCACTTCAAATGGTCTTTAAATGTTTTTTATAAAACAATCACATTATCTGATACAATTTCGTTATTAATCTCAGTGCAACTATAAGATTACTTCAGTCTTCATGAAACCAAACTAAGTGCCACTGCAGAAGAAATCAGCCACAGCCCAGTATTTGCACATCTTGTACCATATGGAAACTGCAAAAAGTGTGTGTGTTCTGGAAAACCACATTGACAGGAAGTGCTGCTCAGATTTTATGTACTTGAGGATTATTATTGTGCACAAAACTGAATGATGCTATTAGAACAATGAAAGAGGTGGCTACACAAAGTTAAAGAGAGTCAAGGGCTGAGGCACAGGGTGCCTACTAGATGGACTAATAGGAACAAGCAGGCAGAAATGGAATTGCCATGGGGCATCAAGCATAGGAGATCAGTCTCAAACATCGGGGGAAGGAGGGACATCACTGGCAGATACGGTTGAGAAATATCTCCAGGCAGTTTATGTATATTCAGAGTAAGAATTATGATCATGGAGAGAGTGGTACCCATTGGGGACCAACGAGGCAATTTGTGCGTGGAGTCAGAGACAAGTTCAAGTTCTAATTTATTGTCATGAACCAATTAAGGTACAGTGATACTTGGGTTATTTTTGTGATATGAAGCCTATCATCACAGGTGTACTTTCAGGATCAGTGCTGGGTTCATTGTTGTTTGCTCTACATATTAACAATTTAGATGGGAATGTGGGAGAAATAATTAGTAGCTTTGCAGATAATACGAAGAGTGCTGGTGTTGTTGGTAACAGGGAGGTTAGTCAGGCTATAGAATGATATTGATTAACTGGTAAACAAGGAAGGACAATGGCAGATGGAATTTAATCTTGATAGATAGGTGATAGATATACTATGAATGGTAAGGGCCTGGGAATGATTGAGGAAGAGAGTGGCCTTGGTAGCGTCCAAAGATTTCTGAAAGTGGCAGCATAGCTAGATAAGATGGTGGTGAAGGCAAACATGATGTTTGCCTTCATTAACTGGGACAAGGAGTGTAAGAACATAGAGGTTTTGGTACAACTATATAAAACTATATAACTATAGTTAGGCCATAGTTGAAATATTGTGTGCATTTCTGGCTGCCACACTACAGGAAGGATGTAATTACACTGGAAAGAGGATGCAGTTAAGTTTTACCATGATGTTGTCTGGGTGGAACATTTTAAATATGAAAATGTTCTGGATAGGCTGGGTTTGTTTTCCTTGGAGCAGAGGAGCTTGAAGAATGAGGTGATAAGAAACTTTTCCTTAGAGCACAGTAGAATCTAAGACCAGAGGTTACAGGTTTAAGGTGAAGAGTAAGAGGTTTACAGGGGATCTGATGAAGAATTTGTTCACCCAGAGGGTGGCTTCAATGTGAAGCACACAGCCTGCCTGGATGGTGGAGGCAGGCACTCTCACGTGATTTAAGAAGCCTCTGGACAAGCACTTGATGGTATCCTATGGACCAAGTGCTAACAAATAAGATTAATATAGATGGAACATGATGGTTAGCATGGACATGGTGGGATGAAGGGCCAGGTGCTGTGCTTCTCCACTCTATGGCTCGTTGAAAAACTGCACTTTAAAAGAAGCAAGGGTGGCTAATATGGTGTTGGAATGCATTTGTATATTTGCACATTTCAAAAAGAACAGGCAATTTAATAAAGCAAATAAGAAGGCTGGTGTCATACTTGATATAACATTGGGGCATTGAACACAAAAACAGATCAATCAATCATAAAAATCCTTTCAAAGTTTTGAGTTTCAGGAAATGATTTTTCCTTTTATCAGTTCGGCAGTAGGCTCCTTATTCAGCAATCTAGTTATTTTTAGACTGAGTTTAGAGGAACAGATGCATCTGATTAGCAGAGAGGAGATTAAAGGTCAAATTAAAATTACAAAGGTTCTGTTAAAGATTGCTAACAATGTATTTCAAAAATAAGAATATTGTTTAGCATCCCATCCTTCCTTTCCAAGGACAATAAAAGTAGCAATATTCTATTTTTTGTTGACCTTGCAAACTTGTCCTATCTGGGACATATGACAATAAAATACTCTTGACTCTCAATCTCATACAAAGGTGATGGGCGCAGATGTAGTACGCAGGCAGACAATTGTACGTTTAATTTGAGACTTCTCATTTAATGCAGAACTGATAGAGCAAAAGGGTAAAATGAGTTTTCCTTGACAAAATGGTCAGTTGGTGATCAATGTAAAACAATTGTCAGGTGAATTATTTTCCCCACACACTTGGTTACTGAGATTTTGAATGCTGCAGCTGATAGTAGAATCAGATCCCACTGGGATTTCTAGAGGACAGCTGGACATGCACTGGGCGATGTGGGATTAACGTGGATGAAACTGAGGAAATGGGTGCAGTGAATGGCAGATGAAAGTAAGCATGCAGGTACAGCAGGCAGTGAAGAAAGCGAATGGCATGTTGGCCTTTATAACAAGAGGAATCAAATATAGGAGCAAAGAGGTCCTTCTGCAGTTGTACAGAGCCCTAGTGAGACTACACCTGGAGTATTGTGTGCAGTTTTGGTCCCCTAATTTGAGGAAGGACATTCTTGCTATTGAGGGAGTGCAGCGTAGGTTTACAAGGTTAATTCCCAGGATGGCGGGACTGTCATATGCTGAGAGAATGGAGCAGCTGGGCTTGTACACTCTGGAGTTTAGAAGGATGAGAGGGGATCTCATTGAAACATATAAGATTGTTAAGGGTTTGGACACGTTAGAGGCAGGAAACATGTTCCCGATGTTGGGGGAGTCCAGAACTAGGGGCCACAGTTTAAGAATAAGGGGTAAGCCATTTAGAACGGAGACGAGGAAACACTTTTTCTCACAGAGAATGGTGAGTCTGTGGAATTCTCTGCCTCAGAGGGCGGTGGAGGCAGGTTCTCTGGATGTTTTCAAGAGAGAGCTAGATAGGGCTCTTAAAAATAGCGGTCAGGGGATATGGGGAGAAGGCAGAAACGGGATACTGATTGGAGATGATCAGCCATGATCACATTGAATGGCGATGCTGGCTCGAAGGGCCGAATGGCCTACTCCTGCCCCTATTGTCTATTGTCTATCAAAATAGGATAGCTCATTGAAAAATCCTACAAAAGCAATACTGGACAAGGGACATCCTTTTGTGCTCTTTCATTCAAACGCACTCCATCCTGATTACGGAACAGATCAAATCAACGTATTCAGTAGACAAAAATGCTGGAGAAATTCAGCGGGTGAGGCAGCATCTATGGAGCGAAGGAAATAGGCAACATTTCGGGTCAAGACCCTTCTTCAGACTGATGTGAGGGTGGGGGGGGGGGCAGGAAGATGAAAGGAAGAGGCAGAGACAGTGGGCTGAGGGAGAGCTGGGAAGGGGAGGAGAAAGCCGGGACTACCTGAAATTAGAGGTCAATGTTCATACCGCTGGGGTGTAAACTGCCCAAGTGAAATATGAGGTGCTGCTCCTTGTATTCAGTGTTCATTTACAAATTTAACATGAGCAGTTTGTAACTAAATTATTTCTGATTCTACAGACTGAAAAAGCAATTACAACTACAATTTGAAAATTTTAACCAAATTAGTTCCTTACTGACTCTAAACTGTGAGATAAGTACAACCACACCCATTTGTGCTGTTTGAAAGGTTTGTGCCCTTGAGCACACTATTTACAAGTAACCAGATTGCTGGTGGAGTCATCAAACGTAGAAGCAAAATTAGGAAGAATACTTTATCTAAAACAGAACAACTTCTGTAGACCATCTCCTTTGTTGGTTATTTCTGCCTTGAGGTCCCATGAAAAGAAAACATAACTTTAGCTTGAGTGGGAATGAACTGCTACAACAATATTGAGGCACTTCCAAGATGTAGCTTAATTAAATCCTAATTGGCAAGGATTCAATTTTTGCATGACTAGAAAACGAAAAACAAAAAGGGGAACAGGTTTGCAGGATCTTTTATGTGAAAAGGAACTGCAGATGTTGGTTTATATCAAAGATAGACACAAAGTACTGGAGTAACTCAGCAGGTTAGACAACATCTCTGGAGAAAAATGATGGATCTTTTACTGTTTGAAAGATTAGCAAGGCATTATGCCCTGTAATGCTGTCTCGAACGCAAGTTCATTTGATTTTAATATTTGGCAGCAACCCTGAGCTCAAGAACATCAGTCATCCTGCTAACATTCGCTAACAATGAAATATGTGAGATATTTAATTTACTCTGGCAAAGGATGTAAATGGCCAATTAGTAACAGAAATAGTTCTTAGTTCCACACATTCTAAAGCACCAAACTGCAATTGCAGATGGGACGTATTGAAATCACATTAAGGCACAGCCCATTATTCAGAATGTATTGTTTATTCAACGATTAAGACACGAGATGAATCAGAATTATATTTGGTGACTTTTGTAATATTACAGGGTAAAATTATGCAAATACACAGAATTAAAATGAATAGGCAAAGATTCCTGTTTAAATTCTAAGGGAATTCTGCACAAGCTTGCCACATTTTTTCTGCACTAACACCACAGTGCAATTTCACTCCAAAACACTGAGCAATACAAACTAATTTTAAGGAATATCTGAAATAAAAGTAGTGTCTTCCTCCATTTACCAATCTTCAATTTTAATATCTGATATTTTGCTATTTTGCTTCAGGGATCAGAAAAATATCCCTCTCTTTAAAAAATAAAACAGTAATTATAAAATGCTATTTAAACCAACCACTAACCATTTACAATTGAATATATATTTGTAACATCGCAAAGTGTTTTACAAGTATATCATCAGTCAAAATTTGACACTGAAGCAATATTAGAACATGTGTTGGAAAGCTTAATCAAAATAACCATTGTATTAAAAATTTCAATCTCAGCAATTTAAAAAAAGCAACAATAATTATAGAATCGTACAATACAAGACATTCAACCCATAAAGCCTGTGTCCATATTTTAAAAGAGCAGTCTACTTAGTTCTTTGCCAACGCCCTTTCAGTTTTACCCTATCTTGCATTTTATCCAAATCTCCTTTGAATGCTCTTTTTTTAATCTACTTCCCCACCCTTAAAGGCTGCAGTTTCCAGTTCACAACAACTTCCTGTGTTTAAAAAAGGCACTTTCAGTTCATTTCCCAAATGTTAAAGCTTAAATCTGAGACTATATCAGTTCTCATTTATATTAATAAAACCACTATTTTGAACAGCTCTCTCAAATCTATTCTTAATCATTTCTCTATTAAGGCAAACTAATGGGTTACTCCATACAACATACATCCCTCATATCAGGTAAAAAGCTAGTCATTCTTATTCCATTTTTTCTAAGAAATGTACATCTTTCTTGGATTGTAGTGCCCAGAATTGGCCCAAGTACTTAATAAAGATTTATTATGACTTCCATCCTTTTGTACTCTATTCCTCCATTAGACAAACATGCAAGAATCAAATTTTCTCAATTGAATTTTAATTTACTGCCTACTTCAATTCACTGCCCACTTTAAAACTGTAAAATTTAATTATCGTAGACTCTTCTCAATGTTCCTATCAAAATATGCCATTAGACTTAGAATCAAAATCAGAGTATTATAGAATGTTTAGAGCATGGAAGGTGGCTATTTGGACTGCCATCCGTATTGGCTCTACTCAAAACCATCCAGCTAATCCTAGTCTCCTGCCCACTCCATAATTGCCCTGCAAATTCTATGTTTTACATTTTCATTGTAGTGTGGCGGCACCTGATAGCAACCCAAGGTCACGACGAACCATCGGCTCTAGAGGGCGGCGTCTTGGTGGGGGAGGAGCGAGTCACGGGGTCGGTATCGGAGTTGTTATTTAAGGCCGGGCAACGCCCGTGTCAGCTGAAGAGTAGGGAGCTGTACGCAGAAGAATAAACACGTCTAGAGCACACAACTTGTGTCTGACTAGTTTTTGGCTGGACTCCTGCGAGTCCCCGCCACAGTAGGTCCTTTACCTCTTGATGTTACCATTAATGGGAATAATTTATTTCTATTTATTACATATTTTTAAATACTTTGATCAAATCACAATTACTACAATTGTTTTTTTTAGAAAAATAAATCCGAGATTCTCCAGTCTATCCACATAGTAAAGTTTATCAACCCTGGAATCATCTTGAGAAAGCTCTTCTGTATACTTACCAATGTGTCACTCATAATACTCCAGTGTAGCCAAATCAGTACTTCACAAGTATGTGGAGGCTTTGGAGAGGGAACAGAGGTTCACCAGGATGCTGTCTGGATCAGGAGGCATTACATATGTGAAGAGGTCGAACAAACTTGGATTGTTTTCTTTGGAAATATAAGATAATAAGAAAATTAGATTGGGTAAGTGCAGTCTTTTATCCAGAGTAGGGGAATCAAAAACAAGAAGACATATGTTTAAGGTGAGGGGAGAAAGATTTAATGGGAACCTGATGGACAACAATTTTGTTTTAAACACAAAGGGTAGTGGGGGTATGGAACGAGCTGCCAGAAGATGCAGCTGAGGCAAGTACTATCACAACATTTAAAAGACATTTGGAAAGGTACATGGATAAGATAGGCTTAGAAGCATGTGTGCCATTCGGCTGGCTCGAAGGGCCTACTCCTGCACCTATTTTCTATGTTTCTGGCCAAACGTAGGCAGGTGGGACTGGTGTAGATGGGGCACATTGGTCAGCGTGGGCGTTGCTTTTGCTTCACTATAAAAACTAATCTTCTCTTATAATGTTCATTATTTTCATTATAAAAAGTTATAATGAAACTTTTGTAGAATATTGTTATTTATTTTCTGTTTTGTGTAAGTTTACTTAATAAAGTATTCTCATCAAAATTGAAATTTTGGTCGCTATTTATTAAATATAAAAATAAAGTTTTCTTTGTGCCCACAGCAGCATCATAACTACCAGCATCTTTGAGTGTTATTAATCTTCAAATAATTTGAATTGGCATTGTAAGATACTTCAAGGCACTTAAGCACACAGTATTGGAAAACTTGAAATTTAATAATAAATGACATGTAATAATCTGCTACAATATCAGATATTCAGCTCACAGTGATTAAAAAATGTTCACTTTAAAATTGAAATAGTAAAACAAAATATTATTTGGTTCCTTATTTAAGTTTGTGGTATTGCCTCAGCTATCAAAGGATGTAACTATTTCATCAACTGTTTTTTCCTAATTCACTATTTTACCTGAATGAAAATTTATACATTGGAATCAAATTTCTAAATTGACAGTAAAACGTTTACAGAAATTTATATTGACCTTTCAGATTCTTAAACAAAGGCACAATTAATTCCTTGAAAGATGATTATGGTTTTAGACCAATGGAGTATTGTATGAAGCCAAAAAAGAGCCACCTGCTTTAAGAATTGATCTATATAAATCAAATATCATTGCAGCGATTTTCAGTTAAAAATTTACCTTAACTCATAATAGTCATAGGTTTCCCGCTGAGAATGGGTCCTCAAAACAAAAAAAATGGATTTAAAAGAGATGATTGAATTCATTGAAAGAGCATGGAAATAAGTTCCTTGGTTCACCAAGTCCACACTGACCATCAATCACCTGTTCACACAAGTTATCTCACATTTGCATCCACATCCTACACACTTGGAACAATCTACAGAGACCTAGAAACTCACATGGGTTATGGAGTGAAACTGGGGCGCCCAGACTTGGTCACAGGGAGAATGTGCAAACGCCATACAGACAACCTAGAGTTGTCAACAATTTCACTGTACCTCGGTACACATGACACTAAAGGACCTTTGAACCATAGAGCACTCCACTTATTTGTAACTTTTGATTCTTGCTATTACAGTGCACGGTCACACATTTTGCTATATTCAATTTAATTTGCCAGGTTTTCACCTGTTTATTCTACCTACTTAAATCCTGTTTCAAAGTCCAAATGCCCAAATCTCTAAATGTTCACCAACCTATTTTAACTTCATCACTAAATTTAAATTACTCCAACACCTTGTCACATAATTTACAAGTAAATGTTTCTTTTGCATAAAAAGTATCTTACAACTTGGACATCGAGAAAAGGTGGCAAAAGGACAGGCATTTCATATCTTGCAAGGTGTGTGGAGATTGGAGGTTATGCTAGAGTGAATAGTGCCTTTGGAATAGTTGAAATGGAAGGGTGGAGAATATGCATCTGGCAGTGGTACAATATTGGAGGTGTACGCATGCACAGTCAATCTGTTGAACATTAAGGCTACAGAAGTAGAATTAGACCATTTGGCCGATCAAGTCTACTCCACCACTCAATCATGGCTGATTTATCTCTCCTAACCCCATTCTCCTGCCTTTGCCCCAAAACTCTGACACCTGTACTAATAAAGAATTTATCTATCTCTGCCTTAAAAATATCCACTGACTAGGCCTCCACAGCCTTCTGTGGCAAAGAATTCTACAGATTCACCACCCTCTGACTAAAGACATTTCACATCTCCTTCCCAAAAGAACGTCCTTCAATTCTGAGGCTATAACCTCTAGTTATAGACTCTCCCACTAATGGAAACATCCTCTCCACATCCACTTTATCCAAGCCTTTCATTATTCTGTAGGTTTCAATGAGGTCCCCCCCCCCCCCCCCCCCCCATTCAACTGCCCCTCCACCTATTTTCGTATCATCCGCAAACTTTGCTACAAAGACTTCAATACCCTCGCCCAAATGATTAATATACAAAGTGTTTATAAAAGTCAGGATAAAGCATCTTGGCTTTGGGAATGATGAGAAACAAAGGATCATAGTACAATCATAAACCTGAACCATTTTCAAGCGTGATAGAAGTGGAGCCACAATCGAGAAAGACAAAGACTTTCTGGGAGCAAGGAAACAGAGAATCCTTACAATAGATGCAATGTATGGAAATTTACATGATGCTGAGCAAGTAAAAATTTGGTTCACATAACTGGACAATTAATGGACTTTTCATATATACCAGTTACAAATTTATGAAATTAAGATGAAAGTCTAGGTGAGGAAGAATCAGAGACAACAGAGCAGCTGTAAGAGAGTAGAGGTTGACACTAAAAAGGTGACCAAATGTTCAGGGTGATGGTAGAAGGCAGCACTGCTGTATCCTTAAGTGAGAGGAGACTTGTGAGAATACCACAAAATAAAACCATAAAACAGGCAGGATTTAGAACCACGTGGGCTCTAATTGCAATATTTTTTAATCTAGATTAAGAGAGAAGAGTTAATGGAGAAATTGTTCAATGCAAAAATAAAGTACATCCAGGATCAGGAGAAGGCTGGTGAAGGGTGGAGGGAATTGATGTGTAAAGGAATTGGATGCCACTGTGAAAATATGAAACATGAAAATGAGAAACTGTAGAATATTTGTGGTAAAGTGTCAGAGTGTTGCAGGTGCAGATGCAATTAAACGGGAAAGAAATATAAAGTCAATAAAGACACAAAAGACAAGAACAGGTTGCAATGATGGGTGTATTAGGCAAGTCAGCTTGTAGATTCTGAGCACAAGGTTATGCGTAGCCGGTCATAGTGCGAACTCCATCATCAAGTTTCGCTGACGATACCACTGTTGTGGGACGTATCACTGATGGGGATGAGACAGAGTACAGAAGTGAAATCCGACCGACTGACCAATGGTGCCGCACAATAACCTGGCCCTCAACACCAGCAAAACCAAGGAACTGATTGTGGACTTTGGAAGGGGGAGGATGGGGACCCACAGTCCATTTATATCAACGGGTCGATGGTGGAAAGAGTCAAGGGCTTCAAATTCCTGGGCGTGCACATCTCTGAAGATCTCTCCTGGTCCGAGAACACTGATGCAATCATAAGAAAGCACATCAGCGCCTCTACTTCCTGAGAAGATTACGGAGAGTCGGTATGTCAAGGAGGACTCTCTCTAACTTCTACAGGTGCACAGTGGAGAGCATGCTGACTGGTTGCATCGTGGCTTGGTTCGGAAACTTGAGCGCCCTGGAGCGGAAAAGACTACAAAAAGTGGTAAACACTGCCCAGTCCATCATCGCCTCTGACCTCCCATCCATCGAGGTGATCTATCACAGTCGCTGCCTCAAAAAGGCTGGCAGCATCATCAAGGACCCACACCATCCGGGTCATACACTCACTCCCCACTACCTTCAAGTAGAAGGTACAGGAGCCTGAAGACTGCAACGACCAGGTCAGGAACAGCTTCTTCCCCACAGCATCAGGCTATTAAACTCGACTCGGACAAAACTCTGAACATTAATAGCAATAATCTGTTTATTTGCACTTTATCAGTTTAATTATTCATGTGTGTATATACTTATGCAATGGTACATGAACACACTGATCTGTTCAGTATTTGTGCCTACTATGTTCTGGTGTGCTAAAGCAAAGCAAGAATTTCATTGTCCTATCAGGGACACATGACAATAAAACTCTCTTGCTCTTGATGATTAGTACCATCTGGGAAAGAATATTGGGAGATACAAGTAATCAGAGTTAGTGTTCAACCTCTGCAAACGAGGGTGAATGTCCATCACGCAACAATAGCACTATCCTTGTCTACAGGTTTAATGAATGTTGGGGTTGGTCCTTACTGAATAAAATCATGCAAGCTCAGGGAGGGTTGGCTAGGAGTGGAATGGAAAGAACAGCCAACATCAAGATGAAAAGATTAGAAAAGGCAAGAAGCCAAAGCGTTCAGATGGAACAGGAATTCAAAGTGAAAGGGGGTCACTATGCAGGCTGAAGACTGACTTCAAAGTCTTACCATTAGAAAAAGATAATATTGGTAAAAAGACAAACACTTTTTTATATACACATGCAAGTAAATTAATAATGCCCAGTCAACTCAGTTATGGTCATCTTTTTTAATCTATTATATTGCATACAATGAAATCACTTTTAACTGTGCTGATTTGTATAAACTGTACTTTCACAGAAAGTCTGACATTTTGATACAATTTTTATGAATGAACCATCACTTTATTACAGATTGTGGTATTCAAACTGTCGCTGATGAGGAACCATGACAAGTAATACAAAAAGCTGTAAACATCTTCAGATCCTCGGGTTTCCCACACATATCCTTTGTAAAAACACTTTATGGCTATTTAGTGTGCACTGCAGCAAAGCACCAGTTACGTTCGCTAAAAGGATCATTACACAATGTGACATTTTGACCAGTAGCACAAAAGTTCTTCAGTAAGTTTTCCTTTAGCCAATGACACCGCAATAACTGTACATTGACCAGTAATGCCAGACTATTTCAGCGCAGTTGATTGCCAAATTAAATGAATAATTTTAGTTGATTCTCAAATCTTTTACGATTTGGTGCAATTTTAACATATTCGTATGAAATATAATACCTTCATTTCCAGATGAAAGATAGTCTCAAAAAACTGCCTCTTCTTTGGTTGTTCTGCCCAGAACAGCTTACAATAACTCCTTGTCAGCTACTGTATTCAAAGGATACAATGGATTGCAACAACTCCCACCAAGCAACACATTACAATTTGTTAGAATTTATTTGCGCTACACACAAGGCATTGTAGACAGCCCAGGCAGGGAGGGGAGGGGTGTAGAAAAAGGGACAGATAAGGCAGAATGGATTGATTTCATTGATTTGTCAAAAACAGGAGTTTCAATTTCTGTGTATATTTATTTAAAAATACATTTAAATTTTCTTTCATTCTCATTTTGGAATTTAGAAAACTCCAGCTGGTGACATAATTTTTCCGTTATTACTTTTAATTCTTTGTGAAATTCCCATCAATTTGAAATATTGTAGTCAAATATCCCAATATTCTGTTAGCCCAAGACATCCACAGACATAAGATGTTGAGGAAAATAAAAAAAAGAATGCTCCCACATACATTCAGAAGATTTCACAATTTAAATAAAGTCCTCCCCAACTGTTGATAACTTGGAGATTTCCAATCAACGTGGATAAGTCACTCTGAAGCCTGCAGGCCATTCATGCCAGCGTTATAGGTGTGTTTATAAATAAATAGCATCCCCTGCTTTCCTGAGTGAAACTTTATTAGTATTTACTGTGATTGCCACCAACCCAGAGTGATGCAGTCTTCCTTCCCTGACAAGTCAAGGTCAGGATCATTTTTCTTCATTCTCTGGTACAATTCAAGTAGAGGAAATTCAAGATATCCTCTGCCTTCAATAGAAGCATTTATTAAAACTACAGAAGACACATGACTCAAAAGGCACATGAGTACATAGTTGCTGTGGCTGGAATCCATCAATGTTTTAACCCTTACATTTCATTACAGAACAAACCAAAAAGTCTATTGGCTTCCTCAGCAGTTAGAACAGGCCATATGGAGAACATATTTAATGCATTCATCCACCCACCCGTCCTGTTTTTGGATCATGCACAGGATTTTGGGTCTAATAATATCCCGGATAGCCTTGTTAAATAAAGCAAAACATTTAGATAGTATACACATACTGCATTTTGCAGAACAAAGTTAGTATGGTAGTGTAAGCATACAGTACATAACATTCCAATAGTTTTCCTCCCTGTTCCTTTTCCCACACAATTTGGAATAAATTGTCAGGTATTGAACTCCATGTGTTTCTTTTTATACAAAGGATTGCTCAACAAATTTTGATGCCTGTTCACCCAAACCGGAAGCTCAATGTAATCAACATCAAGGCTAATCCATGAACGTTTTGACCACCTGCGGGTCACCTGCATTGTTTAGGTGTAAAAGGCCACGAAAGAATGGATCAGACTTTCAGAAGTTAAACACCATCATACTTTTGCAAGGCTTCCTCCAATTTTTGAGTCACCTTCTGGTAAAAATTAATCTGCTGCTTAAGAAAATGCTGCATTTGTGTCTTGAAGTCTGATACACGAATAGTGTGAAAATGGTGGATTTCTGCTAACGTGGCGAAGGAAATAGTGTCACAACGATCACGGACCCCGTCTGCCTGATGTAGCTCCATCTTTCCTTCTTCCACATGTCGGTTACTCTCCTTTACTTTGGTGAGAGCACCTGTTGCAAACAGAAATCACACAGTCAACTGGGCAAATTTAAAGAAGAGTATATAAGCTCCATAATGATTCTAGTAATCATGAAACATTTATGGAGAGGTTTGCATTGAACAGTTTGTCTTTGTACATGAATTTTAAAGAAACAATTGAGTAAAATGAATACAGTAAAAAAAGTAACTCTTTATTGGTCTTAGCAAAATTTAATAACTCAAAAAAGCAAGTTTTAGTTACGCTATGAATCTAGTTACTCCAACAAAATAGTTTCCACAGGCACGATGCCCTCGACCGAAAGGAACCTAAAATACACTTTCTAAAAACCTTAATAATAATATTGAACTGCTTTAAATACAAAACAGGTGATTTTTTTTATTATCGAATAAAAATAATTATTTTTATTTATATCATATATATATATATAAATTTATATATATTCTATTATATATATTTTAATATAATGCTATTCATATAACAGCATTATATAAATTATAATGCTGTTTTGCATAATAATTTAATGCAAAACAGCATCATGCAACAAATTGCAGGGTGACTCCAAAGACTATGCGTCAAATACAGATATTAGTTTTATTTAAGCACACCAAGATGCTTGTGGACTGAAGCAAATTGCTTCCTTTCAATTGCTCAACACTGCTAATGCAATTGCATAGATATACAGCAAAGCACCAAAGATGCAACTAAAGCTGGCGCTGGATATTTAATTCAAACAAGCCTCTAAGTAAACTAATCTTGATTTCTATAAAAAGTCTAACATGAATTAATAGTCCCATAAGCGACTACCATTACAAAAACATTGTCATTTTGGTTAAACATCTCTCCCCTAAATGGAGCCCCACAGAGAAATAATGTTAACAGCAGAATTTCAAAATCACAAATCAAACTGTTTTAAGAAATAGATATTCATGTAATAATATACAGGTGAAAGAAATGTATTTACAATTAGATTTGCTTATGTTTGCTTCTCTCAGGGTTAACTGTGGGCCATGTTTGAATGCCTGTTATTAAACCGAGTTTCCAACTTGTTACCATAAATAAACTTGAATTAGCAATCATGCTGTGATACATCAATTACACATCTCTGTGAGTATATTGCTTGCAGGCGCTTCCCTTCAGGAACACAAATAGATGGTTTGGGGTGGGCAAGATGAAAACACAAACCACCTGAATAGAAATGTGTGTGCCATTTATCACCAGCAACAATTCTCTATTTCAAGATAGACACAAAATGCTGGAGTAACTCAGTGCGACGGGCAGCATCTCTGGAGAACGAATGGCGGTGATGTTTCGGGTCGAGACCCTTCTTCAGACTAGAGTCAGGGGAAAGGGAAATTACATATCTGGATGGTGATCTAGAGAGATATATAGAACAAATGACTGAAAAGATATACTAAAAAGTAATGAAGATAAAGGAAACAGGACATTGTTAGCGGTTTACGAGGTGAGAATGGGAAGCTGGTAAAGTTGGGTGGGGGATGGATGGAGAGAGAGGGAATGCAGGGGTTACTTGAAGTTAGAGAAATCAATATTCATACCACTGGGTTGTAAGCTGCCCAAGCGAAATATGAGATGCTGTTCCTCTAATTTGCGTTTAGCCTCATCCAGATAATGGAGGAGGCCTAGGACAATAGACAATAGGTGCAGGAGTAGGTCATTCGGCCCTTCGAGCCAGCACCGCCATTCAATGTGATCATGGCTGTTCATCCCCAATCAGTACCCCGTTCCTGCCTTCTCCCCATATCCCCTGACTCCGCTATCTTTAAGAGCCCTACCTAGCTCTCTTTTGAAAGTATCCAGAGAACCGGCCTCCACTGCCCTCTGAGGCAGAGAATTCTGCAGACTCACAACTCTCTGTGAGAAAAAGTGTTTCCTCGACTCCGTTCTAAATGGCTTACCACTTGTTCTTAAACCGTGGCCCATGATTCTGGACTCCCCCAACATCGAGAACATGTTTCCTGCCTCTAGCATGTCCAAACCCTTAATAATCTTATATGTTTAAATTAGATTCCCTCTCATCCTTCTAAACTCCAGAGCGTACAAGCCAAGCCGCTCCATTCTCTCAGCATATGACAGTCCCGTCATCCCGGGAATTAACCTTGTAAACCTACGCTGCACTCCCTCAATAGCAAGAATGTCCTTCCCCAAATTAGGGGACCAAAACTGCACACAATACTCCAGGTGTGGTCTCACTAGGGCCCTATACAACTGCAGAAGGACCGCTTTGCTCCTATACTCAACTCCTCTTGTTATGAAGGCCAACATGCCATTCGCTTTCTTCACTGCCTGCTGTACCTGCATGTTTACTTTCATTGACTGATTAACAAGGACCCCCAGATCCCGTTGTACTTCCACTTTTCCCAACTTGATGTCATTTAGATAGTAATCTGCCTTCCTGTTTTTGCTACCAAAGTGGATAACCTCACATTTATCCACATTAAACTGCATCTGCCATGCATCTGCCCACTCACCCAACCTGTCCAAGTCACCCTGCATTCTCATAGCATCCTCCTCACAGTTCACACTGCCACCCAGCTTTGTGTCATCTGCAAATTTGCTAATGTTACTTTGAATCCCTTCATCTAAATCATTGATGTATATTGTAAATAGCTGCGGTCCCAGCACCGAGCCTTGCGGTACCCCACTAGTCACTGCCTGCCATTCTGAAAGGGACCCGTTAATCCCCGCTCTTTGTTTTGTCTGCCAACCACTTCTCTATCCATGTCAGCACTCTACCCCCAATACCATGTGCCCTAATTGTGCCCACTAATCTCCTATGTAGGACCTCATCAAATGCTTTCTGAAAGTACAGGTACACTACATCCACTGGCTCTCCCTTGTACATTTTCCTAGTTACATCCTCAAAAAAGTCCAGAAGATTAGTCAAGCATGATTTCCCCTTTGTAAATCCATGCTGACTCGGACCGATCCTGTTACTGCTATCCAAATGTGCCGCTATTTCATCTTTTATAATTGACTCCAGCATCTTCCCAACCGCCGATGTCAGGATAACTGGTCTATAATTCCCTGTTTTCTCTCTCCCGCCTTTCTTAAAAAGTGGGATAACATTAGCTACCCTCCAATCCACAAGAACTGATCCTGAATCTATAGAACATTGGAAAATTATCACCAATGCGTCCACGTTTTGTAGAGCCACTTCCTTAAGTACCCTGGGATACAGACCATCAGGCCCCGGGGATTTATCAGCCTTCAGTCCCATCAGTCTACCCACCACCATTTCCTGCCTAATGTGGATTTCTTTCTGTTCCTCCGTCACCCCAGATCCTCTGGCCACTAGCACATCAGGACAGAAAGGTCAGTGTTGGAATGGGAAGGGGAATTAAAATGTTTGGCAACCGGGAGATCAGGTAGGTTCAGGTGAACTGAGCGAAGGTGCTCAATGAAATGATCGCCCAGTCTACGTTTGGTCTCACCGATGTATAAGAGTCCACATCTAGAATAACGGAAACAGGAGATATCCGTAGATACAATAGGACTCCTCTATTGTCAGAGTGGGGCTAAACGCACCAACCATGTCCTCTAATACTATGCTCGCCAGAGGGTCTGTATTCACAGACATATTTAACCTCCTTCTATTCCATTAAGAGGTTCCCACCTGCTTTAAGAAAATTACTATTATGCCAATACAAAAGCAAAGTAGCATGCCTTAATGACAACCGCAAAATGGATCCGACATCCACCAAGAAATATTTCGTTCTGGTCAACCTCCCACACAAGTTTGATCCACCACAATTCGCCTGCTGCTACAACAGATCCACAATAGATACTCGCTCTCTGTCCCTACACTCATGGGTGTAGGAGCGAGGCTGAGGGGGGAATCTCATTGAAACCTACTGAATAATGAAAGGTCCAGATAGAGTGGATGAGGTGATGATGTTTCCAATAGTCAGAGAGTCTAGAACCACAGCCTCACAACAAAGGGACATACCTTTAGAATGGAGATGAGGAGGAATTTCTTTAGCCAGAGGGTGGTGAATCTGTGGAATTCATTGCCACAGATGGCAGTGGTGGGCCATGTCATTGGGTATTTTTAAAGCAAAGATGGATCGGTTCATGAATATTAAGGGCGTCAAAAGTTACAGGGAGAATGCAGGAGAATGGGGTTGAGAGGGTGGAAAATAGGTCAGCCATGATCAAGCAGATTCTATGGCTGAATCTGTTCCTATGTCTTATGGTCGCATCCCTGGAAAATCCAGAAAAGAAGGACACAAATGTCGGAATCCTATTCATTGACTACAGTTCCGTCTTCAATAATTTAGCTCCTCTGAAAAACCTCTGGACCTGCGTCTCAGCCACTGAATCCTTGACATCCTAACCAAAGGTCTGCAATCATAAAAACATAAAATATAGGTGCAGGAGTAGGCCATTCGGCCCTTCGAGCCAGCACCACCATTCAATATGATCATGGCTGATCATCCAAAATCATCCGGCTTTTTCCCCATGTCCCTCGATTCCCTTAACACTAAGATCCCTCTACAAGATCCCCTCTCATCCTTCTAAATTCCAGTGAATACAAGCCCAGTCAACCGATACTTTCATCATATGCAAGTCCCACCATCTCGGGAATTAACCTGGTGAACCTACGCTGCACTCCCTCAATAGCAATAATGTCCTTCCTCAAATTAGGAGACCAAAATTGCGCACAATATTCCAGGTGCGGTCTCACCAGGGCCCCGTACAACTGCAGTAGGACCTCCGTGCTCCTAAACTCAAATCCTCTTGCAATGAAGGCCAACACGCCATTATCTTTCTTCACTGCCTGCTGTACCTGCATGCTTACTTTCAGTGACTGATGTATAAGGACACCCAGGTCTTATTGCACCTCCCCTTTTCTTAATCCGACTGCATTCAGATAATAATCTGCCTTCCTGTTCTTGCCACCAAAGTGGATAACCTCACATCTATCCACATTATACTGCTTCTGCCCACTTACCCAACCTATCCAAGTCACTCTTAGCATCCTCCTCGCAGCTCACACTGCCACCCAGCTTTGTGTCAACCACAAACTTGGAGATGTTACATTTAATTCCCTTGTTTAAATCATTAATATATAATTGTAAACAACTGGGGTCCCAGCCCCATCACAATCAGTGATATAGATGACAAATTCTCAACATTGGTGCCCTACAAAGATGCATTCTTAGCACCTTATGATCCCTATACACTCATGACTGTGCAGCCAAATTCTACCATAGCTCAAGTTTAGATGTTTGCAGATGACACCACTGTAGTGGGCAGGATCACCCATAATGACAAGATGGAGTACAGGAAGGAGATGGAAAGCTTAGTAATAACATAGTGACAACATATCAACATCCCCCTCAATGTCAGCAAAACAATGGAACTGGTCGACCGGAGAGCACAGTGGGTGGTTAACTAGTGCTGAAGTGGAGATTGCCAAGAGCTTCATATTCCTTGGCGAAATATGTCATTTTGTCCTGTTTCAATAACATACGGCCAAGAAAGCACACATCTTCTTCAGAAGATTAAGAAAATGTGGCATTCCTCAATTGATTCTTACTAATTTCTATCAATACAACATCGAAAACATCTTAAGCAGCTTGATTTGATAACTGCTCTATGCAAAACTTCAAGAAATTACAGAGAGTTATGGTCTCTGCCTAGTACATCACACAAACCAACCTCTTCCCCACCCTCCTTTGACTCCGCCGACACTTCATATTGCCTCGGGAAAGCCGCCAACATAAACTAAGGATGCAGTCATGATCCCCTGATCTAATACACGCCTTTGCACTCTTTTATCTGCACTTTCTCTGTAGCTGTAAAACCCCTGTTACACTGTGCGAGCTGACCCACGAGGTACCCCGAGTTTAAAACAAATTTAACTCGTGGTAATCACGTACAATTAACGTAGCGGGAACGTCGGAACACGTGGACGCAACTTAGCGACTCGTGGCGCTAACGCAGGTACCCGTGAAACTTGTTAACTCTTGAAAAAGTTCAAACATGTTTGAACTTTTCCACGAGGAAAATGTACTCTTGAGGTTAAAATTTGAAACATTTCAACTCGTTGTAAGAACGTAGTGGCCTGTGCGTTTACCTTTGTGACTCGTGATTCTACCGTGAGAACTCTTTTTAGAAACAATAATCAGGGATAGAAATATCAGTTACTTAGACTTTTTAAAGACAAATTCTGCTTAACAAAGTAAAAGTTATTGATAAGGTGACAGAGTGGGTTGAAAAGAAAAAATTGCTTGAAGTTTATATATAGATTTTGTGTATTTGGGATTGAGCTCACAACCTTAAGACAAATCAGTATTGAGGAACAGCGTGAGAACATTTTATGACACTTCATGGCAGCCTAATCTGAGGTTTGCCAGTCACGTCCAGAAGCCATCTCTACCAGTGCTGTTGAAGAAGACAGGGTTGTGTTCACCTCTCCTGCACCCCTGTTCCGTAGGACAACACCAACTCTTTCATTATGCGGATGTTAAAGGCTGGGTTTTATTCTCAAGCCATGATGCCAGATTCCCGATCTCTTCACTGAACTTTACTGAATCGAAGGGTTCTATATGTAGGTATGTTACAAAACTTACCTTCAGTCGCGCTGTAATTCTGCCACTGGCCGTGTGCGCGATTTTGGCGCCTTTAAGGGGGGGCGGGGTTAAAATGCGGGTTTCTCCTCCCTTGTCCTGGTTAATATTTTGTTGGAGTACACGCGTTGGCTGAAGAATCGTTCCTAGTGGCGTTTTGTGTATTTTTTATTTTTATTAAATCGTCAATGTCAGCGCTAGAGTAATTTTAAAAGCAGCTCCTGAAGCGTCAACGCCGATAACGGGGACGGATTTCACACACGGGACAGGTAAACGAAAGTGGTTTCTTTAAATGTATAAAAGTGCTTCTTAAGAAGCCTTTAATTCACATTTTTTCATGCGACACGGTGATTTTATTCCCCGAATTAACAGCAGTATTTTTCATGCCAATACGGGGTTAAATTCACCGCAAATGAACGTTCCAAATGATCGCGTTCCAGAAATCCTCACTCACAAGATGATTTAAATGCCCATTAATTTACAGGTATTAAACATTCAATTCCTTCCATTTGGCCAGTAAATTCATGACAATGAGATTTAAAAATTATGTTATATTGTGAATTATTGTGTGAATGTTATTTGGACACTTAGGCTATTTAAAAATGTTAATCTATTCCTAAGAAATTGATAAGATGTTTAGATCTAGTAATTGAATTTTGTAATTAGCTACAATTAGGTAACTAACTAATTATATGGTTTACTTTCATGTCTTCTAAGTAAAATTGTTTCATATTTGTTTCCGAATGCTTCAATCTATAATAACTGAAAATTTCTTTGTTATCTTAATTTTTAAGAAAGTTATGGGCTTTTAACTGTCCTCGATCACAGCTTTTGTGTTAAGTCAATGGAAAAGCAATAGGGAACAAGATGCTAATTTCCGAGTATGAAAATGGCCATAACGTCTTTAATACTGAAGATATGAAAGTGAATTAGGTGTCAAATTAAACTTATTTTTATGCTTTATCTGATGGGATAAATTGCAGACTTTATTTTTAAAATCTCAAAATTTTGTAACATTGCTACTATATGAGGTGCTGCCTGAAAAAGGCAGCCAGCATTGTCATGGACCCACACTACCCTGGCCATGCTCTCATTTCATTCCTGCTGAGCAGAAGGTATAAGAATCTGAAAACCATGACCTCCAGGTTCAAGAACAGCTTCTTCCCAACAACCATCGGGCTCTTGAACGCTACAAATGCTAACTAAACTACAAACTGCCTTGGTTGCACTCTTTGGGATTTTTGCAATAATACTGGATTTTTTAATATATATTTTCTTTGTTTAGTATATTATCTATGAGTATTGTGTTTACTGGCCTGTTATGCTGCTGCAAGTGGGAACTCTTTAACAGCGGGCAGGCAGCATCTCTGGAGAGAAGGAATGGGTGATGGGATGACATTTCCAAATTGGGGGAGGGGGGTTGAGGGGGGTGGGGTGGAGGAGAGGGGGTGGAGAGTGGAGGGAGAGGAGGGGGAGACAGATGGGGGTGTCTTCATTCACTGGCTGCGGGTGCCTGTCACTGAAACAGGTAGGTGAGATTTCACATCCACCTTGTGTGTGTGTGTCTCTCTCTCCCTCCCTCCCTCTCACACAGGCTGAGAGACTCTGCCTCTGTGAGTGTACGTCCCTTTCTCCCCCTCTCCCTGGGCTCTATACGCTCATTGTTTCCTATGAGAGACTTTGAAAAATAAGAATCACATTTCACACATTGATTTTATGACTTTTAATTCTTAACATGACCATAATCACAATCTTTTACCCGATGGCAAATAAGATCCCAAAGTGCAGTGTTAAAGTGCTAATGTTCCCGGGGAACATGAAATATTGTTACACAAATTCTGAGATGTAATAATTGATCAGTGATAATGCCAGTAATATTGCGAGTGCCAACAGTAGGTCAATCTCATAATATTACTGGTATGATCACGAACACTAGAGTTTTACAACTTGGCACAGATTCATATCATGATCCTACCCCCCCCCCCCCCCCCCCATCCCCCATAAACTGGGATGAGGCGGACATGGTATTGATATTGGGTTATTTTGTCACCTGAATGTTTGCGAGTTTTGAAATAAAGCCGTACATAAGTGCAATAAATAGCTAGCGCAAAGAGAAAGAAATACCAGCGTGCAGATACAACACAACAAAGTTTCGAGTTTTTTTGTCCAAGAGCTGTAATGGGGTATATCAGGAGATCAGGACTTCAGTTATGAGAAGGTAGACACAAAATGCTGGACTCAGCGCGACAGGCAGCATCTCTGGAGAGAAAGAATGGGTGACGTTTCGGGTCGAGACCCTTCTTCACACACCAAAAAACTTCCGTTTCAGCAATCTAATGACAGTGAGGAAGGAGCTGTCCCTGAATCAGGTAGTACGTGTATGTGAGCTTTTGTATTAGCTGCTCACGGGGTGAAAGGAGAGGAAGGAATGGTACGTTGGCTGCTTCCCGAAGCAGGTCGAAGTGTAGATTGAGTTGATAGGGGGAAAGCTGGCCTGTGTAATAGACTGCACTACATTTGCAAGTCTCTGTAATATATACTGTGCTCTAGGGCAAAGCTGCTCCCAAAACAGGCATTGATGCATCACAATATGATGCTTTGTACGATGTAGACTGTGGAAGCTGGTAGGCTGCCCAGGCAATCAGACATGACTCCGGTGACTCTCATGTGCACTCTGAACTCGTCAGCTGGACAGGAAAAAAAAGGTGAGTAAAAAAAAGGAGACTTCAACATCAGCATGTGACCTGGGTCAATCTTGGGCGTTTCACCTCATTGCTGGTTAATCTTTTTGATAAGAAGCTTGCTAGAGATGGCTCCCAGAAAAGTTTGACGAAAGGGAAGAGCAGAGCGTTACAAAAAACCTGCCATGGAGGCTATAGTCATACAGGAGGAGGAGGAGGAGAGACAACAGGAGATTCAACAGGAGATTCAACAGCCAATTTAAACAAGGCAGGCTTTTTATAGTATGTAAAAAAAAAAGCATGACATCATTTTTTTAACATGTGATGATTTTTCAACACGTCGATATACATTGTTGCCTCAAGATTAACGGGAGAGGAACTTGGTACACTCGGGAGACGAATTTGGAACATCGCAGAAATGAGAAGTAAACGGCAAACTTAGACATACCCGTGGGAACTCGGTTAAACTCTGGATCATAAACTTGTAGTCTCGTACGCAACCACGAGTCTTTCACTCGGGGTACCTCGTGGGTCAGCTCGCACAGTGAGCTGACCCACGAGATACTGCTCCCCATGACTTGATAGTATTTATGTATGGATATTTTGGAAATCATGTAAAACAAGTTTTTCATCTATAAATTGGTACACGTGACACAAAAGAGGTGCACAGATGCACATGAGGCATAATGATGGGGCAGTTAATGAGAGGACATTTGTCCTGATGAGTAGAACTGGAATTAGATTAGAGCTGCAGAATAATAAAAGTTACATGCAATGTAGTTTGACGCAAGAAATTTTATCCCAGGGGCTGAGCATTTTTGCAAATAAAAAGATTGAAGTGAAAGAGTTTTCATTAGTCAACATTAATAAGTCAACAAGATAATAATAGCATAAATTATTACTAGAGCAATCTTATCAAATGGCATTGATGCCCAGATTTGAAAATTGGTTACATGTGGCTATGTGGCTGGTCAGGTTAAAAAAAAACAGAATAGGGCCAGCTGAAGATCACTTTTAGAGAATCCAAAGCGAAAATTTTGATTACAACTATGTTTTATCAGATATTACACACACAAATATCTAGTCTCTAAAGCTTTCAATTCACTTGGCTTGGTAATAAAAGAGCTTCAATAAAGGTGAGGTTTCAGGTCGAGACCCGAAGTGTCACCCATTCCATCTCTCCAGAGATGCTGCCTGTCCCGCTGAGTTACTCCAGCATTTTGTGTCTATCTTCGGTGTAAATAGAAGATATACACCTTCTATTTGCAATTCCTTCCTAAACAAAGAACAACACATGCTTGATCCATTATTACATTTGATCAAGTTAACTTCAAATTATTTTTTTTCTGTGATTGAGTGTCCATTCTCCAAGTGAACAGAATAACTTGCTTTGTTATGCTCACTTTACATTGCCGCAGTACAGATCTCACTTCTGTGGGATCATACTAGAATTCAGTTTGTCTTTTTGAACAAGTCTCCTTGCAATCTGGCAACCTTGGATAACTCTACTCCCCAATGTAAACAACCCAAGCTTTCCACGGACTGGCATCTTGCATCTATTATTAGGAACGGCAATATTTACGAAGCTGCCTGGCCCACTGAGTTATTCCAGCACTTTGGGGCTTTTTTGTAAACCAGCATATGCAGTTCCTTGTGCCTACATTCCAAGATTACTCCTTAACATAAAATTCCCTTAAAACTTTAAGAGATAATTCTCAAATGTAGCTATTTCCATATGTGCTTCCAAATGTTTGAACTAAAATGTATTTAAATACTAGCCCCATAAGTACCTGCAACTGTAAAGTGTGGCTGCTACTTGCACAATAGTATTGAAATGGTGAAATCTAAGAACAATAGCAGATATAATCAATTTAAAGAGGTGAGTGTTGTACACAAGCAGAAGTGTTAAAAGTTCTAAATTGTCCCTCCTTATAAAACTGTACAATTAATAGAAGCAGCCATTTCTGATGGCCAAAAGAAAATATAGTACTAATGGAAAGCCATTTAACAAAATATAATGGTTTAAAAATATATATTATTGCTGAACAAACTCTTCACAAAGCTGAATTAAATGCTTTCTGTGTCCAATTTGACATTGAATTTAAAAATTCCAACAGGTACTTCCTGGCTCATTGGCCAGATTAGAGAATATTTAATGAAGCCAACACTGCCCCATTCATTATCTGAAAAATCCCACAAAAGAGGGGATGTAAGTTACAAGATTTTTTTTATAAAACATTTAAAAATTCTTGTACACATGCTCACATCATCTGCAAAAGTATTCTCAGTAGTCAGTAATTTTTCACTGAGCCCCAGACAGAGGGGATGAAAAGTTACAAAGAGAAAAGGGATCTGCTCAAGAAATTCTCTTTTTAATCAAGTTTATGATTAGGACGTTAACAATCATATGCATTTCATATTATCTGACAAAGGTCTAACATGGACAAAAATTGATCTTTACACATTCTTTTTCAATTACTTAATGATTGCCCTTTTCAGTTTTAATACAATTAAAAAGATTAGAAACAGATTATGAAATAAAAGTAATAACATGATTTTGAAGGACAGGTGAGTCATTATGGTTGTCTTGATGCAATATATAATTGATTAATTAATTTAGAACATAACTGCAAGAAATTATGAAATCTTAAGTCATGAGAGAAATATGTCCAAAAATGGAGATCGACAACCAAATCAAACAACTTTTCACAGAATTCACAAGAATTAGACATAAACATGATACGTCGAATGGGAAATGGAGCTAAAGCAAGACCACTCTTTGATAAATAATCAAAAGGAAATGGTTTACTTTGGTGAATGTGACAAAAATAAAGTAAATTGACATATGGGGGGGCTTTAGCAAACACTTTTCCCAACATCAGATGCAAAAGCACAAAGAAAAAAGGTGTCATGATTTAAAACGTAATGTACTAATCTTCATATCCAGTCCTTAAGAGAAGCAACACACTTGCACTTATCTCTTTACAATATCCAAGTTTCCAGTCTGTTCATTCTAGACATGGCTTTATTCCAAGCCTCTTGTGAAATTGTTACATTAATAGCTACTATTCTACCAAATGGTATGACTGGGATTTTTTGTACGTTTTAACTCTATTTCCTTGCTGGATGCATCACAAAGGGCGTGCCAATAATTCTGGATCTTGCCAAGGGGCCAAGTTTGTAGAGCTTATTCTCAAATCACAGGATCAAATGTATTATTATTTTTATTTTTATTTTTATTAGAAGCAATTGTACAAGAATAAAACAATCAACATATAAAATCATACAATTATTGTACAGCTTCAATTTTAACCTTTTAACTTGAAAATAAGGGAAAAGAAAAGAGAAAAAAAAGAGAAAAAGTGAAAGGTGAAAAGATAGGACCCCTAGACTACCACAGTAGTGTGGCCAAAGAGTGAATAAAGATGCAAGAGAGGAGAAAGAGAAAAAAAAAGGGAAAAAGAAAAAGATAAAAGTAGAGATATACCTGCCTCTCGTTCCCCCCCCCCACCGCCCCGCCCACCTCACCCAACCCATAGTAGGATTTAAATCCAAAGTTATGTTGCGCCATACTATCCTTGTAAGAATTCGGTGAAGGGTGTCCATGTCTTGAAAAATTGATCTGGTTTTTCTGCCAAGACAAGCCTAATATTTTCCAATGTAGTGTCTCGGACATGTTTGTAAATCACATCTTAACAGTAGGGACTGATGTGCGTTTCCAAAATTTAAGTATTCGTTTTTTCGCCGTTATCAGGCCATAATTAAGGAAATGTCTTTGAAATAATGTCAGCTCAGAACAGCTTCTGACGTACCTAGAGTGATCAATTCTGTGTCAGGGTCCAATTCTATTTTAAGTATTTTAGAAAAAATTTCAAAAATTCCCCTCCAGAAATTATGTAACTTTATACAAGAGGCAAAAGAATGGGTTATAGTTGCTTCCTGAAGGAGACATTTATCACAAATAGGAGAAACATTTGGGAAGATCTTATTCAGTTTAGACTTTGAATAATAAAGTCTGTGCAGTATTTTAAATTGTATTAGCGAATGCCTAACGTTAAGAGAAGAGTTGTGTATGTATAGAAGACTTTCCTTCCATCTATCTTTTAAAATTGTTAGGCCGAGTTCATCTTCCCAAGCTCGTCTATTTACTTCCGACGATGGGGTTTGTATATTTAAAAGGGTATTATAAAGGTACGATATTAACTTATTTGAATCCGAGTTTCTATTCATGCATTCGTCTAGTATGTCTGGAACCATATATTGACAGTCTTGGGTATATGATTTCAGATAGTCTCGTATTTGAAGATATCTAAAGTATTGGCTACCTTTCAGATGATATTTCGACTGTAATTCTTGAATTGAGAGAAGAGTTCCCATCTCATAAAGATCTCCCAGTTTTTTAATTCCTAATCTTTTCCAGTATGTGAACGTCTTGTCTAAAATAGACGGCTTAAACGAGGGATTATTGGCGATTGATGAGAGAAGAGATAAATTTCTCAGTTTAAGGGTAGACCACTTGTTTCCAGATTCGTAGGGTACTATGGATAATAGGATTTTTCTCATATACTGTTTTTTTCAGATTTATTGGAGAGAGAAGAATCGCGCCTATATTAAAAGGCGAACAATCTTCTCTCTCCATTATTAACCAGTTTATTTGTTGGCATGTGTTGTCCCTCCAATAGATTACGTTTTAAATATTCGTTGCCCAGTAATAGTACTAAAAATTGTGGAGAGCCAATCCGCCAGTTTCTTTGGGGTTTACATAGATGTCGTTTATGGATTCTGTGTGTTTTATAATCCCAAATAAAGTTTGTGATCAGAGAATCGAGTTTAAAAAAAAAAAATGTAGCGTGAAAAATCGGTATTGATTGAAATAGGTACAGGATTTGTGGAAGGAAGATCATGTTTATGGCATTTATTCTACCTATGAGGGAAATCGGAAGCGTTTTCCAAAATTGAATAAGGGCATTTAGTTTGGTAATTAATGGTGGAAAGATTGCTTGAAATAGAGAAGTATATTTTCTAGTTACGTAAACTCCAAGATATTTACATTTTTCCGTACTAATTCTAAAAGGGAATTTTAGAAGGTGTGTCGGATCTTGAGGCTTTATTGACATAATTTCACTTTTGTTCCAGTTTATTCTATATCCTGAAAAGGAACCAAATTCCTCTATAAGATTTAGTATGTTTGAAATGCTAACTTGGGAATTGGTGATATATAGTAGTACATCATCTGCATACAATGATATTTTATTATTAGAATATTTAGTATAATAGCCATGAATATTCGGATGTACTCATACTTTCTGCTAAAGGTTCAATCGCAAGGGCAAATAACAGGGGTGATAGTGCACACCCCTGTTTATTGCCCCTGGATAGCTGAAATTTAGGTGAGAGTATTTGATTAGTCAGTATTCTTGCACGTAGCAACTTTATCCATGAAATAGTTTTCTCCTAATTGAAATTTTTGCAATACTGTAAAAAGATATTTCCATTCTACTTGGTCAAATGCTTTTGCTGCATCTAATGAAATAATTGATGTCTTTTTTTATCGTTCTATGTGAGTACATTATATTAAACAGATCTCAAGTTGTTGAACGAGTGTCTCTCTTGGGTATAAACCCAGTTTGATCAGAATGTATTAATTTATTAACGTATTTACTTAGTCTTCTTGCCAGGGTTTTAGCTAATATTTTCTGATCTGTATTTAGCAGGGCAATTGCTCTAAATGATCCCGGCTCTTCGAGATCTTTATCTTTTTTGGGTATCAGTGTAATAGTTGATTCGGCTAAAGTTTGTGGTAGCGTCTGTTCTTTAAATGCGTGTATATAAAGGGCTTGTAAACGCGGGGAGATTAAATCGTAACATTTTTTATAAAATTCATTACTAAACCCATCTGGGCCTGGCGTTTTACCATTCTTCAATGAGTTAATAGTCTCTTCGATTTCTTTTATTGTGATCTGCGCTCCTAATTCTTCACGTTCCGCCACGTTAAGTGACGGAAGATAACAGTTGTCAAGGAAATTTTTAATTTTTATCGTTTCTACTGAGGTTTTAGATGTGTATAAATTTTGATAGAATTGTAAAAATCTTTCGTTAATATCTTTAGGAAGTGTAAACAGTTCACCTTTTTCTGATCTAATTTTTTGAATAGTATGATCTTTTTCCATTTTTCTCAACTGACGTGCTAGAAGTTTATGCGGTTTGTCGAATTCAAAATGTTTTTGTTTAGTAATTTGAAATAGCCCGATAACTCTTGCGGAGAGAATTTGATTTAACTTGAATTTTAATACTGCTATCTTATTATGTTTATCCATAGATGGATCTATAGCATTTTCTGAATCCAGCTGTCTGATTTGTTCTTCTAATTCCAGTTGTTCCGTCCTGTTCTTTTTATTTTGATATGCTTGATATGAAATAATAGAACCTCTAATAAAGGCCTTAAAAGATTCCCATAATAACGAAGCCGAAATACCTGGTGTATCATTTGTCCCATAAAACAATTCCATCTGTTGTTTTAGATATTCACAGCAAGCTGGGTCAGTTAATATTTGAGGATTAAATCTCCAGAACGTATTTTTGTTGTACATTCCTTCTAGTTTTAGGGAGAAAGTTAGAGGAGAATGATCGGAAATAATATTATTATGATATTTGGGATTTGTTGTAAAAGGTATTAATTTTGTGTCCACCAGAAAATAGTCAATACGTGTATACGTTTTATGCACGGATGAATAGAAGGAATATTCTCTTCCGGATGGATTCGCAATCCTCCATACGTCTGTTATATTTGTATTTTTTATATACGTGTTTAGGACCAAATGTAAACAGACATACTACGACAAGCCCTAATTTTCCCGAAGACTAACAAAATCTCAAGCCAAGAATAGTTTCCTGGCAGCCTGCCAGGCTCAAGCTGATAGATGACTGTGCCTGGTTTTACAGAATCATTCATTGCATAATTACCTGAAGCTCCAAGTCCCACTTGTCCATGCCTGCTTCTAAGTCTCCACTATTGTTTGTATACCCAAAATGCCAAGGATTATTGGTCTTAATGACTACAGGCAGGTCGTACTGACCACTGTAATCATGAAGACTCTTGAAAGACTTGTGCTGGCCCACCTGAAAAATATCACAAACCCCCTGCTGGACTCCCTGCAGTTTGCATACCGGGCAAAAAGATCAATGGACGACACAGTCAACCTAGGCTTGCACTTCATCCTCCAGCGCCAGGGGACCTATGCAAGAATTTTGTTTGTAGATTTTAGCTCTGCATTCAACACCATTGTGCCAGAGCTACTACACTCCAAACTCTCCCAGTTGACTGTGCCTGAACCCCTCTGTCAGTGGATCATCAACTTCCTGACAGACAGGAAGCAGCATGTGAGGCTGGGAAAGCACCTCGGACCCGCTGACCCTCAGCATAGGAGCATCGCAAGGCTACGCACTCTCCCCTCTCCTTTACTCTCTCTACACCAATGACTGCACCTCCATAGACTCCTCTGTCAAACTTCTCAAGTTTGCAGACAACACAACCCTGATTGGATTGATCCAGAATGCAACAAACACCAATCCACATAAGGTCTAAATTTAAAACAAATTGTTTTACATGGCCCTGGTATCAAATATTTTGCATGTAAAATGTAAATGTCTGCCTTTACCAAGTTCAATTTTAGTAAAGGTCACCAACCAACACCTTAAACCACATTGCTCTCATAGAAATTTGTACATATAGAAACATAGACAATAGGTGCAGGAGGAGGCCATTTGGCCCTTTGAGCCAGCACCGCCATTCATTGTGATCATGGCTGATCATCCCCAATCAATAACCCATGCCTGCCTTCTCCCCATATCCCATGATTCCACTAGCCCCTAGAGCTCTATCTAACTCTCTCTTAAATCCATCCAGTGACTTGGCCTCCACTGCCCTCTGTGGCAAGGAATTCCATAAAGTCACAACTCTCTGGGTGAAAAAGTTTTTTCTCACCTCAGTCTTAAATGTCTTCCCCTTTATTCTAAGACTGTGGCCCCTGGTTCTGGACTCGCCCAACATTGGGAACATTTTTCCTGCATCTAGCTTGTCCAGTTCTTTTATAATTTTATATGTTTCTATAAGATCCCCCTCATCCTTCTAAACTCCAGTGAATACAAGCCTAGTCTTTTCAATCTTTCCTCATGTGACAGTCCTGCCATCCCAGGGATCAATCTCGTGAACCTACGCTGCACTGCCTCAATCACAAGGATGTCCTTCCTCAAATTAGGAGACCAAAACTGGACACAATACTCCAGATGTGGTCTCACCAGTGCCCTATACAACTGCAGAAGAACCTCATTACTCCTATACTGAAATCCTCTTGTTATGAAGGCCAACATTCCATTAGCTTTCTTCACTGCCTGCTGTACCGGCACGCCAACTTTCAGTGACTTGTGTACAAGGACGCCCAGGTCTCGCTGCACCTCCCCCTTGCCTAACCTAACCCCATTGAGATAATAATCTGCCCCCTTGTTTTTGCTGGCAAAGTGGATAACCTCACATTTATCTATATTATACTGTCTGAGGAGATTTCTGTCTGAGGAGATTGCTACTGTCTCTAAGCAGCAGAAAATGATAATTAATTTGATGAGTGAAATTAAAGAACAGAAAAAACAAAATGAGGAGAAGGATAAGAGGATCGCCAGCCTAGAATGCCGTGTAACAGATCTGGAGCAGTACACCCGCATGAATGACATTATTGTCAGCGGACTGGAGACCAGGCCCCGGTCCTACGCCAGGGCGGTAACAGCAATGGCCGATGGGGAGCCCACCACTCCAGACATGGACTCCGTGGAGCAACAGGTAACTGCTTTCTTTCATAGCAAAGGCATATCCATATCCAACACAGACATTGAAGCATGTCATCCTTTAACTCGAAAAAAACAAAGTGTCAAACCAGCCATAATAATTCGTTTTACGAACAGAAAACACAAAAATGCATTGCTCAGACAAGGGAAAAAGCTCAAGGGATCTGATGTTTATGTGAATGAGCACCTTACAAAAAAAAATGCAGATATCGCCAGAAGCGCACGCATCCTACGGAAGCAGAAAAAAATCCAGTCAACCTGGACAACAAACTGTAAGGTGTTCATAAAGCTAAACGGGTCACCAGAGGAGGCTAAAGTGCTGACCATAAGATACATCGAGGAGCTGGACAAGTACCAGTGACTCCAGAACAGTGACTGTGTCTATCAGTGGGATTGACTTGAACTATTATGACCATGGACTCTTGTGAAGAGTTTGACTGTTTAAACTTGATAACAGCTGGAAATGAAAGGGACAATGATGACTGTGATGGTTGGAACTTTAAATCATTTAAATTCACTGATCATAATATGCATGATTTTGAACAAGATATTGACCCTGAAAATAATTTTCTTAACAATATAAACAATAACTGCTGTTATTACTCTGAAGATCAATTCAACATAAATATAAAATCAGATCATGGAATGTCAATAATTCATTTCAATAGCAGAAGTTTATATGCAAATTTTCACAACATCAAGGATTACTTAAGTCAGCTAAACAAACCATTCAATGTGATAGCCATATCTGAGACCTGGCTTAGTACTGAAAAGGGTGTGGATTTTGAGTTAAATGGATATGAACTGAATTACATAAATAGGAAAAATAAAAAAGGAGGGGTGGCTTTGTATGTAGATAAAAGATTAAATGATAAAATAGTGGAAAATATGACAACTAATATTGATGATGTGATGGAGATTATTACTGTAGAAATCTACCTGGAAAAAAAGAAAAATGTAATTGTAAGTTGTGTATACAGAGCACCTGGTTCCAATATTGAAATATTTAAGAATAGTATGGAAAGATTGTTTGCCAAGAAAGATCACAGAGTTGTGTTCATTTGTGGGGATTTTAATTTAGATCTATTAAATCCCAACAAGCACAAACAGACTGATGGATTTATCGATGTATTGTTCAGTATGAGTTTTTTTCCACTTATCACCAAACCAAGTAGAATAACATCTCACTGTGCAACTCTAATAGACAACATATTTACAAACAGTATGGACAACAGCATAAAGAGTGGGTTACTACTAAATGACATCAGTGACCATCTGCCGGTTTTTGTAATGTTTGTTTGTGATTATGTTAAGTGTAAGGATGTTAATAAGAGTAGATACAGGAGAGTAAGAACAGAAGAATCTATAAATAAATTTAGAAATGTATTACTGACCCAAAATTGGAAACAGGTGTTTAAAGAGACTGATACCAACAAAGCGTATGAAATTCCTGATAATATTTAAATCATTATATGATGAACTGTCCTTTGAAACAACATAACAAGAAGCAAAAATATATAGCTAGGCCATGGGTGACAAAAGGACTACAAAATGCATGCAAAAAAAAGAATATCTTGTATAAAGAATTCATAAAATTCAGAACTATAGAAGCAGAAAGTAAATACAAAAGATATAAAAACAAATTGACTAGTATTATGAGGACATGTAAGAAAGATTATTATAATAAAATATTAAACAATAATAAAAATAATATCAAGGGCATATGGAATGTGTTAAATAATATTATCAGGAATGGATCAATGAATATAAACTACCCTCAGTATTTTGAAGACAATGATACAATTGTAAGCGATATGAATGATGTGGTTAATGGGTTTAACAAATTGTTTGTAAGTGTGGGACCAAAACTGGCAGAAGAAATCGATAATCCACAGTCAGAAGAAGGAGGGGAAGGTTGTGGATTTGTTGGACAGCAACCCAAACTCAATGTTTTTGAAAGCAGCTGATGAAAAGGAGATTATTGACATTGTTAGTAATTGTAAGAATAAAAGGTCTACAGACTGGAATGACATTGATATGGCTTTAATCAAGGTAGTCATTGGTGTAATTGTAAAACCCTTAACTTATATTTGCAATTTATCTTTCAAAACTGGTGTATTTCCATGTAAAATGAAAACTGCCAAAGTCATCCTACTGTACAAAGCTGGAGACAGAAATCAATTTACAAATTACAGGCCGGTGTCGTTACTCTCTCAGTTCTCAAAAATATTAGAAAAACTGTATGTAAGTAGATTAGATAACTTTATCGAGAAGCACGAATTGCTAGTTGATAGTCAATATGGATTCAGGTCAAACAGATCGACATCCATGGCATTAATGGAGTTAATTGAAGACATTACCAGTTCTATAGATAACAAGAAATATGCAGTGGGTGTATTTATAGATTTGAAAAAAGCATTCGATACAATTGATCATCATTTGCTAATCAAAAAACTGGAAAAGTATGGAATCAGAGGTGTTGTACTAGAGTGGATGAGAAGCTACATAAGTAAAAGACATCAGTTTGTGCAAATAGGGGACTGCAAATCAACATGCTTAGAAATAACTTGTGGAGTCCCACAGGGGTCGGTTTTGGGCCCCAAATTATTTATTTTGTATATTAATGATATATGTAGGGTGTCAAACCTCTTGAAATTTGTGTTATTTGCAGATGACACTAATATTTTCTGTGATGGGGACAATTTGCAGCAGCTTTTGGAGGTGGTCACAGCAGAAATGAGTAAACTAAAAACATAAAAACATGGTTTGATTTGAATAAATTATCATTAAATTTAAACAGAACCAAACTTATGCTGTTTGGAAAACGTAAAATAAATACACAAGTAAAAGTAATGATAAATAATGTTGAAATAGAAAGAGTGTATGAAAATAAATTTCTGGGTGTGATTCTTGATCACAAAATCTGCTGGAAACCCCATATAAAACATGTGAGAGCAAAAGTAGCACGGAGTATTGAGTGATGGGGAAAGCAAGGCATGTTTTGAATGAGAGAGCACTGTATATTCTGTACAGCTCACTTGTGTTACCGTATTTAAATTACTGTGTGGAAGTATGGGGCAACACCTACAAAACCACCTTACAATCACTAAGCACACTACAAAAAAGAGCTATTTGTATAGTAAACAATGTAGGATATCATGAACACACCAATATACTGTATTTAAAATTACACACCTTAAAGATTAAGGATCTGGTAGAATTTAAGACTGCACAAATAATTTATAAAGCAAAAAATAAACTGCTACCTGTAAACATACAAAAACTGTTCAGAGACAGAGAGGGGGGTTATAACTTTAGAGGGAAACTAAACTTGAAACAGCATTATGCTCGGACCAATTTAAAAAGTATGTGTATTTCCATTTGTGGGGTGGTTTTGTGGAATGGTCTTGACGAAACGATTAAACAAAGTATGAATATAATGCAACTTAAAAAAATGTACAAAAGATATATCTTTGAAAAGTACAGTAATGAGGAAGGAGAATGTAAATCTCACAGATGTTAATGGTGCTTGTTCTTTTTGTTCTTTTCTTTTTTTGTTCTTTTTTTCTTAATAGCTTGATTGGAGTAGTTTTATTTGAATTGTCGGTTTAGTTTATTTTATTGAATTTTGCATTTGTTAATGGTGAAGAATGGGGGTAGGACTTGACAAGCATAGGCTTCTTCCTATCCCTTTGGCTTTTGATTTTTTAATTTATGTATGTACATATATGTTATGTATATGTGTATGTGTGTATATGTATGTATGTATATATGTACATGTATAAGTATGTATGTATTTATGTATATATATATGTATATACATAATTTTCATTTATTTATTATTCATTTTCATCTTTTCTTCTTTTTTTAATCGTTCGAAATAAAAAGATTTAAATAAAAAAAATTAAAAAAATAATTAAAAATACTGCATCTGCCACGCATCTGCCCACTCACTCAACCTGTCCAGGTCACCCTGCAACCTCCTAACATCCTCTTCACAGTTCACACTGCCACCCAGGTTTATGTCATCCGCAAACTTGCTTCCAAATCATTAATATATATAGTAAACAGTTGCGGCCCCAACACCGAGCCTTGCGGCACTCCACTCGCCACTGCCTGCCATTCTGAAAAGGAACCGTTCACTCCTACTCTTTGCTTCCTGTCTGCCAACCAATTTTCTATCCATGTCAACACCCTACCCCCAATACCATGTGCTCTAATTTTAGTCAACAGTCTCCCGTGCGGGACCTTATCAAAGGCTTTCTGAAAGTCTAGATACACTACATCCACTGGCATCCCTTCATCCATTTTACTTGTCACATTCTCAAAAAATTCCAGAAGATTAGTCAAGCATGATTTCCCTTTCATAAATCCATGTTGACTTGGACTAATCCTTTTACTGCTATCCAAATGTCCCATTATTATCTCTTTAATAATTGACTCCAGCATCTTTCCCATCACCGAAGTTAGGCTAACTGGTCTGTAATTCCCCGTTTTCTCTCTCGCTCCTTTCTTGAAAAGTGGGATAACGTTAGCTATCCTCCAATCCACAGGAACTGATCCTCAATCGATCGAACATTGGAAAATGATCACCAATGCGTCCACTATTTCTAGAGCCTCCTCCCTGAGGACCCTGGGATGCAGTTCCTCTAGCCCCTCAGTTCCTCTACCCCCTTAGATCCTCTGTCCTCCAGTACATCTGGGAGATTGTTTGTGTCTTCCTTAGTGAAGACAGATCCGAAGTACCTATTCAACTCTTCTGACATTTCCTTGTTGCCCATAATAATTTCACCCGTGTCTGCCTTCAAGGGACCCACATTTGACTTTGCTACTCTTTTTCCCTTAACATATCTAAAGAAGCTTTTACTGTCCTTCTTTATATTCCTGGCCAGCTTCCCTTCATACTTCATCTTTTCAGCCCGTATTGCCCGTTTTGTTTCCTTCTGTTGTCCTATGAAAGTTTCCCAATCCTCTGGCTTCCGGCTAATCTTTGCTGTGTTATACATCTTTTCTTTTAGTTTTATTCTATCCCTAACTTCTCTTGTCAGCCACGGTTGCCTCCTACTCCCCTTAGAATCTTTCTTCCTTTTAGGAATGAAATGATCCTGTGTCTTCCGGATTATGTCCAGAAATTCCTGCCATTGCTGTTCCACCGTCATTCCTGCTGGGATCCCTTTCCAGTCTACCTTGGCCAGCTCCTCTCTCATGCCTTCATAGTCCCCTTTGTTCAACTGCATCACTGACATTTCCAATTTAACCTTCTCCTTCTCAAATTGCAGATTAAAACTAATCATATTATGATCACTACCTCCAAGCGGTTCCTTTACCTCGAGTTCTCTTATCATATCTGGTTCATTGGACAACACTAAATCCAGAATTGCCTTTTCTTTGGTCGGCTCCATTACAAGCTGCTCTAAGAATCCATCTCTTTCTTGGAGTCCTGAATCAACCTGATTTTCCCAGTCTACCTGCATATTGAAATACCCCATCACCACAGTGGCATTATCTTTGTTACATGCCAGTTTTAACTCCTGCTGCAACTTACACCCTACATCCGGGCTACTATTTGGGGGTCTGTAGATAACACCAATTAATGTCTTCTTGCCTTTACAATTCCTCAATTCAATCCACAGTGACTCTACCCCGTCAGTCCCTATGTCTTCCCTACATCTTGATTTGTATTTTCAGCATTATTTCCTGAGTGTCTAAGAGGTGATCTTATCACTCCATTAATATTTTCAGGTTCCAAACCCTCTATATTGACATTAAAATGATTTATGTTTGATTGGAAATTCAAATCACTGGTGGTCTTGAAATGCTGTTGTGTCACAGCATGTGGTTCCCAAAATAACACTGAAAATAGCAAAATTGCAAAGGAGGCAACTGACAAACTTGGGATTGGCAGATCTTCCCAAAACCATTTTTGTAAATGTTTGGAGAGGTTACATGTGAAATTCAAATCTCATTCAAATTAGGAACTCTGCCCTTATAAGAGTGCGAATACATTGTAAAGACCTAAGAGACTGCAGATGCTGAAATATGCTGCAACAAAAACCTGTTTGCGGAACTCAGCAAATTGAGCCATGTCTGTTGAGGCAAAGGGACCGACTGCATCCACTATACATCCTTTGCCATTTCTGCCACTGCAAGTGGATCCCACCACCAGTCATTTCCCTCCCTCCCCTGGTGGCCACTCTTTCTATGATTTCCTGCTCTCCTCATCTCCATCCCTGGCATTTTCCCCTTCAACTGCTAAGAGATGTAACCCTCAGCGCCATCCAGGCATTTAAACCACCCATTCAAGTGAGGCAGAAATTCACAAGCACCTGCTCCAAACTAGTCCACTGCATTCAGTGTTTGGGAGTGATATTTTTTTTGCATTAGCAAGCCCAAACGTAGACTAGGCGGCGGTTTTGCAGAAGATCCGTTTGCAATTCTCGAGCTTTGCTTGCATGTCACTTTAACTTCACTTTCCATTCCCTCTCTGCCCCATCTGTCGTCACCCTCCTCCACTACCACATTGAAGCCAAAGGCAAACTAGAAGAACACCTCATGTTCCACTATCCTTATAACTATAAAACTCTGATCTTGGATGTGTATTTGTGTATCTATTTGTTTGTGTGTGATCACATCTTCTCGGAAAAAATGACACCCTAACTGTAAATTTTTTACATATTCCCATAGAGATTTATCCCGTGAAGTCAAATATCGCCTTATCTGAAAAATTCATGCTTTATTTCTCAAGTTATTTTTGAAAATATTCACAAATCTGAAATAACTTTGAAAATGAACTGGCTCTTTCGCTGATGTTCTTTCGCAGATGACGTCAAAATGGATCTGCTTCATGCGGCCTGCGCTGTGTTCCAGCGCTGCGAGTGACGTCACCCCCCGACCACTCCACTCCCCCCACCCCCCCGAACTCGGGCCCTGGAGCCTGGAGACTGCAGCTGCCAGCCGGGAGCCACCAGCCGGGAGCAAGTGTTCCTTTCCCACTCGTACCAGTCCATGGATAGGTTCTCTCATCCTTTGTTCCCTTTCCATCTGGTTTTCTGCCCCTCATCCTATCCTCCCTATCCCCTAGGATTCCATCTCATTTGGTTTCACCCATCATCTATCTGTCTTTGACTCACCCCTTCCTTTCACCCATTTATACAGGAAATCTTCTCTCAGCACTCTCAGTCCTGATGCAGGGTCACAACATTGGCTATCTCTTTGCCTCCATAGATGCTGTTCGTTGCCAAATACACTGTGAATTGATAACAAGCCAGACATGGAAGTGGGATCCATTTTTGGCAAATTTCAGACTGATGAAGTTATCAAAAATAAAATCAGCATCCACACAGTGGGCAACTGTTGGGACAAAGGTCACTAGAATATCTGATGACACCTAGTAGAAAGACACTTGCAGCTGTTTTCTAGGGTGTAATGACAATTAAGTCTAGACAAAAAAAATCCACACATCTGGAACAAAGCTCCACACATGATCAATGTATTCACTAACCATTGTTTTCACTAACCACTCTCTCCGGTATCAGCATATTATGGCACATTTATAACCTCTGCTTTGGCAGCCCCTCAGAATTGAGAATGACTTCCTTCCACTGCTGCTATTGAGTCTACATGGCTGATGAGTCATCTGTAACATCTGGACAGGCAGTTAGTTTGTGAGATGATGCACTTCTGTCATTCACACAGGACGTGTGCATCTTCCTCATGCACATACATTCTCAATATCATCCCAGAATACTCCTCCTTAACATAGTGGTCACAGGCCCAGAGATTCTCAAAAGTCAGTAGGCATTTTATTTTCTCCTTGAATCCTTCCCTCACTCCACCAGGCAATCTTTCTGCTACGGAATTCAGAACAGAGTGTTTGTATCACATGCAAATAACATGACCTGCCAACTGACAAGGGCATCAATACTGAGACTGTTGGCCTGGGAGAGAACACTGACAATGGTTTGCTTACCATTCCAGTGAATGTAGAGAATTTTGAAGAGATAGTATTATTAGTACTCATGATGGGTGTTGTAGGTAGTCCAATCTCAGAAGGATACAGAAGGGCAGGGAACACCCCGAGTTCTTTGAAATTCCACATTCACAATTCAAGATTTCCCGCCTTATAAGATTGAGATGCACTCACATCAGGTCAGGAGCAACTAGGAATTGACAATAAACACTGACATTGTCAATAATGTCCTTCTGCTGTGAACGATTAAATAAAACTAAAATTCTTATGTTAAAAATTAAATAAATAGTTGAACAATACAAGCTCAATTGAATCCATAACTATCATCATTGACAACTCTAAGTTTTATTGTCAGGTTTATAGTACCACCACTGCTGATACAATAATTAGATATATTACGCTGAAATATTTCTAAGAGTTCCAGAAATCTTTTAGCAAAATAGCCTTTCTATTCACTCTCGCTTACATCTGTGAAACACCCTGGGACATTGTTCCGAGTTAATAAATGGAAGTTGTTTCAAGTTCAAACTTCTGAATAGGTTGCTATGTTTTTTTATTCCGGTAACCATGACCACTCACTATACTTGCATACCCATAAATGAACTTTAATAGGAGTACTCCTAGAGCATTGCACGATGCTGAATTGGGAAAGACACAAAAATAAAAAATAGGGTAAACGTTTTATTTTTAAACAATCGTGACGACGGGAAATAGAAGCCAAACTGTTAATGTCACAGAACAGCAACAAAGTTATCCTACTGACTGAGCAGATCTAGCGGAAAGGTCTGAGATTAGGTTGACTATTGTTTCATTGTACATCGTAGATACTGCCAGAAGTGAAAGGATCTTAAAGATGCTTTGGCACTTCCATTTTCTTAAGAATTGGAAAAAGAATTGGAAAAACAAGACATTGAGTAAATAGCTGATATGTGCAAGTCCAAGTGCTAGGGAATGAATAGGGAAAATATACAGCAACAATTTAGTTGGATGGTTTAATCTATGATTCTCACAACCCTGATTCAGTCCACACCATCTGAATATACCACATGGAGCACAGTTCATACCCAATCTCTAATCATTTACTGTCAGAAAAATCTACAGCATAGAACATTCTAGAGTCAAATAAAATGGAATGGGTTGGGGTGGAAGAGATGGTTTGCTATAACCAGTCTGAATGAACTTCAATGTCTTCTGCAAAACCTAAATGATCTATCAATATATTTTCCATAAACACTGCACACAAAAAAACATTGATGACCAAGTTGACAACTATTAAAATTCATTATAATGTAGAGCATTCAATTCTTCAGATGTCACTGGTATGCAAATTGTCCCCAATTGGTCTGACATGATAGGCCTCAAATGCAAATTGCTCAGCACTGCAGTACCAAGACTTTAAAGACTACACCATACTATTGACCAAGTTAACTTATTTAGTTAGCTCTTTTTACAAACAAAATGTCAAATTAGAGCAATACATTTAATTCAGACTTTATTACATGAAGCAACCCAAAGATAAATATGTATACTTTCAAATTTGCTTAAATCCAGTCCGAAATCCCAAAGGAGCAGAAAATGAGATCTCCTAGTCTACGACTGGATATAATGCTATTTTCCTTTTACTTACAACATTGAGATGCTGTAATTTTTTTCAAACATCAGTTTCTTGTTGCTGCCTTCATCTTTTGTCATTATGGGCTGAAACTTTGGTTTTAGATCAGCTGAATTTAGTTGAACGCTAGACTTTGTGCTTACTTATCTATCAAGTAATAATGCCTATAACAACAGTGGCAATCTCAATAAAATAAATTATAAATGAACCTTCGAGTGTATGAAGATGTTGAAATTAAAAAAAATTCTACAGGACAGGGACCACAGATTAACCTCTCTGCTACAACTCAAGTGATTTGTATGAGCAACATTTAGAATTGTAAAAGGCTTAGGGTTTCCACTTTTTTTTAAAAAGTCTGTTAATCAAACATAATTCATGTACAAATCATTGAACACTATTCTTCTGAATGGTTAGAAGATATATGGTTAGAAGTTAGTCATTTTATAGAAAAGAGGTATGTTCATAAACTGTGAACTTCATAGGCAGCAAGAGAAAACAGTGCCCAGTGTGTTTTGCATTGCCCAGTCTCAATCAGCTGCTTACCTCACAATTAATTAAATCTAAATTATCAAAAAATATTAAAATGATAGATTACAGTTTATGACACAATTATGCCAATTGACACTTGCAATCAGTAAGATACAAATCATTAACATTGGTTGAGTCATTACATTAGCCAGATTATATTAGAGATTTTTTCTTTTAAACTTCACAATTAGTTAACTACGCACATTCAACTCCCCTGGGATTATGAGGAATCTCCCCCTTCACCGTGCCATCTGTTCCCAATTATGATGTCATTTCCAATCCCATTTTTATTTTGCAGCACTGTCATCCCATCTGGTATAATTGAGTTTCTTCCCCTCTTAACCCAAAGCTTTTGAGTAAATGAATAGCACGCTGTTTACATTTCCCAAACACACACGTTTTGGCCCAGAATATTAGATGTAAAGATTTTAAACAAGTTTTCAATTATTATGGCTATCTCGTAAATGTGAGCAATTTTGCATTGCCACATTATGCCTCACTTAAAAGGGTTTTTTGTTTTGGGTAAAAAAAAAACATTTCCTCTGCATGCTAAGGATGTGAATTCATGCAATGTTTTTAGGCTAAATGGGAGGTGACCATCTTTCAAAGCTAACAGCAGCTCAGTTATCCAAATTGAACAAACGTAAGCATTTAGATGATGTTATGTCAGCACCCTGACTCATCAGCTTGCTGCTATAGATCAGCCAATTTCAGTTTTAGTTTGCATGGATATTTTGTGTAATACAAAATACATTATAAACTTACTCACTTCTTTAGATGCTTGAAGATCAAGAATCATAACATTTTACATCCTGATTTTCAAATATTCTTAGGAAATGCAGAGCGTGGATTAACACTATTTGTTCTGACCCTACATAAGCCTTAAATTTGACACAGCGAGAGACACGAGTTAAGATTTCCAAACCAGCTACTATTTCCAAACCAGCTGCAATATATGTAAAATGGACAACTGAAACTGGTATGTTGACTTTAATTTAACTAGAACCATTTGATTGTCAAAATTAATCGAGCTGAAATCTTTAATGACATGGCACAATAATGACTTGCTTTAACACCATCAAACTACCTCAAATAATTACAATAAATGCCCAAGTCTGCACTGCACACACAGTTCAATCCAACATTAATCTGTTGGATGAACTCGATCAGCATATCTCGGGGGTGGGGAAGAGACTCTGTTTTTCTCAGTACAGATGCTGCTCAACCTGCAAAGCTCCTGCAGTAGAGTTTTGTTGCTCCAGATTCAACCATCTGGTGTCTCTTGTATCACCCTACAGCTCACCTGACAATCTAAAAAAAAAAGGCCTTTATAATCTTTTTCAAGGCAGTCCTTCAGATGCATGTACTTGCATGGCAAGTAGAAATGACATGAAAAAAATAAAAATTAATAAAATAATAACTAATCTTTTCGAAATAAAACTGTCAAAAAAATTGGGAGAATAGAGAATAGTAATTAAGAACTGGGCAAAAAAGCAAATATTAATAGAGAAAGCATGCAAATTCTTTTTTGAAAAGTTATCTTTTCTCTTAAAAGTTTAAACAAACTTCCAGCAATCCAATTATCTTTAAGATTTGGTTTTAGAAGTTTAAAATTGGTGCAATTAAATAGTTTGTAGGTTGTTAGCTATGAAAGTCTGGTAATCCCTGGACCTTCTGAATAGATTAAGGTCCAGAACTTTATAGTCAACAGACTCAGTAAAATTATTCATTAGATTCAAGCAGGCTATGGAAAAATTCAGAGCCTTTGCTCTGCACCCAAACATCTATGCTTATCCATTTAGTATTATTATGACAGGCTTTTATAAAATAGTGACTTGACATCAGAAAACAGTATATGATAACTGCAGTGGGTTTTATCACCTTGGATCTGCGAGTCCACCAATCTCTTTACAGATCTTAAATACTAATTTTAATAGGTTGTCTTTAATGCAGCAATTTATCAAATTCTGAAACACACTAAAATTCAACAATCCAGAACCCTTTTCGGACGGTAGTGTTGGACTGGCCAATTTTGTAGAGTATTGACACGTTACACTTGTTACACATACTAAAAAAAAAAAAATTGTATTTAAACTATGTATGCAATCATGTTCATAAGCCATAGGAGCAGAAAAAGGTCATTCGGCCCATCGAGTCTACTCTACAATTCAATGGTGACTAATCTATCTTCCCCTCTCAATCCTAATCTCCTGCCTTCTCCCCGTAACCTTTGTCACACTTACTAACACAATAAGAAAACTAAAAATAATGTTATTAAAGATTTCAGCTCGATTAATTTTGACAATCAGCTGGTTTTAGTCAATTTAAAGTCAACATGCCAGTTTCAGTTGTCCATTTTACATATAGAAATACTTTAGTAATCAAGCAAATCCTGTTATAACTATATCTCTCAACTTTTGCTGAACTTTATTGATATGATGGCTTTAATTCATCGAAACACCCCAGCACATAACAGCAGCACCAAAGTACCACTTTTACTTCAAATTCGTGCAAAACCACCAACGTGGGCAAATGTGGCAGTCATTTGACAGGTCAACACAAAGATCAGAACATGTTTTGGAAAGCACACACTTTTTTGAAATGTAACTGAAAAACGTGTTAAACTGAGTGTGGTCCTTTTTTCCAGCATTTAGAGGATACTGATAATATCCAAATGTAGAAACAAGGAACTGCAGATGCTGGTTTATACCAAAGATCGACACAAAGTGCTGGAGTAACTCAAGCGAGTCAGACAGCATCGCTGGAAAAAAAGCACGGGTGAGGAAAAAGTAAGGGGTGTCCCAACCCCAAACGTCACCCATCTTTTTCTCCAGACATGCTTCCCGACCTGCTGGGTAACTCAAGCACTTTGTGTCTATTTTTGATAATCTCCGACCTTTCGATGTCCTTCTGCTGTGAAATCACCACTGTGACTTAGCGGATGTTGCAGGAAATTTGTGCAAGGTTTCACAAACCACAACCCATAATCTCATCAAAAAGGTCAACATGTGAGTGCAGCACTGGAGTAGCAAAAATCACATCCTCAAATTTTTCAAAATCAAGATTTTACCTTTGGTCTGACTATGGCAAGAATGCAGCCACCAAATCAAGCTGACTTGGTCAAGTTTACAAAAATATATTTTATACATGGTAGATGTTATAATCTAGATCACAAGACATGGAGTGGATGTGGAGAGGATGTTTCCACTAGTGGGAGAGTCTAGGACCGAAAATTAAAGGACGTCCCTTTAGGAAGGAAATGAGAAGGAATTTCTTTAGTCAGAGGGTGGTGAATCTGTGGAATTCTTGGCCACAGAAGTCTGTGGAGGCCATGTCAATGGATATTTTTAAAGTAGGGATATATTGATTAGCACGGGTGTCAGGGGTTATGGGGAGAAGGCAGGAGAATGGAGTTCGGAGGGAGAGATAGATCGGCCAAGAGTAGACTTGAAGGGCCGAATGACCTAATTCTGCTCCTATTACTTATGACCTTATTCACAACATTTACTGGTCTGGTATGGTTTAAAGTACTATACTATAATCACATAAATTGCTTAGATCAGGAAATAAGTCTAGTTTTTTGTATCAGGAGTTACAGTAAACTTGAGTAATATGCATAAAAGTGTAGATACCTTTCTGGACGTGGATAATATCAGGAAAGTTGGTCAGGTGGCCCTGGTAAAGGCCTAGTAAGTCCACAATAGGGTCTATATCTTGTTTAGGCTGTTCTGCAAAAAGTTCACCTATAGCATCGTACGCGTCGCCAGTAAATGCGATGGCACGATTGAGTCCAACCGAGAAGGTCTGCTGGTCCATTTCGAAAGCTTGGCTGAGCAATCGGAAAGAGGTGCCGACTTTCTGGTACTCTTTCTTGAAGCCGACCACCTGCTTCCTGGCAAACTCGTTGGCAGTGTGACTCAACTGGAACACGCTCTCATCCATCCTTTTGGTGAACGCTTTGAAGCCGTCCACCCTGCTCTCCACCTCCTGCAGGTCCAGGGGGGTGGGCGGAGTGCTGAGAGTCAGGAAGAAGTTGGCGCCCACCATCTCATCCTTCTCGGCTTTGCGCTTGCCCTGCTTCCAAGCCTTCTCGTCGTTGCAGGTGAGGAAGTGCTGGAAGACGTCGCAGCGGGCGAGCACCGGGTGGCTCGTCATGTGGTTCATCCACAGGATCAGCCCCTTCTTGCGCTTGGAGATGAAGTCCTCCTCGAAGCGGCCGGTGGCTTGTTTCTCGGGGATGTGGGGCACCGAGATGACGGGGAATTTCTCCACCAGCCGCCCGTACAGCCAGTCGAAGTGTTTGTAGCGCCGGTTGACCTGGCTCTGGGTGTGGCTGGGTACCAGGCGATAGGAGATGTAGCTCTTGATGCCCTTGAACTTGGTCTGCTTGGTGGGCTCGTCGATGGAGCAGGAGGAGGGGTAAGGGTTCTCCTGCCACTCGGGGCCGTGCGGACCCAGCACCACACAGATCTTGTCGCCGTCCTTGACGAAGCCGGCCGCCTCGCCCAGGATGAACGCCTCGCCGCCCGACTTGACGAAGGTGGAGAAGCGGTTGAGGTTCCTGCCCACCGTGGCCGTGCTCTTGGCCGAGGCGGCCGACGAGACGGAGCCAGAGGCGGCCCGACCGCCGCTCCCCACGCTCACTTTGTAGCGGCCCGACCCGTCGAAATCCGAGTAGCCACCGCCGCCGCCGCTGCTGCCGCCTCCTCCTCCCGCCAAGGCCGCACCCGCCAACGGCTCGTCCGCCACCGTCGAGTTGTCGTCCCAGTCATCGTCCCAGTCGTCGTCGTCACCGCTGCCGGACGCCTGTTGTTGTTGTTGTTGCTGTTGTTGCTGCTGCTGCTGCTGCTGTTGTAGCTGCTGCTGGAGACCCCCGAGGCCGCCCCCCGGCTGCACCAGCGGCGACGGACAGAAGGTGCTGGCGACGGGGAGGGGGGGCAGCGCGAAGCCGCCGGGGGGCTGGGGCTGGGCCTGGGGCGCCGGGGGGTCGTAGCCGCCGCCGCCGGGGACGTTGGCGTAACGGGAGGCGGGGGGCTCTGCATCACCGCCGCCGCCGCCACCACCGCTGCCCCGCAGGATCTGCACGTAAGAGGCCGGGAAGAGGCCCCGCTCGCCGCGGCTGTTGGTTCCCTCCAGCCAGCCCTCGATGTCGTGCTCGCTGTACACGGTCAGCATCTCATCCTCCCGCACGGAGATCTCACCCACGTTCTCGCTCTGGAAGTCGTACAGAGCCCGAGCCTGGAGCGCCATCGCCATCGCCCTGACCTGCCCACCCCCACCCGGAGTCCCGCCGGACCTCCCCTCCTCCCTCCCTACTCTGCCCTGTACTCCCCGAATCCCCCCTTCACCCCGGCTCACACACTCTCCCTCACTGGGGCGGCGGGCTGAGAGGCAGCGCCGGGGCGGCTGCACTTTTTTCCCTCACCCCCGCTGTTCGGCGATTTGTTTTCTCTCTCTCTCTCTCTCCCTCCAGCAAGCTGTTGCTTTAGTCACAATGCACATTAAATCCCGCGATTCAAACAGAACACCGAGTCCCGACTGGATTCAGGATGCAGAAAGAAAGAAATCACTTTTACGGGGTGGAAATTTTGAACCAAGAACTCCCGTGTTATCTTCTTGAACAGGCAACTTCCAGCTGCAGCCTGGAGAGCCGCTCTGTCTGAGTGAGTGCCCGAGTCAGAAAAACACACGTAACCAGTCTGAGCAAGCGAGCTCCGACAGCAGGGGCAGGGCAAAAGAGCAGCTCCCTCAGTAGGTTAGGCACAATGTGACGAGCACCAACCCACTCATCACCAGCAATTCCATTCTTCAGTGCACATTAGTTCATGCACATTTTTTTTAGTCCTCACATGTGGCTTAATCTGTATATTTCATAAACTTCCTACTCAGAAATCATTAATTTCATTCACTGGAAGTTTCCCATTGGTTTGGTCACGAGGGAGGGAGGGAGGGGTTGAAGAGTTCTCATTACTTCAAAGTAAATAAATATAGTTAGTAATAATTAATTGTCGTAATTGTAAAAATGTTTATGTAACATCTCCGCATTTTATATGCATATTTATGCAATTATGTTACTGACAGCAGGACAGTATCTTAAAATGAAAGCTTAAAATTTAAAGCACAACTTAATACTGGGGCACCTAAGGAGATGTTGTAGAGGAATACCAAGAGACACCAAGGTGCAATGAAACTTCTTGTTCACAGTTGTGCAAAATATATCAAAGTACAATAATGGGGTAATGGAATGAAGTGGAGTTTAGAGTGAGAATGCATGGCAGCACTGCTGATTAGGGGGTATGAAACAGGTGATTGGTTCAGGAATCTAGAAGCAGGGAGAAGAAGCTGTTATTAAGTCTGAACACCCAAGCTTTCAAGCTCCTCTACCTTCTCGCTGAAGTAAAAGGAGAAAAGGGAAATGCCAAGGTGGTAAGCATCCTTGAGCCTTCAGCCTTCCTGATGCAATGCAGGGCTCTCACTTAACTTTATTTCACTGTTGCCAGCCGGGCAACCTAGGCAGCTTTTTAGGTTGCCGAATGACAGTTTAGGTGGTTATTTAAGACGGCTTGCGTGCGATAATGTGCTCGGACGAAGTGCGTAGTTACCAGTCGGAATTATGCTCAATGAAGCATTCACATATTATTTCTGCTTCAAATAAAGTCACAAACTAAACATATTCACCAATCAAGACATGATATATGCCACAATGACATGCAGCAAAATTATAATACAGTATCTCAACTCTTTTTACACGTTGCAATGAATGCAATTTCTATTATTTCTTTCCACTTCCAAACAAAAATGTGGTTGGATTATTCAGCATATGATCAACCTCTGTCAATAAATCCTGGACCATGGTAATATATATACTTAACCATGCACACTACAGATTGATGCAAGCATGTTTTCTGTGAAGGACCGAAAATTATCATGACATGGGTCTTTTCCTCTTGAATCTTCAATCATCAATCTCTGTTGTGCCCAGTCGCAGCAAGGTAAGTTGATAAAGAATTGAATCGATCTGTTTGACACCTTTGAAGGTAGACACAGTAACAACATCAAGAGGGGGAAAATACACATAATATATCCCTTCTGTTCTAGGATTTTGTAATTTAACAGAAATAAAGAGAATGGAAGTGTACTTTGATTTTCTTTTTCTTGTAACATACTTGTTACTGTATTATTATTACCTGACCAGACCTATACCATACTTTTGAATGTACATAGTGCCTCTTTTACTCTGTGCCCACTAAGAAGGTGAGTGATGGAAGTAGGTAACTATATTGAATCAATCATGGAACTTGGCAAGTGAGATTGCCCAGAAGGGCAATACAAATGGCTGAAGTGGTTATATATATATATTTTTTGGGGGGGTGTATATCAACTTTAAATGAACAGAAACATTATAATTCTGAGAACGTGTAACTTTTCTGCTTGATATTTAAACCATCTCCTGCAAAGCAAAGTAAAGACAGAGCTGTTCAAATACATGTAAAAGTCACTTTAATTGTCATCTTTGAGTCGCTCTCGAGCAGAGCATCCTCCTCATCAGACTTGTCATGTCAGGGTGAGGTCCCGAGGCAGATGCTGCAGCTGGGTCTTCTCCCATGTCAGGCCTCCTTGTCCTCATCCCTCCTGCATGCCACAAGCTGATGGCTGGCCGGGGGATCAAGGTCCTTGATGTTACTGGCATGCAGCATGATGAGGAGCTGGTCCGTCACCTGGTCGTCCTGGAGGGAACTTCTGATGGTGATCTTCAGTCGGCTGAAGCCTCGCTCAGCCTCAGCTGAACTTGCCGGTATGGTAAGGACGAGGTCAAGGAGAGTGCAGATGTTGGGTAGCTCTTCTGCTGTGGGACTTCAGGAATACCATGCTGTATCACAACAACCCTTTCAGCAACATGGCTGTTACTTGGCACTACACTGGAGCATATGGGGGAGCTTCAATGCCCACATTTCGGGGTGGGTTTCTGATGAAAAAGTGGGGGAGAACTGGTAAGCGAGAGACAGACTTGCAGAGACAGAAAGAGCAGAGACAGAGATGGAGACAGAGACAGATAGAAAGACAGGGACAGAGACAGGTACATGGATAGGACAGGTTTGGAGGGATATAGACCAAACGCGGGCAGGTGGCTTTGTAGTTTCTCTCCTCCTGTGGGGTGAGGGATTTGAGGGCCTGTCCCACTTGGGCGACATTTTCGGCGACAGCCTGAAACGAGGTTGTCGGGTCGTGACGCATGTAGTGACGCGCGGTGTCTCCGTCGCCCCAGGATTTTGGAATGTTCAAAATCCAGGGGTGACATCTGGGTGTCTCATCATGTCGTGCGCCCTGTCACACGCTGACGTATGCTGTCCTGCGGGTGACGCCCGGTTAGGGTTGGGGTTAGGGTCCACAGATGGGCTGTAAAATATTCTTCCTTCAATGCATGGATTTCAAACATTAATATATTAAAATTAACACAATAAAATCAATTGCACAAATGAAAAGATGTCTGAATCGTTCAGTTTTATTTTGTATTGGACCACTTCCAGATCCAAATCACCGTCTCTGACTTTTCACAGGGATGGATTCAGTGAGTGCAAACTGAAATCCCCTCTCCCCTCCACCCTCCACCCCCGTCTTCCCCCTCCTGCCCCCATCCCTCCTTCTTCACACCCCCCCACCCACCCTTCCCCCCCTCTTCCTCCTCCCCGCTCCACTCTTCTCCCCCTTCTCCACTCCCCCCTCCCCTCACATACCCCTCCCCCTCTCTCTCCCTTCTCCCATTTTTCCAACCCCCCTCCCACTTTCCCCGATGCCCCCCATTTGTGGACCCAGCCTGTGACAGCTAGTTCCCACTAATAGTACTGCACAAAGTCTACTCCACATCTGTTTTAGTAACATTGACTATGGGATAAATGCAGACTTTGGGAACAACGCCCCCCCCCACCCGCCTTGCTTCAAAATGGGTGGTGGATATTTAGAGTCAGTGGCCGGAGCAGGTGGGTGGCACTGGTACATTGACAACATTGCCTGTACCCAGTTGAAAAGCCTGCTGCCTCTGGGGGTTTGAAGAGACCATTGGAAGAGAGATCTGCCTCTGGGACAACTCGTGACCAACAGTTTAATTCCCATGCAGAATATTGGGGGTTTGAGTCCAACCCCTGGGGCCCCTGTGTCACATTTAGTTCACAGCCCACCGAGTCCACACCAAATCAGCGATCCCCCGCACACTATCCCACACACGCTAGGGACAATTTATAAATACCAAGCCTATCAACCCAGAGTTATGGTTAGGGTTACCTCCCGTACTCCAAAGGTTTGTATAAATTGTCCCTAGCGTGTGCGGGGGATCGCTGGTCGTAGGCTGGGACCACAAATGGAGGGCGTCGGGGAAAGTGGGGGTTGAAGAAGGGAGGGAGATGGGAATGTGGGGGGGGGGAGAGTGGAGAAGGGGAAGAAGAGGAGCGGGATGAAGGGAGGAAGAGGGGGGAAGGGAAGAAGCGGCTCAGGCGCGCGACACCGTTGCAAATTGTTCTGTTGCTATTGTTCCCTTAAAGGGCCTGTCCCACTTAGCGATATTTTTTCGCCGACTGCAGAGTGTCAGTGACTGATGCCCTTTAAAACCGTCACTGACGCTCCGCAGTCGCCGGAAAAAATCACAAAGTGGGACAGGTCCTTTAAGGGAACAACGGCAACAGAATAATTTGCAGCGGTGTCGAGCGCCAATCCGCTGCCTGAGCGGCTGGTTCACAAACAAGCAGCAACTCCACAGGGCAAGGCACGGAACAAGGATAAGGCAGGAGCTCTCTGAGAAACGCCAGCACAGTTTGCATCAGGCCGCCCGCTGTCCAAATCAGCCAAGCCGGGCAAAATGACACGGCTTTTAGGTTGCCCGGCGGGACTTTAGTGGTCATTGGCACTGTTGGGCCATTGGGCAACCGTTAATTTCGAGCCCTGCAATGCACCATGAAGATGGCTGGATGGAACAAAGTGACAACATGTGATGGACCGGGCTGTGTTCACCACTCTGCAGGTTCAGGCAATCAAGAACAGAGCAGGATGGCACAGTGTCACAGCGGTAGAGCTACTGCCTTACAGCGCCTGAGACCCGGGTTCGATCCTGACTACTGGTGTTTGTTATTTTTGCTTATGAGCAATTCTTGCTCTTGAGAGAGTGCAGCTTAGATTCACCAGGTTACTTCCCGGGATGGCAGGACTGACATATAATGAAAGAATAGGACGACTGGGCTTGTATTCACTGGAATGTAGAAGGATGAGAGGAAATCTTATAGAAACTTACAAAATTCTTATAGAAACTTACAAAATTCTTAAGGGGTTGGACAGGCTAGATGCAGGAAGATTGTTCCCGATGTTGGGGAAGTCCACAACAAGGGGTCACAGTTTAAGGATAAAGGGGAAAGGGGAGATGAGAAAAACATTTTTTACACATAGAGTGGTGAATCTCTGGAATTCTATGCCACAGAATGTAGTTGAGGCCAGTTCATTGGCTATATCTAAGAGGAAGTTAGATGTGGCCCTTGTGGCTAAAGTGATCAGGGGGTAAGGAGAGAAAGCAGGTACAGGATACTGAGTTGGATGATCAGCCATGATCATATTGAATGGCAGTGCAGGCTCGAAGGGCCGAATAGCCTACTCCTGCACCTATTTTCTATGTTTCTATGATCTTATAGAAACATTTAACATTCTTAAGGGATTGGAAAATTGTTCCCGATGTTGGAAGAGTCCAGAACCATAGTTTAAGAATAAGGGGCAGGCCATTTAAGACAGAAACTTTTTCACCTAGAGAGTTGTGAATCTGTGGAATTCACTGCCACAGAAGGCAGTGGAGGTCAATTCACTTGATGTTTTCAAGAGATAGTTAGATATAACTCTTTAGGCCCAGTGGAATCAAGGGATATGGGGAGAACGCAGGAATGAGGTACAGATTTTGGATGATCAGCCATGATGATATTGAATGGTGCTGGCTTGAAGGGCCAAATGGCCTACTCCTGCACCTATTTTATATGTTTCTATGTGCGGAGTTTGTTCTCCCTGTGTGACCTGTGTGGGTTTTCTCCAATATCTTCAGTTCCCTCGCACACTCCAAAGATGTACAGATGTGTAGGTTAATTGACTTGGTATAAATGAAAAATGTAAAATTGTCCCTCGTGTGTGTAGGGTAGTATTAATGTGCGGGGACTGTGTCTGCGCTGTATCTCTAAACTAAACTAAAACTAAACAGTTGCCATACCAGGCTGAGATGCATCCATCTGAATACTTTCTATAGTGTATCTGTACAAGTTTAAGAGAATCCACATTTACATGCCAAAACTTTTCAGACACCTAAGAAAGTAAATATGCTGATGCGTTGGAAGGAACTGCAGATGCTGGTTTACACCAAAGATAGACACAAAATGCTGGAGTAAAAGGCTTGTCTCACGAGTCTGCGGTCATTGGCGGCGAAACGGGAAGAATCTGCCGCCATAGACCGCGCACTCGTGAGAACGTACAATTCCCAGGCCGTGCGGCGGTGTTCCCAACACCGCGCGGTGCTAAAATAAAATCGACAATGTCGAAAACCATATACTCACCGCACAAGCTCCACCAGTGATGCACAAGTGCGGCATGGCCGCCCGCACGGGCCGCCGCCAGTGTGGCTCGAGCGCCGTGCGTCAAACCTCCACTGCCACAGCCTCCGCCAGTGAGGCACGTGCCGCCGCCAGTGAGGCACGTGTGCTGCACGGCCGCAGGCACAGCCACTGCTACAGCGCCGCGATCAGGATGGCCGCCGCTGGTGAGTCACGTGCGGCGGGCCGACGTCATCGCAGTCGGCACGCCCTTTTTTTTACTTACCGCAAGCACGTGGGACCCGCCGTGTTTGAATTAACTCGGCCCCCGCGCAGCATCCGTGCGCCGCTCCGGTGGATAGGCTCGACGCTCTCGCCATTGCCGCGCGGTCCTCGCTACCGGCGACGCCGCGCTTCACCGCCGATGACTGCAAACAGGTAAGCCAGAGCCTTAACTTGTGGCACTCGGCAGCTTGAGAGCCCATTGTCATTGGTGCACTGTGAGTGGCATTGTGACATCATCACTGGAAGCTGCTGGAAAAACTCTCTCCCTCACTCTCTCCCTCTATGGCAGCTTTGGCCAGGTCCTCTCATAGATGCACTGAGGCCCAGGCCAATTTCAATTTTAGAGGCCCCCAAACCAAGATCAAGCAGAGGCCCATTAATTTTAGAGGCCTCTAAATCAAGATCCCTTTGAAGCAGACAGGCATGAGGCCCCTGCCAAATGGCACTCATTGCCCCCCCCCCCTTTCTGATAGGGCCTGCCTTTGGCAACCTCTCCTTCTGCTGCGGTTACCGTTGGCAACGTCCCATTGTGATGTCATTGTCGTACTCGTCTGCTTGAGAGCCCATTGTGATTGGTGCACTGTGAGTGGCATTGTGACTTCATCAGTGGAAAGTCCCGGAAAAAGGCTGTGTGAGAATCATTTTTTGACTTAAAAAAAAAACTTTAATCATGAATAACTTGAGAAATATTGGATGAAATCTTAAGTGAAGCTGAGTAGGGCGTGGTCGGGAAAAATGTGTCAGAATATGTAAAAATGTAAGCTCTCGCGCGTAACATTTTGAGGAAGATACAAAACATACACACAAACACACACACAAGATAAGACTTTCAGTATATAGATACATAAGGGGGAAAAGGGTAACTAGAGAGAGTGTGGGACCTCTCAGGAATCAAAGCAGTCACCTCCTGTGGAGCCACAGGAGATCGGCAAGGTCCTCAATGAATATTTCTCCTCCGTATTTACCGAGAAGAAAGAGAGTAGGACGGAGGAACTTGGGGCAGTCAATGGAAGTGTCTTGAGAGCAGTCAGTGTTACTGTCGAAGAAGTACTGAAGGTACTATCGTGTATGAAGGTAGACAAATCTCCAGGGCCTGATCAGATATATCCAAGGACATTAAGGGAAACTAGGAAGGAAATTGCGGGAGCCCTGGTTGAAATTTACGAGTCGTCCTTAAATACAGAAGAGGTGCCAGAAGACTAGAGGGTGGCAAATGATGTGCTTCTTTTCAAGAAGGGCTGCAGAGAAATTGCTGGAAACTATAGGCCGGGCAGCACCTACAAAGTAAATGGTAGGCCTCTGGGTAGTGTTGTAGAGCAGAGAGATCTAGGAATACAGGTGCATGGTAGCTTGAAGGTCGAGTCGCAGGTACATAAGGTGGTCAAAAAGACTTTTGGCACTTTGGCGTTCATCAGTCAGAGTATTGATTATAGAAGTTGGGAAGTCATGTTGCAGTTGTATAAGACGTTGGCAAAACCACATTCATGGTCTGCGGAATTGGGGGGGCTGCAGCCCCTCCAATTTTTTGGCGAGACATGCTTCATAACCCGAAATTATCCGGCCCGCAGGCGTATTTTTCTCTTCTTCTTAGGACCTCCGACATCCAGAATCTCAGAACAAGCGCACAGTGAGCGCGGCAAAACCACGACCAGCCGTGGAGGAAACCTACTGCCCCCCCCCCAAAACCCTCCCTCCCCTCCGCTCAACGGCCAATCACAGCGCGGTTCACAGTCAAGATATGGGGCAGTGAACGAAGCGCTGTGATTAGCCGCCGAGCAGAAGGGAGGGAGGGTCGGCCCCGAGAGAGAGAGAGAGAGAGGTGGGGGTGGGGGGGATATATCTCCCCACTTTTTGAGTTGGGGGATGGCCTGTATTATCCCCCAGTATTTGGAGGTCGAGCAACAACAAAAAATAATAATTGTGCCACCCTCCCCCCGCTCGGTCTCTCCGCTCTCTCACCGTACCCCCAAGGCCGGTGATCAGTGATCGCTCAGCCCCCCCCACTTTCAAAAACGTTCCGTGGCCCTGACATTTAGTATATTGTGTTCAGTTGGAAAATGGAAAGGATTCAGAAAAGATTTACAAAGATGTTGCCAGGACTAGAGGGTGTGAGCCAATGGGCCTGTCCCACTTAGACGTCTTTTTGGGCGACTACAGCCGACTGCCACAAGATTTTCAACATGTTGAAAGGTTTTCGGCAACAGTGGCGACAATTTTTGCTGTCATAGGTTGTCATAGGTTGAAGTAGGTATTGTCGTAGGTTGTCATAGGTTGTCATAGATATCATAGGTGAATTCCATTAAAATTAGTCCCTGGCAGTCGCCTAAAGAGTCACCAAAGTGGGACAGGCCCAATAGGGAGAGGTTGAGTAGGCTGGGTCTCTATTCCATGGAGCGCAGGAGGATGAGGGGGGATCTTATAGAGATGTACAAAATCATGTGAGTAATAGATTGGGTAGGTGCACAGAGTCTCTTGCCCAGAGTAGGGGAATCGAGGACCAGAGGACATAGGTTTAAGGTGAAGGAAAAGATTTCATAGGAATCCAAGGGTAACTTTCGCACAAAGGAACAAGCTGTCAGAGGAGGTAGTTGGCGCTGGGACTATCCCATCATTTAAGAAACAGTTAGACAGGTACATGGAGAGGACAGGTTTGGAGGGATATGGACCAAGCGCAGCAAGTGGGACTAATGTAGCTGGGACATTGTTGGCCGGTGTGGCCAAGTTTCCAACACTGTATCACTCTAAGACTCTAAATGTAAATGGGCTAATTACACCCGTGAACTCTCAATCATCAGCAAAGTGATGCAAGTTGCCTGACAGTGCTATCATGTGGCGCTTTTTCATTAATAACCCACACGCCAATGCCCAGTTTGGGTTTTGCCAGGATTACTCAGCTCCAGAGCCTATTACAGTTGAGTAATCCAGAGCCATAATGAGCTCTGCATCACCCAGCTGCAGGCCTGTAATGAGGCTTAGTTCCAGATGTGCGGTGAGAGTTCTATACTTGACATGAATGTGGCATTGTTTTGAGTTTGGCTTTTGACTGCTGAATCATAAAAATCACGTGGAAATGTTCATTGATGATTGAGCATTGTTCAAATCTATTCACACCTCTCCAGCAAACGAAACAGACGATGCATAGAATATAGAACAATACATCACGGGAACATGTCCTTTAGCCCATGATACAGTATCTACCAGCCATGATGCCAATTTAAATTGCACATCTGCGTGCACATGGTCTATATCCATTTATATTGTTCATGTGCCTATTTCTATCATATCTGCTTCCACCATTTCCCCAGGCAACATGTTCTAAGCACCGACTAGTTACTGTTAAAAAAATGGCCTTGGAAATCTTCTTTAAACTCCCCCTCTCACCTTAAATCTATTCCCACTAGTATTTGAAAGACCAAGTGTATAAAAGACCTAAGCAATATTCAGCCTTAGATTTGTAATTGGAAAATAAGAAGAATTCACAGCATAGATAGGAATATGAGAATGGAATATTACAACTATTACAGAAATATGGGAGAGGGGCAGCACAATATTACAGGCTCCAGATGCTCAAGGAGGGATGGAGATGGAGAAAAGAGAGGTGTGGATTTGCGTTAATGATAATGAAGAACATCACGATGGTACTTGGAGAGGATATTCTTGGGAAATCATTCAGTGTGGCTCAAAGGGTGAAACTGAGAAACAGGAAAGGGGTGATCACTTTGATGGGATTGCATCATAAGCTACCTAATATCAGCGGGAGTTGGAGAAGGAAATGTGTAGGAAGAACACAGATAGTCGTAAGAATAACCTATACATAACTAAAACTCTGATCTTGTTATCATCCGGTTTGGAGGTCTATCTATTTGCGCAAAAACGGTTTGCGATAGTACTACGAATTTTCACCAGTTCACTCATCGTTCTCCTGTGCTGCGAATGCACTAAGTTTCGTTCCGATCGGTTGAATGTCGTAAAAGTTGGCGAGGTTTAAAATCTTAAAAACCGCACATGCGCAGATCGATCTCTTCTCCTGCCAGTCAGCGCCGCGCGGATTAGTCTCTTCCCCTATCACTCTCCGGGACGGTCCTCCCCTTCCTGTGCCATCGCGTCTTTACTGGAGCTGAAGATGGCCGGCGGAGGTTTCCAACTGGACCTTCGGTTGGAACAATTCAGCACGTCAGCCCTTCGGCCCATGATATCTGTGATGAACAAAATGTCTATTAAAATGATCCCTTCTGCCATCCAGTGCTCTTATGCCTATCCAAAAGCCTCAATCTCTACTATCTTCTTCCACCACCACCCCTGATAGCACGTTCCAGACGCTTACAATTATTTGTGTGAAAAACATGCGCCCCTCCTTTCATCCTGAAACTATGCCCTCTAGTATTTGACATTTCCACCCTGGGGAACAGATTCTGACTGTACCCAAATTATGTCCCAATAATTTTGTAAACTTTCATCAGATCTCTCCTCAGCCTCTGATGCTCCAGAGAAAACAATCCAAGTTTGTACAACCTCCAATACAGTTAGCATTCTGGTAAATCTCTTTTGCATCCTTTCCAAAGCCTGCACATTCTTCCTGTAAGGAGCAACCAGAACTGCACATGATACTCTAAATGCGGGCTAACTGAAGGTTTATAAAGCTGCAGCATGATATCTGACTATTATACTCAATGCCCTAACTAATGTAAGCATCTATGCCAGTGGCCCCATAACGCTGCAATCATCAGAAGAAAGCAAACTATTTTCTGTGCCTGTTCTGCACATTTATGAAAGTCACCGGGCTTTACAGTGTTCCTACCGTTTCAAATCAAAGAAAATAGTTTGATTCATGAAACATTACATTCAAATAAAGGATGGGTTATGTACCAGCTGCAGCTAATTTGAAGCGGAATTGATGAGGGACAATCTTAAGAGGTGATCAGGCAGAATAAGATTTTAATTAATAGACTGGTCAGACTATCGGCTATGTCGCATTTATTTCCTTAGTCAGCAGCTTCAAGTGTTTAGTACATTGAGAGGACAAATGCATGGCAGTAACTTGTTCACTTATATTGCTATATATTGATCTATTCAAAAGCCTTGCGTTTGTTTTAAATTGAGAAGATTTGATGCGCATCTTCAACGGGAATTAGATGTAATGCTCTGCTATCTCAGATCAGACTGTATTGTGAGATATATTGGATGTGGCAGCTAATAGCATTCAGACAGTTTACCTCATGGGCATAATTCATTCAAATAACATATTTAGGTCAGTTTTGCAAAAGATTAACATTCAAATTGTTCCAAACCCACTTCATATCAGAAAAGCGTAAATTTTTAATGGAAAATAGTGAAGCTGCTGATATGTACTTGCAGAGGGCAAAGTTAGATTTTCGGTTCCTTTGTGAATAATGAATAAAACTAGCAATTTCACTGATACTTCTGATGGTGAAAGGAACAATAATTGTGTAAATTTGCTGTCCAAACCAAGAAGGCCTGTGTCAGATATGAGTTTGTGTGGTTAGCTGAAATCAAAAGAAGCAGCATCAGATCAGTCAAGAAAATGAGGACTGTGGTCCAATCTGTGTTCATTCTGCCTCCCCCCCTCTTTCCTCCCCTCCCCCACCACCTCTCCCATTATAGTATCTAGTTGCACTTTAAACTTCAGTCTCCAGGGGAAACAAAAACAAAAATGGGGAAGGTCCCATGCTCCTTGTTATTTGAAAGTGGAAATCTGGTTATGTTGGATGGAGATAATGCTGGGCCAGCAGTTTTGCAGCCATTGACTAATTCCTATTGTCAGACAGCCTAGTAACAATTATACAGGCAATGTATTAGACTGGAGGCAAATTTGTGGCATAGTAATTTGAATGGGGTACTTGACACTGCCTGGCACATTCCCAACTCCACCTGATAAAACTCACGACTTTCAAAAGGGGAGGCGACTGGAATCAGTGTTCTAAATATATACACACACACACACACACACACACACACACACACACACACACACACACACACACACACACACACACACACACACACACACACACACACACACACACACACACACACACACACACACACACACACACACACACACACACACACACACACACACACACACACACACACACACACACACACACACACACACACACACACACACACACACACACACACACACACACACACACACACACACACACACACACACACACACACACACACACACACACACACACACACACACACACACACACACACACACACACACACACACACACACACACACACACACACACACACACACACACACACACACACACACACACACACACACACACACACACACACACACACACACACACACACACACACACACACACACACACACACACACACACACACACACACACACACACACACACACACACACACACACACACACACACACACACACACACACACACACACACACACACACACACACACACACACACACACACACACACACACACACACACACACACACACACACACACACACACACACACACACACACACACACACACACACACACACACACACACACACACACACACACACACACACACACACACACACACACACACACACACACACACACACACACACACACACACACACACACACACACACACACACACACACACACACACACACACACACACACACACACACACACACACACACACACACACACACACACACACACACACACACACACACACACACACACACACACACACACACACACACACACACACACACACACACACACACACACACACACACACACACACACACACACACACACACACACACACACACACACACACACACACACACACACACACACACACACACACACACACACACACACACACACACACACACACACACACACACACACACACACACACACACACACACACACACACACACACACACACACACACACACACACACACACACACACACACACACACACACACACACACACACACACACACACACACACACACACACACACACACACACACACACACACACACACACACACACACACACACACACACACACACACACACACACACAATATATATATGTGTGTGTCTTCTCCCCTCCCATCAAGCAAGAGGTACATAAGTTTGAAAACGCATACCTCCAGATTCAGGGACAGTCTTTTCCCAGCTGTAATCAGGCAACTGAACGGCCCTTTCATTAGCTAGAATGCGGTCCTGATCTCCCATCTACCTCATTGGAGACCTTTGAACTATCTTTAATCGTACTTTATCAATATAATATTTTTCACTAAAAGTTGTAATCTTTATTCTTTATCTGTGCACTGTGGATAGCTTTATTGTATTCATGTATAGTCTTTCTTTTGACTGAATAACATGTAAACAAAAGCTTTTCACTGTACAGTAGATGTGACAATAATAAATTACACTGAACTAATAGAATATGTCTATGTATGGTGTCAGGATAATACCAAAGATTTATATTCTGTCACAATTTCAACTTTTAGTGAGATTTAATAATGGATAATGACATAAATTCCTGAAAACTAGCTGATTGTTCCCTATTTTGCCAAAGGATTGTTTATGTGCATTCAGCAATGTTGATTAGTTTATTGTTTTATTTCAAAGATGATAGGTTTAATCATCCAGCTTGTCTTTAGCACCACAGTGCAATGGTATTGTAAATAATATACTAAAGTCATGGATAGGCACATTAGTCAGAATCCTTTCAACTTTAAGGGAAGAGTGCCAACTGAACCAAGCCAAATCAAGCAGTGAAACAATATTTTTTTCTTCCTGGTACATATTTTAGGCTATCATTAACCATTAACAGTTCTGTAATGAAGTATAACAAAATAGTTTAATAATAATATTATTATGAAATAATGTGATAAAATATTCATTTACAACTACTTACATTACCTTATACACTAAACTATCTTAACTTAGTTTTGCCAGGGAGATATTTCTAAAAATTCTGACATGATTAAAAAGTGGAAAGGCGTTCTTAGCCTGCTTGAGAATAAGAATGGAGTGTGATTATTCATTGGTCAAACTGTCATAACATAAAGTACAGGAGTACAGGAGCAGGAGTTGGCCATTCAGCACATTAAACCTGCTCTGCCTCTCATCTTTCCCTAAAACTCAAGCCTGCCATCCCTGGAACCAGTCTGGTAAATAAATGCTTGCCGAACTCCCACTGCAAAAATCTTCTCACTGTAACTCGGTACATGTGACAATAACAAAAACAACAATAATAATCATAATAATATTAATTATAAACTAAACAAGTATATCTTTTTTTTTAGATAAGGAGATCTATATTTATAATACTCCAGGTGTAGTATTAGCAAGGCTCTATATGATAATAGTAAGATATCCAAATCGTCTTACAAAAGAAGGCAACATAGCACTTGCTTTCCATATTGCCTGCTGCAACTGTATATAAGCTTTCAATGACTTGCGTACAAGGATGGATTGGTCCCCTTAATTACAAAGACACAAGAAAATAGGAGTAGGAATAGGGTACCTGACAACTCAAGCCTGCTTTGTCATTCAATATGATCATGGCTCAGCTGCCTTGGGTCTCAACTCTTCTTTTATCCAGTGTCCTTTGTTGCTGAAATTTGAAAAATTTAGCTAACTTCTCTTTAAGTGCTGCAGAGGTAGAGAATCCGACTGATTCACCACCCTCTGTGAGAATAAATTCCTGAGCACCTCGGTTTTTTCCCACCTGTAAAAACAACTTAACATCTACGTTGGCATACCCCTTTCAGATTTATATCTTTCATTAAAGGCAGCCTTTCATTCTTGTAAACTCCAAGGAATATAAATCCAACTGCTTTTGCTATTTCTTCTCGTGCAAAATTATCAGTTATAATTTTAAAAACAAATCAGTACTTGCAAAATCATTTTACAAATTGATAAATATTAATATGTGCCTTTAGTATCTCGGCCATTATTTGGCTGTGTAATCACCCGTTTCTAGACCTCATCTGATTTCACTCCATAAACTTTAAAAATGCGCTATTTGGAGTTTAATTTCCATCATTTTTCTTCATCTTCCTATAATGGAATTTATTGCACACCCATGCTTGCCCTGAAAGGCATTTAAGGGACAAGCAGGAATTTTAAATAAGAGCAACATGAGAGCCAAACCAGATTATGTGTCAAGTCCCTGATCCCAAAGGTCATTAGTGAGCTAATCAGGCTTTTACAATATTTTCATTTGAAGACAGATATGTATAAACAATTTTGAGAATATAATTTCACAATTTCCTATTGTAGGACTAAATGAAGTCTAAATGATTATTATTATTCTTCATTCTACTGCCATAAGTGGGGTGGGAGATTGCAACCTTCACGTGGTCCACCCTGTTTCGACTAATGCAATCAACCCGACATGCACAAACAATTAGATCAAATAGAACAAGTTGTCCTTCAACTTTAGATTGTGCACGCCATAAGCAAGAAGAAGAAGAAGTAAACTGCCATACATGTAAGACTACTGTGACCGTACTGTGCTGTTTAAATTACATTTGAAGTTTTCACCCCAGTCTGTTTCAATGGTGCCAAAGTGTAGATGGCTGAGAGCCTCAAATTCCTAGATGTAAATATCACAAACAATTTGTGCTGGTCCAACCACATTGACACCACAGCCAAGGAAGCACACTAATGGCTCTACTTCCTCGGAAGACTAAGGAAAGTTGGCATGTCTCCAAAGACTCTTACTCCATTGACTCCATCTTCACTTTAGGCTGGCTCAGAAAAGCAGCCAGCGTAATCAAGGACCACTCGCCTTACAGCCATTTTCACTTCTCCCCTTTCCCGATTGACAGAACATATAAAAACTTGAAAGCATGTATCACCAGATTCAAGTGCAAATTCTTCCCTGCTGTTATCAAACTCTTAAACGGAACACTAATACACTAAGGATGAATTTCTAATCTCCCATTCACCTTGTTCATCACTTTCTCTGTGGCTGTAACACTATATTCTGCACTCTGTTTCTTTTCTCTTCTGCATTACCTGATGTACTCATGTATGGGTATGATTTAATTAGGTTTCACACAAAAAAATGTTTTTTTCACTGTATCTTGGTACACATGACAATAATAAACCAATAATAATAAACCAATCAAATTTCCGTCTACTGACACTCTCCTCCGCCTAGCCGAGCAGGTCCTCACCCTTAACAACTTCTCCTTTGACTCCTCCCACTTCCTCCAAATCCAAGGCATTGCTATGGACGCTTGCATGGGCCCCAGCTATGCCTGCCTCTTTGTTGGGTACATCGAACAATCACTGTTCCAGGCGTACACTAGCCCTATCTCCGAACTTTACCTCCGCTACATTGACGACTGCATCGGTGCCACCTCCTGCACCCATGCAAAACTCACAGGCTTCATCAACTTCATAACTAATTTCCATCCTGCACTCAAATGCACTTGGACCTTCTGCGACATTTCCCAACCGTTTCTAGATCTCACCGTCTCCATCACAAAAGACAGACTATTGAACGACATCTATTACAAACCCACTGACTTCCATAACTATCTAGACTACACTTCTTCCCACCCTGATTCCTGTAAAGACTATCCCCTACTCCAAATTCCTCCATCTACGCCGCATCTGCGCCCAGGATGAGGTGTTTCATACCAGGTCATCAGAATTCTCCTCATTCTTTAGGGAACGGGGGTTCCCCTCTTCCATATTAGATGAGACTTTCACTGTCTCTTCGATATCCAGGAGCTCCGCTCTTGCTCCCCCCCCCCCATTCGTAACAAAGACAGAGTCCCCCTTGTCTTCACCTTCCACCCCATCAGCCGTCGCATACAGCACAAAATTCTCCAGCATTTTCGCCACCTCCAACGGAATCCACTACTAACCACATCTTCGCATCTCCACCCCTTTCTGCTTTCCACAGAGACCGTTCCCTCCGGAACTCCCTGGTCAACTCGTACCTTCCCACCTAAACCACCCCCTCCCCAGGTACAACCGTAGGAGATGCAACACCTGTCCCTATACCTCCCATCTCCACTCCGTCCAAAGGACCCCGACAGTCTTTTCATGTGAGGCAGAGGTTCACTTGCACCTCCTCCAACTTCATCTACTGTATCCGCTGTTCCAGGTGTGGACTCCTGTATATCGGCGAGCGAGACCAAGCGCAGGCTCGGCGATCTTTTTGCTGAACACCTCCGCTCGCTCCACCTATAAAACATATAAGATTGTTAAAGGTTTGGACACGCTAGAGGCAGGAAACATGTTCCCGATGTTGGGGGAGTCCAGAACCAGGGGCCACAGTTTAAGAATAAGGGGTAAGCCATTTAGAACAGAGATGAGGAAACACTTTTTCTCACAGAGAGTTGTGAGTCTGTGGAATTCTCTGCCTCATAGGGTGGTGGAGGCAGGTTCTCTGGATACTTTCAAGAGAGAGCTAGAAAGGGCTCTTAAAGATAGCGGAGTCAGGGGATATGGGGAGAAGGCAGGAAAGGGGGTACTGATTGTGGATGATCATCCATGATCACATTGAATGGATTGAATGGAACACACTGGCTCGAAGGACCGAATAGCCTACTCCTGCACCTATTGTCTATTGTCTATTGTCTAAACCTACCTGATCTCCCGGTTGCTCAACACTTTAACACCTCCTCCCATTCCCACACTGACCTTTCTGTTGTCAGAGTGAGGTCCTCCATTGTCAGAGTGAGGCCCAGTGCAAATTGAAGGAACAGCACCTCATATTTCGCTGGCGTAGCTTGCACCCCAGTGGTAGGATCATTGACTTCTCCAACTTCAAGTAGCCCTTGCTTTCCCTCGCACTCCACCCCCTCCACCTTCCCAGTTTTCCTACCAGTCTCCGTACCTCCCACACCCCTGACATCAGTCTGAAGTAGTGTCTTGACCCGAAACGTCATCCACTCCGTCTCTCCAGAAATACAGCCTGTCCCTCTGAGTTGCTCCAGCATTTTATGTCTACCTTTGATTTAAACCAGCATCTGCAGTTCTTTCCTACTCATTTCTATCAAGTTGGATTGTGCCACTGTGGTGTAAGAGATTGTGACAGTCTTGGAAAAGGCTTTGGAATCCAGGAGATTTCTGCGCCCACTTGGCTCCTGTTGCAGGCTCAGATTGAGCTGGATGTCCTGAGGGGGGAATACATTGCCACTGGAAATGATGTGAATAAGCTGATGTTCCCATGCATAATATTACCCCAAATTTGGGTGTGCCGGTGACGGCTAAGTACACTGGTAGCACCAGTAAACCATCGTGGCTGAGTTTCACGCCCCGGAAACCCTCCTGAGGAAAGATCAGAGGCAATAAGTTCCTAACTTCAAATAAAGCATAGATCCAGTAACCGCAGGGAGTTACGGTGTGAAACAGAGAGTGCATAGAAGTTGAGAAGCATTAAGAAAAATAACTCAATTGTTATCATTGGGACTGTGATATTCTGGAATACCTCAGATACAATGTTTAGTTGAAATTGCTCCATAATGGGTCCGTAAATTTGGGGTTTATAGCTGATGGTTAAAAAAGTATGGAATATATTGTATCTGTGGTTGTGCACAATTAAACAAATACTTTAGACCAGGAAGTGGGATTTGTGTTAAAGAGAGTCTAATGGACAATTCACTAAACGGGCTCACATAGGAGAATAGTTTAATTCCTGACAGTGGGGAAGCCAGATGTTTAGTCATTACTAGCAAGGCTGTATACACAAGAGATTGCTCGAAGATTCAATGTTGTGGAGTCAAGGGCTGTAATGGAATTGTGCGATAGCACATGGCAAAGTAATATGTTGGGAATATCAATGAAAAATATGTCTTGTGGGAAATTAAATGAATTGAAGATATGTTATTCAAAACTTTAAGATTTGCAGAGAGGATTAAGGAGAACTTGTTACCATGGAGAAATCTCTAGGCAGGGGAAGAGTTATGCGGCCAAACAAAGAGAGGGGGAAGCAGGGGCTTCCATCAGAGTATCTGTAGGGTTTCCAGCACCTGAAGCAGCCATTGTCAGTCCCCAGCAATGCCTGCCCAACATCCCAGTGCTGAGTGGCCATACTGCGTGTCCATCCACACAACGCCAACTCTCAAAGGCAGCCTCTACAAAAGCCACAGGATGACCAATTGCTGAGAGATTCTCTGTATCCCAGCACCCAGGTCCCAGCATAACAGCAGGGATGGCAGAGATTCATACCATGTGTTTGGCTTAGCAACACACAACTGGTGCACATACCTAGGAATGTGCAGAGTGCAGCACAAAGAGCACTGTGATAGATCATGGCTCCATGATAAGATGCTGAGCTAATTACCAATTTCTGACAAAGAAAAGTCATAAAGCGCTGGAGGAACTCGATTGGTCAGGCAGCATTTGTGGAGAACATGGATAGGCGACATTTCAGACCGGGACCCTTCTTCAGACTGATTGTTGTGAGGGGGAGAAAGCTGGAAAAGAGGTGAGGGCAGAATGAACCTGGAAATTGATAGGTAATCAATAGAACCTGGCAATAGAACGAACCTGGCAGGTGAAGGGGATTTTAATTGGCAGAGAGTTGTATGTAATTTATCTGGTGTTCACTGCAAATTCTGAAAACATTCAGCAAGGCAGGTAGCATCTGTTGAAAAAAAGAGTTAATGCTCAAGGTTGAAGTCACTTCAGTAGAATATGTGGTGTGTCTGATTCTCAATCAATGTAGTAGTTTCAACATTCAAATACATTAAATGCAATTAGGTTGTATGTGCAGTCCTGCAAATAGATGTTACGCCTTTGCATATCAATTTGTTGTGCTATGGCAACAGAGAAGCTAACCTTTTCTCTGTTCTATAAATTAGCTTATCTGGGCATCATGTTCTGCATAGACATTGTGGGCCAAAGGGCCTGTTCCTGCAGTGTACTTTTTGATGTTTTATGGTCTAAGTTGAGAAAGAGTTGAGTCAGATGTTGACCATATGAAGGTGGACATTTCAAGGAAATGACCCACTAATGTTAAATGGAGAAAATTGTGGTTGCTGCAGCAAAGATTATTGCACGAAATGCCACTCATGAGGTTTTTCACGATGAATGTAAAGAATTAGATAGGACTTGTAAGTGAGATTAGTTTAGATGGTGTTTAGGTTGTTAACCATCTCCAGAAAAACACAAATTCAGGGTTATTTGTAGCTCCTAATGAGCATATGACTGACTGTTTTTGCTTGCAAGGGTTAACAGGAATGGGCAAAGGTATTGTTCCACCAGTTGTAATCTGACCTGATGATAAGCAATTACGGTTTGTGCTATTGGAGTCAGTCAAGGTCACCACTGACCTCAAACTTTAGGCCCTCAGTTCTTTCCAATTTGCCGGAGTGAATATTAGTAATAGAAGTATACAGTGCTAAAATATATCAAACATTATCAACGACTTGTAAAATTAACAACAAACTTAAACAGGGTTGACTATTACATGGAGATAGGACTTGGATAGAAGAGAAGAAATGAACACTTTAAATTAATACTGATTTATTAAAAAGGCCATGTTTATCTCAAGGGCAAAATGATAAGCACGATAAAACAAAGCCGCGTGTGCAAGAATACACAGACAGAATGTAGTTTACAGAAAAACAGTGGAAGTTCTGTTTATTGTTTTCATCCTAGACATTTGGGCATTATTCATAATAAAATGTGGACAAAACGAGTCTTTCCACAGAACTGCCTAAACACACACATATATTCTTCAAACTGTCAGATCTTGCAGGGTAATTTGAATGTGCCTTAAGTTATTTACAGTGACATGTTTTATTAGGTAACTATAAACTTGGTTAAAGATTTAGTTATCAAGGAGCACTAAAAGAAGATTATGAAAATCAGGGGATATAGGAGGTTATTTCAGTGTTCTGTGCAGCTGTAGACGTGACAATCAAAAGAACGGCAATTAAAAGCTGAGCTACACAAGAGATCAGAAGCTGAACAAAAAGTGAACAGAGATTTTGGAGGGTATAACGCTGAAGTAAATTACATAATTGGAACGGATAGAGAGCAGATTTGAAGCCAGTGTGGGCCAGTGAGATAATAAGGGCCTGGGAAAATGGTCTGGATCAGAGCTGGTGTAAAAGTAGCTTGGCTTTGTACAAAAAAAAGACACAAAACGGCGGAGTAACACAGGAGGTCAGGTAGCATCTCTAGAGAGCATAGATAGGTGACGTTGTGGATCGGGGCCTTTTCTCTTTGTACAAGTTCACACACAGTACACTGAGTGCACTGAGTGAGAGTCTGCTCAAGTGAACATTGAAAAAGCTTTGTGTATAATACAGATATTGAGTGGATGAATAGAAGCTGAGGTTTTATTAAGTCAAAGGAGAGACCTTGGTGATGGATAGGGTATGGATCTGGAGCCAAGGCTGCACAGTCTGATTAAGTTTTGGAAAGCGTATGTGCTAAAAGGACAACAAATAAAGCTGGGATTAAAAATAATGTCTGAAGTTGAGATGTGAAGAAATTTAAGGGTCTACAATACGATACAATACGATAGAACTTTATTTATCTCAGGAGGAAAATTGATTTGCCAACAGTCATAAAAAACACAAAATACATGAAACATGAAATTAAAGTGGCGAGTGGAAAGGATTGGGGATGTGCAAAGATTGGGGAGGGGGAGGGAGGGGGAAGGGGGGGAGGGGAGTCAGTCTCAGTGTCCCCCATGACAGAAGGGGAAGGAGTTGTATAGTTTGGTAGCCACAGGGGAGAAGGATCTCCTGTGGCGTTCTGTCCTGCATCTTGGTGGAACTGGTCTGTTGCTGAAGGTACTCCTCAGGTGGACCAGTGTGTCAAGGAGGGGGTGAGCTGTATTGTCAAGGATGCCCCGCAGTTTGAGGGGCATCCTCCCCTCCAAGACCACCTCCCATGAATCCAACTCTGCCCCCAGGACAGAGCCAGCCTTCCTGATGAGGCTGATCCTATTGGCGTCTGCAGCCTTCGCCTTGCTGCCCCAGCACACGGCAGCGAAGAAGATGGAACTGGCTACCACAGATTGGTAGAACATCTGCAGCATCTCACTGCAGACATTGAAGGAACAGAGCCTTTTCAAAAAGTACAGCTGGCTCTGTCCCTTCTTGTACAGGGCCTCAGTATTCCTGGACCAGTCCAGTTTACTGTCCAGGTACACTCCAAGGTATTTGTATTCCCTGGTAAACTGCACATCCATACCATTGATGGAGACAGGGGTGTTCCTCTCCTCCTAAAGTCCACCATTAACGCCTTAGTCTTGTCAGTGATTCAGCCCACACCACTCATCAAAGTCGTTGACTACACCAATGCCATCAATGCCAAATCTGATCACAGTAGATTTCATGAAATGAGCTACAAGTTCTATTAAAATTCCTGTGGATTGAAGTTCTGATGGAATTCTTTCAGAAATGAGTGGGAGATTTACAAACATATTGCAAAAGTGACTTGAACACAATAAATATTGGGCAGAGAACACAGCGTAGGATGACATTGACATTTGCTGTGAATTTTAAAGAGTAGCTGCTCGAATCTAAAGAGCTGAGTATAGTAAGCAGCTGCAGATGCTGGAATCGTGAACAAAGATAAAAGTGCTGGAGGAACTCAGCGGGTCAGGCATATGTAGAGGGAATGGACAGACGATGTTTTGGGTCGGGATCCCTCGTCAAACTGATTGGAGTGGGAGGGGGAGAGGTGGATAAGAAAACTAAAAAAGAAAGATAAGTTGTGGGAAGCTTGGCTTTTAGTGGAAGAGTAATAATAAATGCAACAGCTGTACAGAATCACATATATCTGTCAAGAGAGGAAAATGGATGAAATATTTTACGTGTGTCAGCAGGAGTATGTTCATCAAGCAATGGATAGATACAAATGTGCTTCGTAGGTGGTCTAATGACTTGGTTATCATTTAAATCATCACTTAAGAATACATAATGTTCTCTTCTGATATAAAACAGAGGTGAGAGCAAATGAAATGGTGTCACTTCCAAACAAAAAAAAATCTTTAACATTAAATTCTCATGAGCAAAATGGAGAATTTAATTTGTAAATGTTCGCAGCTCAGAGTTTAGTTTCTTTTAAATTATGTTTTTGTGCAGGATGCAAAACTATGCAAATTTTGTACGATCCTACCATTTATTTTATTTCAGTTTTAGATACTATCTGGTAATACAAGTTTATTGACAATCATACATGTGCAAATTTTTGCATAATTTATTATATTATTTCCATAACAAACCAGAATAAATTCTAATTATGAAACTAGTTGCGGAATGAAATCAGGTCATGTTGGCTCATCCCATTCAGTTATCTGCGATTGCCATCTTTGGACAGCATCCTCATACCTACGAAATGTCCACGATTAATTCAAATATCTACATATGCTCCCCCAGTATATGAGGAAACATCAGCAGGAGATCTGATACTTCTGCTGCTGTGCATATCTTATAGTCTTGGCTTCATTTTCAATGTGTAAACATTATTGCATCATGTGGTTTGCTGGTTTAATGGCAATTCGTTAAAAAGAAACAAAGATACAAGTGCTGGACTATCTCAACGGGTCAGGCAGTATCTCTGGAAAACATGGGTAGGCGACGTTTCGGGTCGGGCGGGCCCCTTCAGACCGCTGAGTTACTCCAGCACTTTGTGTCCTTTTTTATAAACCAGCATGTTAATTGGATGGTAAGCAATGGGCCAATATATGTTCATTGGAGGACCTCTGCTCCAATGCAGTATGGAATCAACCTCACTCAAAATCTTTCCGCCCTCTGCCATTGTGAAGTGTCTGTGCAAAACAGTTAAGGTGCAAGATCAGGTCTTGGACTGCTGAAGAGAACAGGTGAGAGGTTGCTGGTTGGGAGAAGTTCAAATGATAGGGCAAGACTATGAGGTTCAGGCTAGTACACTTGGCATGGGGAGGGCAGAGAGATGATACCTTGAGCTATTGTGGGAAAGAGGAGTTAGGTGGAATGTGTCAGGGGTTTTTTCAGCTATATGGGGATGGGGTTGGGGATTGAAGTCATAGTTGGACTGAGGGTCACTTACACTTCTTCTAAGAACAACCAAACACAGATTGGCCAAAGACATCAGACTGAGCTTCTGGCTGCATGCCACTTTAATTCTCCATCCTATGCCGACAAGTGTTTTTTTCCTTGGCGGAAATACCAATTTCAGATTTTGAGGCCTTCAACCTATAATATAAACATTTATCTGTCTCTGTTGATGCTGTCCAAACTGCTGGTGATTTCCAGAATTACTTATAATTTCAAATTTCCAGGAACTGTTGCGCTCAGTTAGCGTTAGTCAGAGTCAGGCGGCAGAAGTTAGTGGAGTTGCTATTACTTTATTTTTTTTATTTTTTTAAATAATTTTATTTTATTAGAAGTACAATCATATGGCACCAAAGTGCCTAATATATATTGACATAATACATTTTATGTACAGCTTCTTCTTTTTTTTATTATAATGAAGAAGAAAAAGAAAAAGAGAATAGATAATAAAAGATAGAAAAACATGAGATATATAATGTGTGAAAAAGAAAAAAAAAAGAGTGAAAGAAGAAAAGTGAAGAAAAGAAGATAGAAAGGAAAAGAGTAAATTAAGGAGACCATTATTTATAATCTTGACCGTCCCTCACCCAGTCCTGGAACAGTTAGCTTCTACAATTGTGTTGCACCTTATGCTTCCAAAAAGACGACAAATGGAAACCAACTCGTTAAGAATTGGTCTGATTTATCTATTAGGAGGAATCGCATTTCCTCAAGATGTGCGGTCCAACATGCTTGAAATCCACATTTTAAGCGTTGGTATTGGTGTATTTTTCCAGAATTTAAGTATTAGTTTCTTTGCCATTATTAAACCATAATTAAAAAATAAATTTTGAGATGAGTTCAATGGAGTTGCTATTACTAAGGAGAAGGTGCTGGGGAAACTGAAAATTCAGAAGGTGGAAAGGTCAACTGGACCAGATAACTACACGCCAGGGTTCTGAAAGAGGTAGCTTTAGAGGTTGTGGAGGCATTAGTAGTGATCTTTCAACAATCTCTAGAGTCAGGAATGGTCCCAGAGGACTGGAAAATTGTAAATGTTACTCCGCTGTCTAAGAAGGGGGCAGTAACAATCAGTAACTATCTCAATATTGTTGTCAAACCCACTGGAAAGGGAGGTGCCGTTGTCGTCTGGCAGGTAGACCCCTACTGTGCTGAGGCCAAGAGCCAGCACTCGGACACTTCCTCATACCTACCCCTTGACCATGATCCCATAAACGAACATCAAGCCATCATCTCTGATCTTATCATCTCTGACGATCTACCCGCCATATCTTCCAACCTTGTAGTTCCCCAGCCCGGCACTGCTTGATTCCATCTCAATCCCAAATTCTACAAGCAGCATTGTCCTCACAGACCCATCATTTCTATCTGCTCCTTAGCCATCGAACTCATCTCCAAATACCTCCAGTCTCTCTCCCCCCCCCCCCCTTGTCAGTCACTGATGGCCTACATCCGAGACACCTCACATGCTCTTCACCACTTCAATAACTTTCAATTCCCGGGCCTACATTGCTGCATCTTTACCATGGACATCCAGTCCCTTTATACCTCGATCCCCCACCAAGAAAGTCTCAGGGACCATCAGTTCTGCCTTGAACAGTTCCCCTCATCTATCATTCTCCATCACCTGGTGGAACTTGTCCTCACCCTCAACAACTTCTCCTTTGACTTCTATCATTTCCTTTGAGTTAAAACTGAAGCCATGGGCACTCGCATGAGCCCCAGCTCTGCTTATTTTATTACTGATTACATTGAACAGTCTTTGTTTCAAATGTATACTGGCACCATTTCCAACTCTTTCTCTGCTACATTCTCAGGGCCGCCTCCTGTACCCACGCAGAACCTTTTTATTTCATCAATTTTACTACTAATATCCACCCTGCCCTCAAAGTCACTTGGACTATCTTTGACACCTATCTCCACCTTCTCAATCTTTCTGTCTACATCTCAGGGGGAAGGCTATCAGCTGATACCTACTGCAGACCCACTGACTCTCAAAGCTATCATGACTACACCTCCTCCCACCCTACCTCTTGCAAGGATGCCATATTTTACTCTCAGTATTTCCGTCTCCATTGTATCTGCTCCGAAGATGAAAATTTCCACTCTAGGACATCCGAGATGTTTTCTTTCTTCAGTAAACATGGCTTCCACCACAAGCCCTAACCAGTGTCGCCCCCTATGTCCCGTAGTTGTGCTCTAGTTCTCCCTCACCCAAACAGAATAAGAATAGAGATTTCCTGGTCCTCATTTTTCACCCCACCAGCCTCTGTATCCAACACATCATTCTCTGATATTTCCACAACTATTAACATGATCCCAACACCAGTCACATCTTCTTGTCTGCACCTCATTCCAATTTCCGTAGCGATCACTTTCTCCACAATTCCTTGGTAAGAATTTCATTATTCCATTTGACAATTAAACACCAAACTCTTGACTTTTCATTCATCCCTTCCCTCCAAACCCACCCCGTCCTCAAGCAATTTCCCCTGCAACCACAGGCAATGTAACACCCGTTCCTATAATTCCTCCCTTACATCCATCCAGGGACTCCGGCAGCCCTTCCAGGTGAGAAAGAGATTCCCATTCATCTCCTCTAATCTCATCTACTGCATTCGGTGCTCTCAACGTGGCCTCCTTTACATCAGCAAGACCAAGGGCATACTAGGCAACTGTTTTGCTGAACTCTTGCGCTCAGTCAGCCAAGGCCTGCTGGATTTCTCCTTTGCTAACCCTTTTAACTCCCCTGGCCATTCCCATAGCATCTTTTCTGTCCTTAGCCTTCTCCATGGCCAAAGTGAGGCCACATGCAAACTGGAAGAACAGCACCTCATATTCAACTTGAGCAGCAGCTTTGAGAATCCAAAGGAATGAACATTATCTATCTTCGGATTTCCAATTTTAAGTAATATCTGGTTAACCGCCTCACGCCCTCTATTTCCCCTGTCCCCACTTCCAGTGCCAACACATTTCTCCCACCAACTTCCATGACTCCAGTCACCCTGCTCCTGTCCCCTCTTCTCTACGCTCATCTCTCATAATTCCCTTTTTATACTCGCCCTCCCCACACACCTCCTTCCACTCATATTCCTCCCTTTGGCTTTACATTTCACTCCCCCTCTTCTCTCCTTATCTGATACCTTCTTGTCTCCTTTTCACCTCTAGTCTTTGTTACTTACTTCACCCATCTGACAATCACACCCTTTCACCTGTGTCCACCTATCACCTGCCAGACTTTTCCCCATCCCCACCTTCCTTTCCCAGCTTTCTTTCCCCCCCCCTCCACCACCCCCCCCCCCCACCTTCTCCAATCAATCTGAAGAAGACCTCTAACCCGAAACGTCACCAGTCTATTCTCTCTACATATGCTGCCTGGCCCGATGAGTTGTTCCAACATTTTGTTTTTTGCTTTACTAAACTCTCTTGGTCAGCACCAAAACCATGTCATTCATTTCCTCTCATACTTTACCCTTTCATAGATGACTCCTTTGTTCTCTCCTCACCTCCACATTTGCAACTAAAAAAATAAAAACATCTGTTTTCTAACTTTTCTTGGTTCTGATGAAAAACACTCATTCCAGAGACGCTACCAGACTTGGTGAATGATTTTAGCACCTTTTGCCTTTCGATCTCATTTCGTTTAAGTGAATTATGACTGGATGTTTTAAATATTTTCAGCAGTGGAAATGTTATCTAATCAGCACAGCATTTTGTTTTTATATCTTTCTGGTGATAGAACAGAGATTGATGTGCAGGTTTTATTTTCTCTCATTTGATCAAACCTCTGCACATCCTCTCCATTTGGTGTCTGGGAACCTGTTTCATTGTGTGCTCTGAAGTAGCATTTTCTTTCAGGCGGCACTGTGGTGCAGCGATAGAGTTGCTGCCTTACATCATCAGAGACCCAGGCTTGATCCTGACTACAGGTGCTTGGCTGTACAGGGTTGTACGTTCTCCCTGTGACCTGCGTGGGTTTTCCACGAGATCTTCAGTTTCCTCCCACACTCCAAAGACGTACAGGTGTGCAGGTTAATTGGCTTGGTATAAATGTAAAGTGTCCCTAGTCAGCGCAGGATTGTGTTAGTGTGCGGGGATCGCTGGTCAGCACAGACATGTTTCCGAGCTGTATCTCCAAACTAAACTAAACAGTTTCTCAGAATCAAAATATTTTATAAAAATGATGCTTGCATATATCACAATCTCTTATGCACTTGGTAATAAAATTAAAGGTATAATTGTCATTCATTTGATGAATGATATAATATGTTTGCTAACTGATATTACAACTCCTAATTTATTCGAGTAATGTTTATGTAAGTAGATTAGATATGAAAGCAGTGTCCTGTCTGCCCTCTCAGGTGAACACTAAAGATCTTGTGACACTATACAAAGAAAACTTGTTCTGCCAGTGTCCTTGCCAATATTTATCCTGCAGTTAGCAATTAAAAATAGGCCAGAATAGCCAACTATTCTGGATGCTGGAATTCTGAAACAAAAACAGAAATCGCAGGAAATGCTCAGCAAATCAAACAGTATCGGTGGATACAGAAGTTTCAGAACCAGGAACAATTAAAGATAAACAAGCTAGAAGGTGAAGAGAAAGGGCAGATTGTAAGAGAGAATCAAAAGGATGATCTATGATTGAGTGAAATGCAGGTTCAGCTAAATGATAAGGCCCACTTCAAAATTTAATCATTAAGGTAATGATAGGTTAACAAAGGCCCACTTCAAAATTTAATCATTAAGGGCCTGTCCCACCAGCATGCGATTGCTTGCGTCTAGCATGACCAAACGTGGTCGCTTGAGGCGTAAGGCCGCGCAGGGCCGGTCCCACTTCGAACCGCGGAGCCGTATGGAGTTGTGCGGAGCTGGTCCCGACATCATACTCACCAATCAGCTGGGCAGGAGGCGGGCCGACTGAATTTGGACGTCGCACGGCGTCGGGCGGTGACATCATCACGCAACGGCACGCCGGACGGTGACGTCATTGCGCAATGCCACGCGCTAGGCGTACGCCATCAAGATGCTGCGTACGACGTCAAGACGCTGTGTACGACGTCAAGACGCTGCGTACTCCCGTCGAGGCGCTGCGTACGGCCACAATGCGGCTGCGGGCCGACAGGCCGTTGTCGCGTGGGATTTTCGGACAGTGCAAGATTTTTGGAGCCCCGTGCGGTGTCGGGACCAGCCCCGCACAGCTCCATACGCCTCTGCCGATCGAAGTAGGACCGGCCCCGCGAGGACGTACGCATCAAGCGACCACGTTTGGTCGCGCTAGACGCATGCAATCGCTTGCTGGTGGGACAGGCCCTATACTCTACTCACTCCAACCTGCGCGAGATAACCACTGATGAGGTGTTTGCGCAGCAATCAACCAGAACCAGAACAAAGGTTAAATACAAAAATACCACATGATTAAATACAGTATGTTGTAGCGGCACCTGCTGGTGCCTTGGGGTAGTCATACCCTCGGATTGGCTGCTCCAGTCACGTGGGCGCGGGGAGCGTTATTTGCCCGCTTCGCCCGAGTTCATTCCTTCTAGCGCCACATGTGGATGTAACATCGTTTTGTTGCCATTCTTATCGACTCGAATTTATTCATCATTTTACCGTTCAAAATAAAACCTGTTGAATTCACTCACTGTCTCGACTCGCCAAACTGGTGACCCCGACGTGTCCAATCATATATTGGACGCCGAGAATGCAAGCCGCCGCCGTTCCTGACGTTCAGCAGAATGCCGTTGGCCTCAAACTGCCCGTGTTCTGGGCCGAACAGCCACAGGTTTGGTTCGCCCACGTAGAAACACAATTCCATCTCCGCAACATCGTGGTAGACGACACCAAATACTTCCATCACGCAGGAGATGGCTTCGCTGCTACTGCCGTTCCTACAAGACCCGCCGGCACTCGCTTAATACGAAGGCGTCAAAGCCCTCCTTCTCCGCACATTCGGGCTCAGCCGCAAAGACCGCGCCGCCTGCCTCTTACACATGGACGGGTTGGGCAATCGCAAGCCGTCCGCGCTGATGGTTGAAATGCTCGCCCTGATGGATGGCCACCGCCCGTGTCTGCTCTTTAAACAAGCGTTCTTAGAACAGATGCCTGACGACATCCGCCTCGTGCTCGTCGGTGCCGATTTCGCTGACCCTATACAGCTCGCCGAGATGGCCGACAAACTCTGGCTGGCAAAACAGCAAGATGGCTGCTCCATCAACCGGGTTTCCACGCCAGCGCACCAATCACCTCGGCGGGACCGCGCCGATGCCCCGCCCATGGCTTCCACCGCAGAGCCACAACCATGTGCCGGGGTAAGCACAAATGTTGCTTCTACCACCTCCGCTGGGGTGCTGAGGCTCGACGCTGCCTTCAACCCTGTTCGTTTCAGGGAAATATCTCGGCCGATCACCTGTAGAGGCGATCGCGATCGGCCCAAACAACCGCCTCTACGTCCGTGACCATCACTCCGGCCGGTGCTTCCTCATTGACTCCAAGGCTATCGTTAGCATCCTCCCGCCGACCGGACACGACACCCGTGCTGGTAAGTGGGGCCCTGTGCTCACGGCCATTAATAGAAGCACCATTTGCACTTACGGCACGCGGTACCTCTCACTCTCCTTCAGCTCCCACCCGTATGAGTGGACTTTCATCGTGGCCGACATCACACAGCCGCTCCTGGGTGCTGACTTCCTGCGGGCTTTCTGCCTCTTAGTCGATGTGCGGGGCGGGCGCAGGATTCCGCAATCGGCACCCAATCCCAATCCCCCACCCCCACGATGCGAGGAAGATGGAAGAGGTCCACCGGATTGTCACCGATATGCAGCCGAACGTGGCCAATGAGATATGGGCTGGAAAGCTGAGCTTTTTATTTATTGCCAGTGCTAGTGTCGAGTTATCGGCTTAAAACACTATTATTCTGAAATGGAGGGCAAGGAAAATTACTGAAGTGTTGATTAGAGACTACAGTGCGTTGAGACAGGATATGTAAGAAAGGCCTATGACAGTGTCAAAAATATTATACACCAGGCCCATATGAAGCTTTTCAAAAAGTGGGGTGGCATGGCAGGATTACAAACATTTTATGTGAAATAAGTCCATGCAGCGCATATCACAAGCATGAAGCTCAAAGACCCTTGTGACCGGCGTCCAGGGCCCGCTTAAGGGCCCTGGAAGCTCTGGGGTTTTAGATGCTCTCTGGTGCATTCTGAGCCTTATTTTGGAGCATTTTTGCACCAAATTTATGACCAATATTTCAGAAATAATTTTGATTGAGTCAAGAGTAATGAGTGGTTGGAATGGAATTATTGGGGTCATTGTTGGGGTCATTTAATCAAGAATTGAAGCTGTCCTTGTTTTAATAATCAAGTTGTACTGTAAAATGTTATGTAAAATGTTATAAGGGAGCATGCAAACACTGCAAATAAAATACTGTGTTTTGGCAGTAAATAAAACCTTTTTTCAGAAAATGTTTTGTGTGTTGATTTGATTGCCTGTTACTGTTCGACTGTGTTAGTGTGTGCACATTAAAAATATGATGCAAAATTATAGTCGCAAACTATGGAATACATAGTTTTCAGTATTGTTATCAAGGAAAAGAAAGCAGTTCCAATTGTTTGATATTATTCATATGGAGGAGAAAATATAATTGCTCTAAAACCTACCTTAATTTTGCAATCTCACTAAAGATAAACCCCTTTTCCCTCTCCCCCTCCTCCTTCCCCCCCTCTCCCTCCACCTCTCCCTCCCACCCCATCTCTCTCTCCCCACTCCCCCCCTTCCCCTCTCTCTCTCTCCACCTCCCCTCCCCCTCTCTCCTCCCTCTGTCTCAACCCCCCCTTTCCCCCTCTCACATCCCCACCCTCTCTCGCTCTCTCTCGCAGACATCGCAGACCGCCCCCCCCCCTGGCCCGGAGAAACTGGCACTCCCGCAACGCAATATTCCACTACTTACCTAGTGTAGACACGAGGCATCGAGGTGATTGTGTGGAGTGCAAATGGAGATCTGAACTCGCCCGGGCCCACTGCGCACGCACGGAGAGACAGCGTCATTTTGCGTCGCTACTGCGTCACTGGCTTCCCCTAACTACGCAGGCGCGGATGGTCGCAATTTTTTTCCTCAAAACTTCCAGTGGGCCGGAACCAGAATTTCAGGTAATTTTCGTCAGAGTGGAAACGCCGATAGCGCTCCAATTTTTTTTTCCTCTGGATTTTTTTTACTCTGGGAAAGAAAACACCTTGGCCGGAGGCCCCCTCGATTATGAAGCCTATAGGTAAATCCGGCCCTGCAGAGGCACCCCTAGATCTCGAGGCCCTAACCTTAAGCTTGTGAAGCTTATACGTAAATCCGGCCCTGGCTCCCCTCCATTTCGGCCGTAGACCACGGGGTGGACTACGAAGAGCTGGCTACGGCACAGCATGCGGACGCTGGGATGGCGGACTGCCGCACTGCTGTTTCTGGCCTCCAGTTGGCTGATGTCCCGTGTGGAGCCTCGGGCACGATGGTCCTCTGCGATGTCTCCACGGGTCGGCCTCGCCCCATCGGGTTGGCGTCGCCTGATCTTTGACTCCATCCATGGTCTGGCCCACCCGTCCATATGGGCGACCTCCGCGCTGGTGGCAGACAAGTTTGTTTGGCACGGTCTCTGCAAGCAGGTGCAGCCTGGGCCCGTGCCTGCCTTCCCTGTCAGACCTCCAAGGTCCAGAGGCACGTGCGGCCCCCGGTGCAGGATTTCGACGTCCCCGCGGGCCTTTTCCTGCATATCCACGTTGACCTGGTGGGCCCATTACCGACATCCCGCGGCGCCACCCATTTACTCACCGTCATGGACCACTTCACGAGGTGGCCGGAGGCTATTCCGCTCTCGGACACCTCCGCCGCGGCCTGTGCTCAGGCTCTGGCGGCCAACTGGATTGCCCGGTTCGGGGTCCCCTCGGATATCTCCACCGACCAGGGGGCCCAATTCACTTCCGCTTTATGGTCTTCCCTAGCTCAGTTCTAAGGGGCGCAGTTACATCACACCACTGCCTACCACCCACAGGCCAATGGGCTCGTTGAGCATTTTCACCGCTCGGCCCTGCGGGTGCCTGGGTTCTTTCTCCCTGCCGTCCACGAACAGGTGGACTCTGCCCCGGCGTTGCTGGCGACCCTCCGGGAGTGGGTGAGTGGGCTAGCTCCAGTTCCCACTTCGCGGCACATTTTGCCAGCGGTGCATGTGTCGTCGGTTCTGCAGCATTGTACCTTTGTTTTCGTTTGCAGGGACGCTCACAGATCCCCCTTACAGCGAGTCTATGAGGGACCGTTCCGGGTGTTGCGGTCTGGTGTCGCCACCTTCACCTTGGACGTGGGGGGCTGGGAGGAGTTTGTCTCCGTCGGTCGACTTAAGCCTGCCCATGTCGATGTTGACAGGTGGTCGCGCTGCCCTGACGTAGAGGTCGTCCGCCGGCCGATCCAGCTGCACCGGTTGTGCCTGTTTCCCCCGACCCGGTTGTAGCCGTTCCTTCCACCCCGTTACGGTCTAATGGTCCTGTTCGACCAGTCCCCCGTATTACGCCTGCCCCGCCTCCGTTGACCACGCGTTCTGGTCGCTTTGTCCGGGTCCCTGCTTGGTTCCATTCCTCGGGTTCTGGGGGGGTCCTGTAGTGGCACCTGCTGGTGCCTTGGGGTGGTCAAACCCTCGGATTGGCTGCTCCACTCACGTGCATTTACTGAGTTAATTCATTCTAGCGCCACACTTGTGGATGCAACATCGTTTTGTTGGCAGTCTTATCGACTCGAGTTTATTCATTGTTTTACCTTTCAAAATAAAACCCGTTGAATTCACTCACTGTCTCGACTCGACAAAA